>JAUMHE010000060.1:5142873-5166428 GCA_032359235.1 Enteromius mattozi | reverse complement strand
GGTCTTATGGGTTTGGAACGACATGAGGGTGAGTAATTAATGACTGAATTTTCATTTTGGGGTGAACTAACCCTTTATATACATCGAAAGTTTAAACTACTACTTCTTGTTTCTCAAACGGTTAAGTAATTATCAGCTGTGATCTCTGTAACTCCTCTGTACATGGATGCTCATCAGGAGATCGCCCACTATATGCAGCGCCATCAGAGAAAAGTGAAAAACAGACCACAAGACTTAGAGATCCAAACCAGATCTGCTGAACAAAGAGATGAAGGAAACACCACAACCAGGAAGGTCTGAATCAACCTTATTCACATCACATACAAAAATGATGAGAATGCAAGATCATTTTCAACCTCAGGCATTGTATTGTTTTTCTGCCAAGTAAAGCATGTGAAAGCATAAACAAGTCCAATATAGATTTCTGTATAATAATGCATTAAAGGGATAGTTCACCCAATAATTAAATTACACCATGATTTACTCATCCTCAAGCCGTCCTAGGTGTATGTGACTTTTTTCTTTCAGACGAATACAATCTGAGATATTTTTTTTTTAAATGTCCTTCCGAGCTTTATAATGGCAGTTAATGGGTGATTAAGTCCAATAAAGTTCATACATCCATCATAAAGAGTGCTCCACATTCCAGTGCATGAAAAAATGTTTTTTATATTACCATATTTTAATGACAAAAAAATTATTCTTTTATTATTTTTTAAGCAAAAAATAGTTCTAATTTTGCAGAAGTGATTGTTTTGAACAAGTATTAAAACGAATAAAAAACTAAAAAAACAATTTTAGCTGAAGTATTTGTATGAGTATGTTTTTGATTTTTTTTAACAATATAAACAACTTGAATGATTTATTTTCACACAAAAGCTGTTGCTTCGTTAATGTTAAATACAATGTACGTATATACTTTTCTGTGATTATACATTTTAGACACAGTTAATAGCACGTATTTAGCCCCATTCTGCCCTATATTTACAGTGATTTTCATTTTTGGGTGAACTATTAGCACTATTAGGGTTTTTATGTGTGTGTGTGTGAATATTTTATATAAAAGCTTGTATTCAGCACAAAATAAAAATGTATTTAATTGACTTATATATGGCAGTTATGAGTTTTTACTCAGAATTACAAGTTTGTGTCATGCAATTCTTATACATATCTCAAAATTCCAGCTTTTTTATTATTATTGTAAGAAAAAAAATTGTGAGATAATGGTTGCAATTACCTTTCTTATCTAAAACGCCATTTTGTTTGCAATTTATTTCACATTTGTGTTTGTGCAAATCAACATTTTATAATTTAGTTTGACCTTTTGGGTCGTGTTGTCTCAATTTCAGTCTCTTCAGATGCTGCGCGAGAGGCTGAACTCAGACGGACTGCATTCACCTGTGGAAGAGGAAGACTATACCATAGAAAGCCATCTAGCAAGCCCAGCATGCACTGCGCTGTAAGTCACACATTCTTTATCACACATTCACACATTCTCAAAACGGCTTTCAACACATACTCTCTTTTCAGCCGAAACCAACACATACACAACATTGCGGAAGAACTGGACCCAACGTTCAAGGCTAGAAAGCGCGAGAGCCACATTTCCACCAGTCCCCCATCAGGTATAAACACACTGTTGTATAATAGGAAAGTTCAATAAGTGTATTTGTGCAACATCAGCAGCCATTTCCTGTTTTCTCAGCAGGTCTATGTTTGGCCCCTCGTAACCCGCACAGTATCTTTTATGACTACTTACCAGAAGCCACCTTCATACCACCAACTAAAAGGCAGAGCGACAAAGCAGGACGTCACAAAGCCAAAGACAAGAAAGAGAACTGCAAACAGCAGTGAACACGTGACTAACTTAGTCTTTTATGTGTCTAAACAAGTATTGTAGAATCCAATTTATAGACACAGATTAACTGAGTAACAGTTCATGGTTTCATGATGTTGTTGTATGGCATCACACAACATGACGGCACCAAGGGAGATTTAAGACAAGCGCTTACTTTTAAAATATTAAAACACAGAGAGGGAAAGTTCCTTCATTATATAGTGGTTAAAATCTGCAGCAGTGCAATGTAACACAATGATGATGTATCATGTCTGTGCAAATACATACTTTATCAGGCATATAGGATAGCCTATCAGAGCCCCTGGACCAAGGAATATGATTGGACGAACATTTTACGTTCCACAGACAATATAAATACCCATAAATTAGTGCTGTTAAATGATTAATCGTGATTAATCGCATCCAAAATAAAAGTTTTGGTTTACATAATATATGTGTGTATACTGTGTATATTTGTTATGCATATATAAATACAAATGCATGCATGATATTTTGGAAAAATATGTTATGTTTATATATTAAATATATATATATATATATATATATATATATTAAGAATTTAAATATATAAATGTATAACCATATTTTATATATACATAATAAATATACACAGTAGACTTACATATATATATATATAAATATAATGTATAACTATAATGTAAAACAAAAACTTTTTATTTTGAATGTGATTAATCACGATTAATCATTTGACAGCACTAATATAAATATGTTAAGACCACTCAACTAAGAGATTGCTAATAGGATGTTTAGAGACAAAAATGACTTTAAAGGTTTGTGTTAATCTTCAGATTTAGTCATTTAATGTACAAACAGTGGAATAACATTCCACTAAAATAACAACTAAAAGAAGTAAAAATTAAGGAAGACACATTAGATCTTTGATTTTATGTTTGTATAAGGGATGTAACGCCTTATTTCTGCTATTTTTGTGTTGTGCCATACAATCACCTTATTTCAGCATTTTCCATGGGTTTTAGTGCACACTTGTTTTGTAAATGTGTGTTCCTCATTTTCAGTTCTAAAAAAAAAAGACTAGCAAGTCTGTGTTTACTCATACTTTTGGGAAACATTCATCTGAAGTTCAGAGCTCAGAAAAGACCCTGAGAAGCCTCTTACCAGAATGTGAAGATTCAGGGGTTTTGCAGCTGGAAATTCTGTGGATTTAAATGAATGCTATGCAGGGGAATTCTGATGTTTTTTAAATAAAATATCAAACGCCGTCACATCCTGACAGCCCACAATATTTCAGTGCAGAGGTCTCTGCACCCCCCCACACACACACTTTAACCTTTTGTGCATGTGCAGCATGGCGATGACATCAGCTGTTATGAACGCCTCTGTTCTGAACGACTAAAGATCAGCTGAACCCAAGCTGAGTGTACGCATCTCACATCTGAGGATTTCTGTTTTGTTTTTGTTGTTTAATGCTGTCAAACAATTTATCACCATTAAACGCATTCAAAATAAAAGTTTTTGTTTACATAATATATGTGTGTGCTGTGTATATTAAGTACAAAAATGCATGTATATATTAAAGCATTTTTTTTATTAAATATACTTAGTATACTTAAATATACTTATAAAAAATAAAAGAATATAAATGTATATACAAATTTACAAAATGCATGTGTTTGAATTTATAAATGTACACAGTACACATACATACATTATGTAAAAAAACTGTTGTTTTGGATGTGATTAATTCCGATTAATCAGTTGACCCCACTCATTTTTTGTGTGTTATGTGTTAACATTTTATGTTTTCATAATAAAAGTCATCTGAGCACAATTTAAGCAAGAATGCCTCCTTTCTTAAAGGAAAAGTGTGCAACTGAACTTATATGAAGTTCAGAGGTCTCATATTTGAGGGTTTTTTTCTTTCTTTTGCAACATGTTAACATGTAATAAAACAAATCTGAGCACATTTCAAGACTGACCACCTCTTTTCTGAAAGTCTAAAGAGGTCATATTAGTCTCATATTTGAGGACTTTTTCTGTTGTATAATATGTGTGAACATTACAAGTTTTTAAAATAAAAGTCATCTGAGCACATTTTGAGCATAAACAGTACTTTTCTTAAATGACCTGAACCTGTATGTCTCATATTTTATATTTTTTTCATGTTAACATTTTACTTTTATGATTTTCATCATAAAAATCACATTTTCAGAAAGATTTGATTCAAAAAGTACACCAAGTACAAAATTTATTGTTTAAGACCATAGGCATAATATGAAAACATGGTACGTTCTTAAATACGTCAGCTAATTTAATAGCAACAAAATGTCACAAACATCATGATTAATGATAGTATTCCTGTAGAATTCAGTGAATAAATTACATCATACATATATGCATATAACTACAAATTAACGCTCATTTATGTTCAGCTTGCTACACGACAAAAGTTCATGCTTCCAAAGGCCCGATGCTCTGTGAGACCAGCGAGGCGGTCGAACTCTGACTGCTACCGCCGTGCTCCTGCTGAGGAAAACAGAAGCTGGGCTCATCAAGAAGAGACGTCTGAGTCTGTCCTCCTGCTGAGCAAAAGACACACAGAAAAACACGTTCATGCTAGGAAGGTGCATGAAGAGACAAGAGCTCTCTAGCAAACCTATGCGCTGTATAACTAAAGAAAGCAAGCAAAGCTGTTTACCTTCAAGAGTTTCCTTTTCAACGTGGTGTTTCTGAGTGGCCCTTTGTCTTCTCCACTCCAGGAAGAAGACTGTAGCAACAGGTGTTGCTATGATGATGAGCCCAAAGATGATGAAAATGACAGTGATCTCTGTAGGAAAGAGCAACAATGGCAATGGAAACAAAATTTATGGTTTCGCATCTTTTAAAAGGTAATCTCGCACACACGCACACACACACACACCCGCACACACACACACACATATATATATATATATACACACACACACACACACACACATCCTCCCATGATGTCTGTTATCAGTGAACGTGGTCACTATTATGCCTACATGTTTTCTGCTAATTTTAAATCTGTCATTCATACCACTTTCTGAGTCACTTGGAGGCAACACTGTTGGTTTGGTGTCTGCTTTACAGGTTACATCTTTGTATGCATTTCCCGGCTCATTTATTTGTTCGTCTGGCTGCGTACATCTGTGGGTTGAAGGGTACAGTGTTTAAAATTGCTTGTGATATGTAGCTTCATGAATAGATGAATGAAATATTTTAAAAAGGTATCATACTTGGTCCAGTTTACGCAGTATTGATGGTTCTTGTCATTGTACGTCCCTGGAGGACACGGCTCACAGCCTTGTGAAGAAATATCAGATGCTTATTTATTTAAGATTTAAATCAAAAGACGGATCAGTTATCTGTATCTCTAACTCACCTGCTGCATTGGGCTGGTGTCCTTTACCACACTCTTCAATGCAGCTAGAGCATTTGTTGTTAGCACATCGATATCCCGGTTTGCACTCACAAACTGTGTTGCTGCTGGCGGTGCAATTCACCTTCACCTGCATGTTTTTACCTGCTGCAGAGGAGAGGAGCGAGACCTCATCAAAACGCAAGCAGCTACGTTCATCATAGTATTCAAATCTGAAACATGTTCTCCAAAAACATGGTAAATTAAACTCCAAAACGTTTGGATGAATCTATTAACTATGGAAGCAAATTTAAAAAATCAGTGGTTTAACCTTAACTTAGAAACCTCTCCGATTTCATTAAAACTATCTTTACTTTTGTTCTAAAGATTAACAAAGTTCTTATGGGTTTGGAACAACATGAGGGTGAGTAATGAGAGTTTTTCATTTTTGAGTGCACTATCCCTTTAATGCTTTACAAAAATTATATAAATATAAAATATATAGATATATTCTGTAGAAGACATGGGACCATAGAAATGTTTGTCTAAACTGCATGCCAGCCAGCCTGTCAGACAATAGCGAGAGTTTGGGGGCGTGGCTAATGTAGCAGGCAGAGGAAATCTTGTAGAAAGACTTGCCAAAATACTCAAAACAAGGGTAATTACCGCAACATTTTATGAAAGGAGGAATTTCATGAAATGTTTGGGTTTCAATTGATATGAAGAACTACCTTCTCAACAGGTAAGCTGCAACCTGATTGCTCCCTTTCTCTTAGACCCACCCAACACATGTAAGCGTCATCAGAATATGTCAGTAAAGGGCCATTTTGGCATTTTTGTTTTTTTTTTGCCAGAACACATGGACATGTAGGCAATGGGATGCACAGGACAGTCTCTGAATATCAGTTTAAAAGGAAAAATATATTAAATCCTGTACCTGAACACTTGTCACATATCTTGCACCCCCATGAGCTTCCATCAGTGATAAAGTTGTCTTTTTCACATGGAGTACACAAAGCATTTGGATCTGGGCCACAACTTCTGACGAGACGGTTTCCTGCAACACACACACACACACACACATTGAACATCTGGAAATGAATAAAGCTTTAGTATTAATAATGAACAATGAAACATTGACATAAACTGATGAGGAATATTTAATGCACTTTTAGAAGACTCAGCTAATGAATGGCCTGAGTTTGTTTTTTGAGTATTATGCTTATTTGAAAAATAGCCTAAATAACATGAATTAAAATAAGAAATGAAAGAAAACATGAAACAGAAGCATCTACACACGTGGACCTTTGAACCTCCCTTTGTTTTCTACATCAGACAGAGTTTCCTTCCGGTAAAAAGACATTTCTAATGCACGATAATCAAATCGAAAGTAAACCTCAGATGTGGTTTTTAATCATATGATCGCACATGATCCTGAGAGGGAAGGAGAAGCATTCTTCATATCTACTTTAAGACAGACTAGATACTATAAACTACATTTACATAGACATTGTGTGCTTGACAACACACTGTCATTAATATTCTACTAGTAGTTTCCATTTTTAGGGTTTAGTCATTTTAAAACACATTCTCCATCACCTCTCATAAAAATATCAAATCTGTCCAAAATCATACGCCAGAAATTAATTAGTAAAAAATTGTCATTTGTTTTCTATTTACATTGTTATAAGTGGAGTTTCTTGTTTACTATTATTATTATTATATTGTTGTTAATTGTTATTAATAGCAATTACATTTGTTAGAGTATAATTTCCATCGAGACAATTCCACTCATCTCTCTATATTAAACATTTCCTTTCTTATGTGACCTTTTTTGTATTATTAAATCTTTTTACTCATGCAATCACTTTTTTTAGTTCACAGCGATAAGCATTCTACTCAATATGTTTTTTGTTTGTTTGTTTTAACCAGATTGCATAAGCATTTTATAAAGGGCTTGGGGTTAAAAGTACAAAAAAAAATTGTTTTACAAAATTTGTGTCAAATTATAACAAATTATTCCTGCATGAATTTTCGAGCACATCGAGCAAAAATATACAAAAAAAGTAATTATTAAACTACTAATTACTAATTATGAACTACTTTTACTAGCCATAGGTCAAGTCAAGATTAGATATTTATATTGCTTGCCATACATACGTTTATATGTAGAAGTCAACATTTGAATCAAGAAAAATGCTGAAAATATTAGGTTTTAAGACAACTTAAAGGAAAGGTTTTGATCCAGTTTAAGTGTATATATTATCCATCATTTTATCCCAAAGCTTATCGTTCCTTTTTTAAAAACTCACCTGGTTTACACTTTATACAGCACTTGTTATTGGAGTTTTTCAAATCAAAGTTAAAGTCCAGACATCCAGGTTCCACACTGTCTCCTGCAGCCAGAACCAGGACAGACACAGCCAAGATCAGTCCATGGAGCAGCTTCATCCTCCACGACCAGCCGTCTGTTAAAACACTTCACACACGTCTCCTGACAGAATACTGATCTGCTCTAGTGAGCTGCAAAGTCTGAAGTGCTCACATGTGAAACCACATTTGTAAGTTCCTCAACGTCACTATACACCCACATGTGTGCGCACGCATACACACACACACACACACACAAGGCGTATAACCTGCGTTTGATTGTGACTCATCAACTTTTTTTTCATAAATGATGATGAGGCAGTTCAAAAGCACAGGGATATTCCTTTCTTTTTAATAATAATTTAGTGTCAAATCTATGCTATGCCATTTAGCTATATTCTATATAAGTTAAAACAATGCAGTTATTAACATTTACAATTACAATCCACCCCAATATTTAAAAAACATTTTCTATTTCACATAACAATTTCTGTTTTTGTTTAATCTGAGCAGTCAATCTAGACAGGTCTAATTATTTAAAGTCGACAAAAATTACAATAGACTCCATAAAAAGGATTTAACTTTACATTGAAACATTTTAATCAAAAAACTGCTAGTTAAAGGAATAGTTCACCCCAAAATGAAAATTATGCCATAAAACTACTCACCCCCAAGCCATCCTAGGTGTATATGTCTTTCTTCTTTCAGACGAACACATTCAGAGTTTTTTTTATTATTTATCCTGGCTCTTCCAAGCTTGGTAATGCTGGTGGATAGCGGCCATTATTTTGAAACTCCGTAAATCGGATATATCCACAAGTACTGCAACGTAAAACTAACCCATACGCCTTTGGGGGGTTATCACATGTCCTCTGAAGCAGATCGATGGTGTTTTGTAACAAAAATATTTCTAGTTTTAAAATTATAACGAAAATATTGAGTTCTGGTGTGGTAGCAAATCGAGTCCCCCCTTGAAATCCGGTCCCATTAGGGCACCAAGATCCCATTAGTTCAAATTACTTTTAATAGGTACTCTCTTTAATGCCTGATTACAATTCAATGTTATGATAAATGCTGTTTAAACTATGTTACAATGATAATTAATGTCTGTATTCATTAGCTTATGTACTAGCATAGCATACAGATACCTGATTAGCTCCATATAGCTTATTTTATACAGGCTTTTTGTACACGTGTTCAATAAAGTGTCAAATGTTTTATTTTATAAACAAAACTAATTAGTGATTCTCAAATCTACACTTAATTTATTAATTAAAAGTTGATCAAGTGTAAAAAATCAATTTGTTTCATTATGCACTATTTTGTTCTATTATGAAGTACAGTAAGCCATACATTTTTACATTAATATCTTTATGTATTTAGTTAGTCAATGAGATCATTCAGGGTCCTAAGCGGACCCGTTTTCGAGGGGGACTCGATTTCTCATGACACCGGCATCTTGGATTTGACGTACGACGCATGACGTAAGTTGCGACATTTTATATTTGAAATATTAACACAGAAACATCAAGTAACACAAAGGATTACAGTAAACAACATTTAGAAGTAGAAAAACTGAAGTAGTATTTTCTTATAAAATATACTCCAGTAATTTTAGCTTTATTAATTTTTTTTTTACAGTATTTATTTTGATTCCTTATCGTATTTTGAATGATTCATCAGTGAATTATTATTCCAAAGAAGAAGAAAAAAATCAGTAAAATGGATAAAAACATTCCTTTTTGACAAATGGATGTACAAAAGTAAAACTTCAAACAATTTCATGCTGACTTTAAACACAGCATTTTCAAATAGAAAGAGCCAGCCTCTAAAATTCTTTGTGGTATTAGATTTTTATAAATTTAGTTCAAATGAAAGCAGATGTAAAACACTAGGCAGTATAAACATTTGGCCTTTAAACTTCAAAGACAGTCCATCCTATCCTTTTCAATAACACATTTAAATTTTTCAAGTGTAATGTAATTGCTGATAAATGTTTTTTCTCTGTAAGCAGGAAAACCCCCATTTACCTGCAGCTTTGTTTATTACAGTGACATTTACATATTTAAATATGTGGGAATTGTTGTAACACTGGTGATGTCATTGTCTGGGGTTTCCTGCATAACATCAGTGCTCCTCCTCACTTCTATGGCTTCTGAACGGAGACCTCCATGTCTCCCTCTGCAGGCCGAAGCTAGGAGTTCTGAATCCTGGTGTAAACACACTGGGCATGCTCCTCAACATCCCCGATTTAATCTCATCGTTTCTCTTTTTCATAAGTGCCAGAGCTGGAGTCAGGGGCAGACCATCACAGTTCTGAAACACAACAGAAGTGGCTCATTTCGGTTCTAAAGAAACATCTGGTGCATATACTTAAACATTTTAAGTATACTAGCCTAATATATAAAATAAAATGAAGTAAAATAAGGAAATGAAATAGAATTTAGGGGGATAAACTTTTTATTATGCATTAACAATGTAGTGTTATTGCCTTAAAAATGTACGCAGCTATAGCTACAATAGCAAGAGTTTTTAAGAAACAATCACAGTAATGTACTGTTAAATGTAATATTTGTTTCAGTTGTTGTTATACTATGTTTGGGCTTGGTAAAAATGTTTAAATACCATTTTAAAAAAAAATTATCTTTGGCTCAACATTTATTTGATCAAAAATACAGTTAAACAGTAATATTGTGAAATATTATTACAATTTCAAATAGCTGTTTATTAACTGAATATGAATTAAAATGTATTTTATTCTACGAATGCAAAGTTGAATTTTTAACCTTATTACTCCAGTCTTCAGTGTCATGTCAGTCTTCATTTCTTATTATTACAAATCCTGAAAACAATTGTGCTGCTTATTTAATTGATTTGAATTTACTTTAATTTATTTTAGTTGAAGTTGTTATCAATTTAAATTAATGTCATTTCTTGTATTCATTTCTTAAAAAACAAAACAAGAAAACTTATTAACCCTAAACTTTAGTGTGTACTTTAATGACAGTGTGATCTTGTATATTTTAAATCTAGAACATTTATCTTCTAGGCTTCAGTTGTACATGTATTTACTGTAAACGTGTTTACTGTTTACTGAGGAATAATTCATAACCAACCACAATTATAACTGACAACACACGTGCCACAGATGTGGTTCACGGAAATAAATTCACAGTAAAAAAATGTTCCATTAACAATGACATGAAACATGCCTGAAATATCTGTGGTAACATGAGAGTTTGTATGGCTCTTTTAGCACTAACTGTGTGTTTATCTTTTATCCCAACAGAAAGTGCATGTGAATGAGGAATCTGATTCTGATTACGGTGGTTCGAGAGTTTGATGCCACGTCTGAGCGCTGTAAATTGAGGTCCAGTGTGGATTTGCTGACTCCTGGCGCCAGGTTATCTGTCCTCTGCTGTCCCGAGGCACTCACACGTGCATTGACCCGTTTAAGAATGTCGCTCAAAGTGCTGAAAGTCTTGCTCCGTGACAGTTCTGATGGCTTCTGTGAGAAAAGCAAACAGCATCCATTAACTAAAGTAAAATCACTGTAATCAATGGCTGGCCTTGAGTGACTACATATACATATATATATATTGAGATTCTACAAAATAAACCTTGGTTCAAGAAGTTTTTAGATTAAAATATTTTCTCAGAGAGAGCACAGAAACTTTTCAGTGCTTCAGCTCTTATCAGTGAGTGAAAGTGACATCATTTCCTGTAACTTACACAATTCTGAGAGATAATTCCAACAGTTTAAATGTAAAAAATGGTATGGAAACAGAGTTTATGCAAGATTTATGGACACACATTTTTCTAAGAATATTTTTTTACATTTTAATGTTGCAGAATTAAGTAACTAACTATTTAGGGCTTTTATAAATGAAATGAATAAAATGTTGCCAAAAGAAAAGTACTGTAAAATAATATGATTGCACATTGATACATGATGATGAAAAATCGGACAAGAAGAAATCACGATTTTCAGCTATTTTAGACACTTTTTAAATAAATTATTGTTTGTTATGGACTGTAACATCTTGTAATTTATAACAATTAGTAAAGAATAAAAAAAAATATATATATAACCATATTATCATATATAACTCAACAGAGGAAAAATATCATATATATTCCCTTCTTTTACCAAAAGTAGTTTTTTAATATTTTACACAAAGTTAACATTTACTGTACTTCTACACTGTGCTGTCTAAATATATACTCAATAATATATTTATATGGATTTTCACAAAATGATGTAATATTTAGTGAAATTCTGCTGTTTAATACTACCCTTTAAGGTCATTTATATAATTGATTTCTATTTTTATTGGTAGCGCTTTATGCAAATTAATCTTTGTTATGAATAATGACTTGGGGATGAATAATAAATAATTGAATTCATCAATACAGAATTTATTTAGATTCAATTACATAATCATATCATATTAATATACAATTTATTTGACATGCGTATATAGCTAGGCAATTTTATTAGCGCTCAGAATCTGGCTCATGAAATTAAATTTTAGGGCTGAACATCTTTATATGTTGACATATTGCAGCATACCTTAAAATTAGCCTGTGTGGTTCCTTCAGGGTTCAGCGTATCTCCTAAAACTCTGTCCCTCCTCATGTAAGGCTCTCGTCTCCCAGAGGCCCCGAGCTCTTCCTCTGATGTCAGGTCCATACGGTGGGTGCGAGATTTATACACGGGAAACCTCTCCTCACTTTCAGCATTCAGTAGAGGATATGTGATTCTGTCAGGAATCTGTACAGGCCTTTGCATGAAAGAGATTAGCACAACTTTTGTTAACATCTATCCAAATATTTGTCTTTCGCTCTACGGGTCTTTCTGAATGTCTCTTTTTGATCGGTTAAAATATTTACCAGTTCACCACCTCATTGCACTGCATATCTCCTGGAGAGTAATGTCGCCTACAACAGAAAAATATGTGTGTTAAGCACAAACAGGTTTAACAATACATCTGTACGTATGAGATTACATGAAAAGTCTTTTGAGAAATTCTAACCTTGGTCTTTGATATTCTGGATGTCTCATATCTGACAGAAACATTGAACTAAACCTGAAATGTAATGAGATAAGACTGAGTAAATATGGGGTTTGTATAAAAGAAGATAAAGCCTTCTAGGGTGAATATTTTACCTAATTTTGAAATACAATATAAAGCAGCATCAGGATTGTGATCTTTTAAGTTGTCTTAAAAAGTTGTCATAAGCTTGGAGAATATGAATAAAGCAATAAGCCCCAAGAAGCTATGGTTTACAGTGAATTTATAACAGCTAAAGGGCACTTTAAATTCAAATTCACTTTAAACCACAGCTTCTTGGGGATTGTTGATTTAATACAGTATATTAAACTATATGGAGCCATACTTTGAAGAAACAACTGAGTTGTCAAATCTGAGCTTTGCTGGTCTTTCATGAAAACATTTAATAAAAGTCAAAATTATGTAATCACTTCAGTCAGTTATATTCACACACTTCTGCACTTTAAAACCTGAAAGCATGAATAAACACATGAAATACTGGCTTTCAGAACAATCATTTTATGTATTTATCATTTGAAATTATAAACAAATCTAACAAAATTGTAAAAGTTTGAGACGGTTATGTCTACATTGTATTTTATGTTTTTTGTATGGCGCACAACATCACAAAATATCATATTTTTGGTCAAATCATATTGTTTATTATAACACTATAATTAGTTTTAAGATTTATATTTAGCATTTTTAGCTTTTTTATTATGATAAAGCAGATTATTATAAGGGGGTTTGAGTCAGGATTTGAACTCTGGACATCAAAATATCTATCAAAAATATCTTAATTTTCATAAAAAATATCTTAATTTGTTTTCTGAAGATGAACATGAAAAAGACATGAGGGTGAGTAATTAATGACAGAATTTCATTTTTGGGTGAACTAACCCTAAACTGGTGGAATCTTGTGCTAATTAATCTGGCTGTTGTATTGTAGTTTTCTCATATTTTTATAAGCACTATCATTTAAGTAACAGTGAGTACATGACTTATAATGTAATAAATGTGTACTAAGCTTTACTTACTTGCCGTCCTCTGGATACCCTTGTACAAGTCTGTTGTTGAAGTCATTGTAGGGAGGCTCCCATCTTCCCTGATGTCTTTCCAGGAGGTGTCGATGATGAAAGGGCACCTCAGCGGCATCAGGTGGACTCAGAGGGCTGTCCGGGAATCTCTGGATGACCCCCATCGCCTCCCAGTCCAGGGGGCTGTCGGTAGGTGGAGGTGGAGGACTAGAGACGAACTCTTTGAGCTCAACTTTATTAATGTTCAGTGGCTGTAGTTTTTTAAATGTTTTGGGCTCGATAGCTGGTTTTCCAGTTTTCCACGCGTCCGGGATTGGGAGGGAGGACGCGTAGAGGATCCTAAACTCACGATCAAAAGATTCGACCACGCGCCCGCTGAAGACTGTGACGAGCTGACGGTGCAGGTGAGCATCGCTCCAGCTCAGACTGGACAAAACAAAGAAAACAAATCAAGAGATTATAAAGCATTTAAAAGATGTACAACTGCCAAAAAAATTACAGCCTAATCAAAATAGTCTATATGTCTCGCGCGCAATTCACAACTCATTCTTCTGCATATTTACGCACTTGGCTCGTGAGTCGTGATATAGTTTTGGATTTTTATATTTTCACACTTACGAGTACTATGGTATATTTTTATGAGTTGATGGTGCTAGGCTACTTTGTTCATGACAGTGAGCAATATTTTTATGTGGAATCACACGGATTTTAAATAACATGACAGAAAGTAAATGAGTTTATAAGTATGATGAGATTACAGAGGATGAATTTTTGGTAACACTTTACAATAAGGTTCATTAGTTAATAACATTAGTTTAGGAATGAACTACTTCTACAGCACTCATTGATCTTACTTAATGCTAATTTATGCATTTACAAATGTATTAGCTATTAAGATCAGTTTGTGTTTGTTAATATTAGTTAATTAGTTACTGCAAGCTAAAATGAACTAACAATGAATGATTGTAGTTTTTATGAACTAATGTTAACTACTGTAAGATGAATAAACACTGTGATAAATGTATTGCTCATGGCTTGTTCATACACTAATGTTAACAAATGACCCCTTATAAGTGTTACTGGGTTTTTTTTTGTTTGTTTTTTTTAAAGAAATGAATACTTTTGTTCAGAAAGGATGTGTTAGATTAATCAGTTGGTTTTAATATTACAGAAGATTTCTATTTCAAATAAATGCTGTTTTAAAGAATCCTTAAAAAAAAAGATCATGGTTTCCACAAAAACATAAATTTTGACAGTAAACAATGATTTCAGAAGGATCATGTGACAAGACTGGATTAATGATGCCGAAATTTCCACTTCAGCGTCACAGGAATTAATTACAGCATAAAAATATATTCAAATAGAAAACAGCTATTTAAAATTGTAATAATATTTCATAATATTACTATTTTTACTGTATTTGATCAATTAAATGCAGCCTGGGTAAACATAAGAGACTTCTTACACTAAAAACTTTTAGCTACATTTTTAACAGTAGTGTATTTTAACAGCTGTGAAACAGACAAATGAATTGTTCCCACAAACTGTTAATTTCTCTAATCGTCTGAATAATGTAGGGCTGGTGTGGCTTATAGTCTTTAAAGGTATGAGCTGGCAACCCAAAGGTTGGTTCGAATCCCAGAAGGTTCCCACCCATGTTCCCTAGAGCAAGTCTTTAACTGGCTGATTTATGAGCTCTTTTAATGTAAGTAAACCTTTCTTTACCCGTAGCTCCCAAAAATCACCGTCTCCAGATCCACCAGCACAAAGTTGTCCTTCAGTTCTCCAACCACCATCTTAGTGTCTCGTGTCAGGTACGTTTTACCTCCAAGAATGCGCACCATGATATTCTGGAATATGTGGAAGAGACTCCCGTGAAGTACATTGCAATACTCAACATTTCAGAAACCTATCTCATGAATGCATAGCTCAAGCGTTTATTCGGTTGATTTCCAATGCATTGGAAACTGCTTTTAAGCAAAGGTCAGTTCCTGTTAAGTTTCAGAGATGCGGAGTGATTTAACCCAAAGCATTCCACAACTGCACGCCAATCATGTACACCAGATGAATGTGGCTGAACCTGTTCATCGCTGCTCTTCTCATTCATACTTACAGAGACAGAAAGAGAAATATATGATGGAGAGTAGCATTTTCTAACAGATGCAGAGTTATCCACTAAGGTGTGTCTAGGTCTTTTGTTTAGTGGAACAGCCTAGAGTTCAGTCTGTTAAGGTGTGCATGTAGGTTTTGTGGTCTGAAGGTTGTATAACTGGCTTGAAATATTATCATGGAAACCAGGACAAAATCAGGCAGAACACTGAGTCATTTTGTTATGTGTTATGATTGAGATACTATTGTTTTCATTAATATATTTTATTTTCATTTTAATCAGTTAATTTTGTCTTTTTGTCATATTTTATCATTTATGAAACATTTCTTTTCCATAAAAGGTTGTGATAAAAAGTATTTTTAAAATGCTACATTTAAAAACCACTAAGAAAAGTGGTTCTTTTGAAAAACTGTTCAATAAAAGGTGAAACTGAGGTTTTTAAACCTTTGAAATAAGTCAAAGGTTTTTTTGGGGGGGTTTCAGTTACAATTTTTTTTTTTTTTTTGTATTTTTTCTTTTTGTAAATTAGATTTAGTCCACTAAATCCACTCACTGGATGCTGAAGCCGATTCAAAAAGCAGTTCTCCTCCACAGATCTTTTGTTGAGGATGATGTACACAGGAACACCACGTGATGCAGCGTTTTGGAGGTCACCAATCACAGAGATGTCCGACAGTTTATCTGCTACTATAGCGATGAGCTGCCCAACACAAATGCAAAAAAAAATATATAGATATATATGCGTACAGTAAAACATTCTAAAACACTTCCTGTAGAAGATTTTTCATATGCAACATCATTCTAAATTGTCTGCCTTTAAAATAGTTTTGTGCTTTTTTCTACGTTCATTTAATGACACTATTAAACACAGCTATCTTTTAAATGTATAGTTTAAAAAGGCAGCTTTGGTTTCTAGAAAATTACCAGAAAAATAAATAAATAAATAAATACAGTAACATGCATGATAAATCAAATCTTATTATAAGTAGCTTTTCCAAAGTAAATGCTAATACGGTATTACAGATAATGCATAGACATACTGTATATAGAAAAGCCATCATATATAGAGAAGTCTGGGAATGTCAATTTACGGTTTTTCAGTATAAATCATAAGATGGCTTGTTTTTTCACTTACAAAATGAAGTTTACCATTACAGGTTTTTACCACTTCATTAACAAATTACTGTACTGTAAAGTTACAGTAAGGTATTAATTAGTGCTGTCAAACAATTAATCATAATTAATTGTTTACATTATATATGTATGTGTATATTTATTATGTATAAATACACATTTTTACAAATTTATACATTTATATTTTATATTAGATATAAATGTATTTAATATATGAGCATAACATTTTTCTTAAATATATACATGCAAGTGTACATAATAAATAAACAGTATATACAAATATATAATGTAAACAAAAACCTGTATTTTGGATGCGATTAATCATTTGACAGCACTAGTTTTTACCATTAAAATTATGATAATTTTTCACATTGTAAAGGCCTGTTCACACCAAAAATCATAACCATGAATATAACTACAATATCTACTATGTAAATAGATTATTATTGTTGTCTGTCACTTTAATGCTTCAGTTCCATTGTATTTAATAAAACAAGTATTTCAGTTAGTCTGACTTATTTTGAACCAAATCAATTGACAATAAGTCACACTAACTGAAATAAACCTGGGTTATTTGTTAAACCTGATATGAAACAGGCCCCAGCTCTGGTGGTTTCTGATTGGCTGTCAGTGTTTTTAAGGTTCATGAGCTAGGAAAAAAAAAATTAAAATGATATCGTTCCTCTGTGCTGCTATCACTTGTGATCACTTGTGTTGGGAATCTGCTGTTTCTTTAAATTAAGAATTATTTTTAAAATCCATATCTAGTTCTCGTTCTTGGTGTGATGGGCCTCAAAGTCAACCTCTTCAGCTTCAAGGCCTGCGTTTCCCAAAAGCATCATAACCCTAAGTAGACCGCAAAACTATTGACACAAACTCAGCTTACGATGCTTTTGAGAAAAACAGCTCTGGTTATACCTTAGTGGCTCCTTGTAGGTGTCTCCTGAGGATTTCCCGTATGGTGGGCGTGTCTTCTGCAGGAGGGTTGGTGTAGACGTGAATCTGCCCCATGTCCATCCAGATGGTCTTTTCCGGCCATCCCAGTTCCAAGCATGGCGCCGGAATGTCGGACTCTGTGGGAAAGTAATGTCCAGAGAAGTCCTCCCCATCAGAGCCGACCTCCACCTCACCGTTTCCATCCTCCTGGTTAGCATCCCTTTGATGATAGTTCTCGACCCATCCGGAGATCTGGTTCACCTCGCCGGGGGACAGGAACGAGCCGATCTGTTCTTGGTGGAGTTTGGTGTAGAAAGCATCACGGCCGGAGCACACCAGGCTTTCCACACAATATCGCTCCTCCTCGCAGTGCAAGAAGTCAGGATTGGACTCTGTCAGTGGAGCGAAGATGATGTTCTCGTTGAGGCTCTGCTCTTGAGAGTTTGACATGATTGGAGCCTGACAACAGATGGAGATATCCTTCTACTATAAGGAAAACGACTGTGGAAAATTACATGTTGATGTGTAAACAATAAATGGCAGCTGTTCTAAGAACTTGGAGGAGGAGGTTGGTGAATTATTCAGATAGTTGAGGTTCTTGAAGATATTTAACCCTTTTTAAACACCAAGAGTCAATAGAAAAGCTGGATACTTTATGGTGGAATTGTTGCCATCGTCCTGGGAAGATCTGGAGAGCTTTGAAATGACCTGGAATACAGACTTGAGGGAAAACAACAACATAATTATTTTTTGGTTTGTTTGGTCAACACCCTTGTGAGAAAGAGGTGTGCTTAACTGTACTGAATGTGCACTTTTTAGTGTACTTCAAATCTTAAATACATTACAAAAAACACTTGCGGATAATATAATACTAAGGAAATAAAAGGCAGAAGGTTATGATTTAAAGTATGCACATTGTAATAATGTCAAATCAAAAGTATACTTTAAGGTACATAAAAATACTAAAGCACAGTAACGTACTTGATTATAATTTTAATTACAGTGTGTTAATATTTTTTTTAAATTGGAATACATTATACAACATCATCATTACAAATGTGTAAAATACATGACAAACACATGAAAAAGTTACAAGTATTAATAGAAATTAAATTAAAGTATGTTTCCGTTCATGTAAAAATGTTAAATGTAAACATTAACCATATTTCAAAAAACAATAATTATAAAATTACATATAATAATGTACTTAAGTGAATCAAAAAGCACTTTAAAGTTTATTTAATTACATTTAATATAAAATTAAACGACAGTATATTTTTATTAAATTGCAATTAACATGCGATTAAGTGTTCAAGAACATTACATCCAGTTCTCACTTAAGTGCTCTTTTTTTTAAGTAAACAAACGCATACTTCTTTTTCATATGGGCCATTACAAGTGTGAAGTACAAATATATTTTAGTTTACCACCATAAATGTTTGTCAGTACTATGTCGGTAAACCTCAACCATATTTTACGAGACAAGAGAAGCGATTATGAAATTACATATAAAGATGTATTAAGTCCTAAGCAGGTCAAAAAGACTGTAAAGTTCAGCCATTACATTTAATATGAATTTTAACTATTTTTCATCTACCTTTAATTACACATAACATGCAATTAAGTGCCAAAAAAACAAAGTTCACAGTTAAATACTCATTTTACTTTGCAAGCGTACTACTTTTTGCATATTTGATGCCAGAACTAAGTTTTGTTTCTCTATTTTATAATAACACTTTTAAAGAATTAAGTACTAAAAGTGGAGTCTTACCTGTCTGCGCCCGTCTGTCTCACTCACACACCCTCAGTCCATCGGCTCTTTCCATCAAGTTCTGACATATCGCTGCTATCTCCTCCCATTCTAAATGGCCTCTCTCTGTCTGGTGTTAAATTACTCCCCGTCACCAGCCAATGTGAGCGACTAGTCATCACCGCGATCTGCCCATTTTTAGATTTCACCCAAATCCACGTCTTGAGTCAGCATATCATCAGCAAACAATCCCCAAAACATGCTCTGGTCTCCCTCAGCTCAAGTCCCATATTAGGTATCTGTCCTTGTTGTGTCTTTAGTAAACACGTCCCTGTCGCCGGCTCACTTTCGTGACTGGTTATACCAGCCGAGCCAGTCTTCTCCGGGGAGCAGAGATTGAGACCTTCCTTCCCTCCCAGCTACAGTCAAAAGGGGGCGAGGCTGGAACTCAACACCTGTCTAGTGGTCTCTTTTCACATCATACACCTCTGGTTGCGTGGACATGAGGTTACAAGATACATACTAGATCTTTAGACACGTGCAGGGAAGTACATGTACGAAGGAGTGTTTTAATCCACTGAAAAAAAACCATGCTGAGCTCACCTTTGCTCACCTTTTGGGTTTTGCATGAACAAGTTATTGGAATTCCATGCAACTTGTGCAATTAATGCACACATTCCTCTTTAATCACCACGTCTATCTGTAGTGTCATGCCACTGATGCTTATTTTGTGCCTAGATAGAATCAACAGTGCTTTGAGAATGTGTAATATGAAGGTATGTTGTCGTGCTGATAATTAACTAAACATAATATTACAGTTTTGTTAGAGCAGTTTGAATTTAATATTTATTTTAATTAGCAGTTCGTATTGTTATAATGTAACAACTACTGATTCAATCTCATTACTATGTAAACCACTTAAAGAGCACCATGACTCACTCGATACCAAACATTTTCTAGTGGACACTTGATGATCCTACTTGAACTGCAGCATTTTTGTGTTTATTCATTGTTGCACTGAAAGTTTACTCTAACCTAAAACATCATAACTACTGTTGTCATTGTTACAAATATTTTATTTATAGAGTTTGCATACATAAAAACATACAAATGCACATGGGCACATATTTAGGATTGGAAAAAAAGAACAGGTATAACGTTTCCAGTTTTGGCCATTCTGAGAGTTTGATTTGAAAGACGCTTTTCTGTGTTTTTTACACTCCAGTTTTCTTAAAGCATTACATAAAATAACAGTTCACCCAACAATGAAAATTAGCTTAACATTTGTTTCTTCATCTGAACAGATTTGGAGAAATGTAGCATTGCATCACTTGCTCACAATGCATCCTTTGCAGTGAATGGGTGCCGTCAAAATGAGAGCTGATAAAAGCATCACAATAATCTACAAGCAATTCACATGACTCCAGCCCATCAATTACATCTTGCGAAGTAAAAAGTTATTTCAAAGGTTGTTTGTTTGGTAACACTTTATTTTAAAGTGTCATAATACAGAGTAATTACCTAATTAGGTACTTAGTAGTAGCCATTGTACTTACATGTAATAAAATGTACTTATCATGTAACTAAGTTATGGAACAGCCTGTAATTACAGTTTGTAATTATGTAGATGTAACAGACAGCACAAGTTACAGACCGAGTCTGTTACACAGCTACTTACACTTAACTACAATCTTGATACACTTTATTTTAAGTAGCTGATGCCAGTGTAATATTCTGTAATTATAATGCAACTAGAAAGTTATTGCATGTATTTGGGCTGTGTACTAGTGGGTTAAATTAAACTAAGGTGCAGCTAGATAAGGGGTACAGTATAGATACACATGAAGTACACTTAAGTACAATCTTAATATTCACTTTATTTTTAGTAACTTATGCCTGTGTAATATAATGTAATTCTAATGTAACAGTTGCAGCCTATTACATCTACATAATTACAAACTGTAAGTACAAACTGTTCCATGACTTAGTTACATGGTAACTACTGTACATTTTGTTTTATGTAAGTATAACAGCTACTACTAAGTACTTACTGGGTAATTACTCTGTATTATGCACACCTTAAAATAAAGTGTTACCGTTTGTTTTCATTAAAAAAACGGTTGCTTCTGAACAAAATATCAGTCCATAATTCATAATAATGCTTCCTCCAGTAAAAAAGTCCATCTCCTGTTTCCTCTCACATCAAAATCACATTTTTAATGGAGAAAGAGATGGATAGAGGAGTTGTATTTTAGCACCTTGATGATGGATTTATTAAAAACACGCTTTTGTGGATTATTGTTTTTATCAGCTGTTTGGACTCTCAATCTGAAGGCACCCATTCACTGCAGAGGATCCATTTTTGAGTGATATGATGCTACATTTCTCCAAATTTCTTCAGCTGTACGCCTTGGATATCTTGTGGATGAGTAAACTTTCAGCAAATTTTCATTTTTCTTTTAAAAAATAATTTTGCATCAAAATCCCACTTGACTGCAGCATCAAACTTAGAGCAGCAGTTACCCCACTATGGGAAAATACAGCAAGTTTTGTTTAAACTCCACAAAAGCAGCAAAGCAGGTTTTGAGAATGTGGTCCTAAACTAATGATATAATAATAAATAACAATAAGCAATATCATAAACAGGCTTGCCTAATCACAGCCTTAAGCAAATACTGTATAACTCAACAGACTATAAACTACTAAAGTACATGTGTGGTGTTAAGCAGAAAATCAGGCCCGTTTGCGCAGATGCACATACAGTACGCCACTGATAAGTAAAAGAGGCACACAGACCCATGCCAGAATGTAACAGTAGCCGAAATGACCCTTTTCCAGCTCTCGAGAGTCTTGAAGAATCGCACTCCTTTGAAAGGTGAAGATAAGAACAGCCGCAAACACAGCAAAACCTGTAAATGTGAATGGAGCGAATGGAGTGAGAATAAAAAAGTCACCACAAGGGGAAGCACTAATATAGGGAGTGAGATTAAAATATGAACTTTCTGTCTAACTCCCTACCTAAATAAAAAAGACATTACGTAACACTTTAAAGGAATAGTTCACACAAAAATGAAAATTCTGTTTTGGAACCAGGCTGTTTTGGTCACCATTGACTTCCATAGTAGAAAAAAAATACTATGGAAGTCAATGGTGACCCAAAACAGCCTGGTTACAGACTTTCTTCAAAATATCTTCCATTGTGTTTGGCAGAACAAAGAAATTCATACAGGTTTGGAACTACTCTAGGGGTGAGGAAATGATGACAGAATTGACATTTTTGGGTGAACTATAGTGTCCTGTTGCAAGTTACAGTAAGTGCATGTAGGTAAGATTATTTAAATGTATAATTGCACAGCTTAAAATAAAGTGTAACCAAAAATAAATACAAAATTTAGTTTCATATATACCTGCAAATAGTTGGCACAGGCCAGTGAAGTAGAAAAGACCTCCTTTGGACATGGTGAAGAGCTGTCCGAGGAACACCATGAAGGAGATGGAAGAGAGCACCACAGACAGGATCATGAGGGCCTGGACTGACTGCAGCCACTCTAATAGAGAAAATCACTACTTTAACAAATAGTTATTATAGTTTGATAACACTCCCTGCGTCATATTTGCTGAAAGAAATCCCATACTTGGATACTCGTGCTAAGTTTAGGTGCTGATTTAAAAAGCAAAAATAGTGCTTGTTTTGCTAGAGCATGTCGCATTGAAATGAAATGATACATAAACTTTTGACATTTGACTAATTTTGTTAACCTTAAAGCTGATAGAAATATATATATATATATATATATATATATATATATATATATCATATATATATACACTACCAGTCTTAAGTGTCACATGATCCTTCAGAAATCACTCTAATATGCTGATTTATTATCAGTGCTGGAAACTGTTGTGCTGGTTAATATTTTTTTGGAAACTGGGATTTTTTTT
>JAUMHE010000060.1:5110264-5127998 GCA_032359235.1 Enteromius mattozi | reverse complement strand
ATCCTGACCCAAAACCTTTGAACAGTAGTGTATATTGTAACAAAAATTATATTTTAAATAAACACTGTTCTTTAACTTATTTATAGAAGAATCCTGAAAATTGCTTTTGTTGTCCTCATTTGTAAGTCACTTTGGATAAAAGCATCTTCTAAATGACTAATTCTAAACGTACAAAAAAAAAGTATTAAGTATCACAACTGTTGTCAACACTGATAATAAATCAGCATATTAGAATGATTTCTGAAGAATGATGTAAATAATAATGCTGAAAATTCAGCTTTGCTTTACAAGAATAAATTAAATTTCACAGTATATTAAAATAGAAAACTCTTATTTTAAATGGCAGTAATATTAAAAAAAAAAAGTATTTTTGATCAAATAAATACAGCCTTGATGAGAATAAACTTATTTAAAAACATTAAGAATCGTACTGATTCCAAACTTTTGAATGGCAGTGTACATATTTACAGATATTAAAATAAACATGAATAAGGTTTAGACACGCCCCTTATGCAAAAAAGTGGCGTCATTTTCTTTTATTCAAAATATAATAGTTGGGACATTTCTTGGCAATGTTTACCCATCTATAATGTCAAATGCATGCTGACATCTGTAACATAACGCAGGTCTACACTTTTTTTAAAGTGTTCATTTTAAACACTATACGCGTCCATTCTGAAACATCAGAATCTTATGAGAACCATTTTCATATTCGATTTTTGGCACCAGACCACAAGAATTTGTAAAGCACTAAAGTATTAATCTCGCAAAACATCTAAATGTGCTGATTTGTCTATAAAGTCCGATTTATAACAGTCCGTTTGAGAAGTTATAACATTTAATGCTAAAGCTATTTTCAGTCAGGTTTCCCTACAGGCGAGGAAATGTTTTAATATGAAAGAAAAATATGGTATGATTGACATTACCAAAACACAAGACCATTGGTCTCTAAACCGACTCGAGTTGCCCAAAAGAAGGGGATTTTTTTTCTCTCCCCCAGACAGCATAGAAAAATATGAGAGGAGGTACTGGACTTGGTCCAAGCTTTAAACATACAGCGTATGTCCTCTGATTTTATAATGCATAATACCTATAGTCCCAAACGTTTAGCTGCCAAGAGCAATGCCTTTATTGTCGTAACAGACCAGAAACATTTAAAGCCAAAACTGTGTGGCCTGAAAGTGCTGTGAAACCATCTTTGGATTTCCCGATTATTCCCTCTCAACTCAACAATGAGTCGCAGAAGAGGAACGTGTGTAATAGAAACTTCCTAAAGCGCTGCTGTGTTTGAGCCTCTATCCACACAGTCTAATACATGTTGGAATGTTCTCAAAAACCGAAACAAACTAACAAACACACACACACATAAAATAATAAACGTCAAACCACCGAGAACAGGCGATTCTGCTTATGCCAAGGTTGGGAAAGACTGAGCCACTGTGGGCTGGTCCAGGACCAGCAGTGCTCAGATGAGGGAAATGCGAATGGGGACGCTGGGCGATTCGGTCCTTTGTGGTGAGTGTTGACTCACCAGGTGTTCTACCACCGTGTGCTTAGACATGTGTTTCATAAGGTAGGTCTCCTGGAAAGGGATGTTAAATGACAGATGAATTATTAAGGAGATGAATAAAAAAAGATTGCAGTGTTAAACATATATATATAGCATATACAGTGCTGCTTGAAGAACCTCTCGCAGAATCTGTGAATATGTTGAAAGATCATACAAAATGGATATTATTTTTAAAGTAAGATACTTTACATAAAGGATGTTTGCATTTAGTCCACAAGACAAAAAAAAAGCTAAAATGATTAAAATATAAATGTTCTTCAAAGTTCGTCTGAAAGAAGAAAGTTGTATACACCTAGGATGGCTTGGGTGAGTAAAATATGGCATGCAGAATCTTCAGTTTTCCAGCATCTTTTGCATCTTTGAACCAGCAGTGACTATGATTTTGACATCCATATTTTCACAATGAGGACAGTTTAGTATCTGCAAGACCTGGATGTTTCTGAAGAACAGTGCTTAGTTTAACTGTTCAGAACAAACAAGAGACTCATGAACAACCATCACAAAACAGTTGTGGATCATCCAGGTAACCACACGCAGTATTAAGAACCAAGGGTTCACAAACTTTTGAAAATGGAAGAACATGCATTTTGTATGATCTTTCTTATTTTGTTAAAATTACTCACATTTTCAGATTCTGCAAGGGGTTCACAAACCTTCAAGCAGCACTGTATATAGTTCTAAACAGCATGGATCTGTATTTATTTGAAACAAAAACTTTAAAAAAAAACTTTAAAACTAATGAACCTATGTCACTTACTGTATTTCACTATTTTAATATTGGATAAAATAAAGGAGCATGAAATCCACATCCCTGTGCTTCTCAAACTGTGGTACTCAGGGTTATTATAGTTTACTAAAACTAAAAATATTAAAATATTTATGTTGCTTGAAATAAATAAATCTTAACTAAAAGGAAACATAAAATAATCCCCCAAATTATTTTGTTTCCGCTTGTTGCCAAGACAACGTTGATAATTCTCATTTTATTTAACAATGTTCTAAAATAAACTAAGAGTTAAGAAAAGCTATATAGACATTAAAAACAAAATCTAATAAAATTATAAAAACCGACATCAAAATGACTAAACCTTTAACAAAAATTCAAATGAAAATTACAATAAAATAAATTCAAACTATTAATAAAAACTATAACGCTGTATACTAATTGTAAGATAATGGTCTTGAAAACAAACAAATATATATATATATTTTTTTACTATCCCATTTTATTTTATGTAGCTGTATTTACTAATTTAAGTAAATTGTTAAAATAAATGTGTTTTCACTTAAAATAAATACATAGATAAAATGTGAAATTAATATAAAATATGATATAATGTTATATAAATCATAATCAAGCTGTTAAATAAGTGAATTGCATTTCTAAGGTACTGTAACTGGTCACCATTTATTTTTTCCTACCATTTCTAAATGTGACTTTTTTGTCACCTTTTTATGGTCTTATGGTGTGTCAATTTTGTTTGATCTCATAAATACAGCATGCATATTAATTACAAAAGAATCAGCAAAACGCAGCTCATAAACGTTTTGGATCGTTAGTATAAAGCATGCCACATCATCTTGTCAACTACACACTGATTTAAAAGCGCATGGTTCTTGGGTCTGAAAGTTAAGTGCAACGGCTACATCCCACTCAATGCAGGACGGAAGTGACCGAGTGAAGAACGCTGTAGTACTTACTGAGGTGTAGGCTCGACCGCACATGCTGCAGCAAAATGCCTTGGCGTTTTTGATTGCGTGAGCCGACAAGTGGATTTGGAGGGAGGCGGAGTCAGAGTAAGCGCGGTAACAGTTGGAGCACTTGTAAGGCTTGTCTTTATTATGTGACCTCTGGTGAGACTGTGGAAAAAAATTATATTAATTTAAATATTTAAACAATACTTTTAGGTTCAGGGTCTAAATGTGTGTGTATATTTTATATATATATATATATATATATATATATATATATATATAGTAGTCAAGTGGATAAAAAGTCAAAGTTGTCGTAAAACCTAAACCAATTGCGTTCTAGTCTTTTTTGATCCACTTCAAATGTTGACTATTGTGTGTGTGTGTGCGTGTATATATATATATATATATAACAAGCACAACTTGTGATTTTAATAATGCATTAGTAAATGTTGAAATTAACATTAACTAATATTAATACAGGGCGTAGAAGTATTGTTCAGTCGTAGTTCATGTTAACTAATATAGTTAACTAATGAACCTTACTGTAAAGTGTTACCATATCCATCTATCAATCCATTCCTCCATCCATCCATATATACATATTATCTTTTTTCTTTCAACCAGCATCATTTCTCATCTATCATTTAGCTATTTAAAATACATAATATAAATATGTATAATATAAAAATACATTTAAAAAATATTTTATATATATTTAACATTTGTAATAAGCTATGTGAACAATTACAAAAGAAGAGATATTTGGGTCTTACTTGCAGATTGGAGAGCTGTGTGAAGGCTTTTTCACAGCCTGGTTGGAGACATTTATATGGCCGGTCACCTGTGTGGATTCTGTAGCAAAGCAAAATATGATGACAGATAATCAACCTGAGCTCTTCAAATCAAACACGTGCACAAACCGAGGCTGTAAAGTCACCTGGTGTGCTGCTGTAAGTGTGAGAGCTGGCGGAAGGATTTCTCGCAGTAGGAGCAGTGATACGGCTTCACTCCCAGGTGAATGCGCAGGTGTTGGGCCAGGTAGGACGCGTTGGCGAAGGACTTGGTGCAGTGAGGGCACTTGTGTGGCTTTGCTTCCGTGTGGGACTTGGAGTGTATCTGCATGTCCGACTTGCAGAAGAACGTCAGCGGACACACTTTACATCTGCAAGACGAAATGCAAATTACTCTTTTTCCCTGAAATCGCGAGGGAATAGAGTACAGGTTATGTGGCCGGTAAATTCTGCAAATGGTATGAAAGCAATTTAGATGACACACCGCAGTTTGGGGCCAAATAAAACACAGTGGAAAGACACACTTTGGAGGAAGGGAATTCAAATTGTGTTTAAATCACCAGGAGATGAGAAACATAAAAACAACATGAGACACATGAAAACTAATAACATTCCACACTGAAATATTTACATTTATGGCTGTATGATTAATCAAAATAAGAATGGAAATTGTTTAAATAGTACATTTTTCTTAAATAGTACATTTTACTTTACACTGAACATTACGTTAGAAAGATTTCACATTTTGTTTAATATTTCTGTGTAATAATAATTACAAAGATAAATATTGAGAATCAATTATTATCACTATTATTATTAAAGATCCTTTTTAGAAATATCAAATTATGTATCAAATTAGATTTTTGGCTAAAATGTGCGATAATTAAATCAACTGATTAAAAATTAAACGGCAACTGCCATTTTTAACAGAACAATAGAAATTATATTTTCCCTCATCATGCAGCCCTATTTAAACCTATGTATAGATACTTTGATCCAAAGTGACTTACATTGCATTCAGACTATACAATTTAACAGTTAATGCATTCTCTGGGAATCAAACCCATTACATTGACGTTGCAAGCAGCCCGACACCATATTTGTGCACAAAAGCAATGAATATTTTCTGAAAAAATTCTGAAATATGAGAGCTAACTATTTGAATTTTACATTTAGTAATAATAATGATAACAACAACAATAACAATGCTATTATTAGTAGTATTATTATCACTAATTGTGCAGAAGAGCTTAAGTAGAGCAGAAAATCTTAATTTTGGGGTAAAGGTATAGTTTTCATTTAAAGGGATAGTTCACCCAAAAATGAAAATTTTGTCATTAATCCGTTCCAAACCTTTAAGACCTTTGTTCATCTTCAAACACAAATAAAGATATGTTTGATGAAATCCGAGAGATTTCTGACCTTGCATAGAAAGCAATGTAACTACAATGTTCAAGGACCAGAAATGTAGTAGGGACATCGTTAAAATAGTCCATGTGACATCAGTGGTTCAACTGTAATGTTATGAAGCTACAAGAATATGCAAAGAAATAACAATAAAGACTTTATTCAACAATTTCTTCTCTTCTGTGTCAGACAACACGTTCACAACAGTACCATGAACCATGTGTTTTTTTCCTCTGCTTGTAAGCAAGGTGCAGTGCATCCAGGATCTACGTCAGAATGATTACAGATTCTGTCATGAATATGTCAGTTGTGTTGCTTTCTAAGGAGGGTCAGAAAGCTCTCGGATTACAGTAAAAATATCTTAATTTATGTTCCAAATATGAACACAGGTCTTACAGGTTTGGAACGACATGAAGGTGAGTAATTAATGGCTGAATTTTCATTTTTGGGTGAACTAACCCTTTAAACAAATGAAGCTGTACAGTACCTGTAGGTTTTGCCCTCTTTGGCAGTGATGCTGACAGTTGATTGGTCGGCTCCAGAGGCCAGGATTGGGTAGGGAACGACTAAGAGCGGGCCAGAGGGGTTTTCAGCTTTGATCTTTTTGCGACCCCGTCCTATGCTCTTTGGAGGAGGACCCAGCAGTCCTGCCAGTCCTCCGCTGTTTTTGATAATGTCCATCCCTGGACCGCAAGACAGTCCTGAGATGAGGTTTGGGGAAAGAGCGCCACCCTGACGCGTCTGACTGCTGGTGGTTGGAGTGGTCGGGGTGCTCGGCGTCACGCTCTCTGAAGTGTTGTGGTTGGCAGTTCGAGAAGACATCAGCGACAGTCCTGAAAATAAACCTCACTTTAAGGAACAGTTCACGCACAAATATAAATTTGCTGATAATTTACTCAACTCCAGAGTTTGTTTCTTCATGGAATTTTTTGAACAAGTGGAGTGAATGGGTGCCGTCAGAATCAGAGCTCAATAACATCACAATAATCCACAAGCAATTTGCTTGGGTGTGGGTTACTCCACCCCAAAATAATCACTTACTCTCATGTCGTTCCAAACCTGTGAAAGCTTTGTTCGTCTTCAGAACACAATTTAAGATTTTTTGGATAAAAACCAGGAAGTCTGACTGTGCCACTGAATGCCAATTAATGAACACTATCAAGGTCCAGAAAAGTATGAAAGACATCCTCAAAATTAATGCATTTGCCATCAGTGGTTCAATCTGAATATTATGAAGCTACAAAAATGCCTTTTGTATTCAATGAAAATAAAATGAACAACTTTATTCAATAATTTGTCTCCTCTGTCTCTCCACATCACCGTAGCACCATTTTGGAGGATATCCACTGTTCTGCCATGACACAAAGACATATTTTCTGTGTGTACTTACACTTTTGATTTGAACAAAATCAGCATGTAACATGGCACACACAGAAGAGCATACGCAGTAAAGTGGATACTCTCCAAAATGGAGCTAGAGGAAGAGACAAACTGTTCAAGTCCCAAAAGTATTCTGTGTACAAAAAGTATTCTCGTCGCTTCATAACATTCAGATTGAACCACTGATGGCAGATGGACTATATTGACAATGCCTTTCATACCTTTCTGGACCTTCACGGTGTTCATTACTTGACAGTCAATGGGACAGTAACAAGACTCCCGGTTTTCACAAGCCTTCCTAAATATCTTAAATTGTGTTCTGAAGATGAACGAAGCTTTTACTGATTTGTAATAACATGGGGGTAAGTGATTAATAACAAAATGTTCATTTTGGAATGAAGTAACCCCTTAACCTGTGCATATTCCTCTCCCCATTCAGAAGATACAAGTAGTATTTTGTTCAGAAGTTAAAATGTATTGATGAATTTGTTTATTACAAACACACAGCAGTTTGCTTCACAAGCTGTGTGGGTTATTGTGATGTTTTCATCAGCTGTTTGGACTATCATTCTGACGGCACCCATTCACCGCAGAGTATCCATTGGTGAGCAAGTGATGTAATGCTACATTTCTCCAAATCTGACGAAGACACAAACTCATCTACATTTAGGATGGCCTTAAGGGGTTAACAAATTTTCAGCTTTTTTTTCCATTTAAACTGTTCTTTAAATGCAAGCGAAAACATATTTGCATTTACGTACCGGACAGATGATTCGCTCTGGATGGCTGGTCTATGATTTGCCGCAAATGCCAGTCTTCCCACAATCCTCTTGCTTTAATAGCCGTTTTATCGTCCAGATTCAAGTTTACGTCACCCAGAATGCGACCTGCCCACATTATGTGCACAGTTAGCATTATGCCTGTGTCTCAGTGAGCAGATCTGTGCAGTGCAGTGAAGTGTGTACCTGCGACCGTGCTGGAGGCGGGTCGAGCGTGTAGGGCGATGTCGGGCTGGGTGGTGCTGTGAGCGTGGAGCCCCGGCATCTGCTGCAGCTTAGGCGTTGATATATTGTGCTGCCCGCCTTCTGTGGTAGTGGGTGGCATCAGCAAGGGCTGCTGGGAAGGGACAGAAGTGGGCGGCAGGTGTGGAGGTCTGATTTTCTCCGCCATGAGCTGTTCTTTGATCTTGTTGATAAGCACGAGGTTATCCAACTGGAGAAAAAAGGGGGAAAGTGAGATTAGAACAAGCAGATGGTTCAAATCCTCCTGGTTCTGAACTACTGACATGAGGAGAAGAACATGTGTTGAATACTGTAAAGCCTGACTTATGAAACAAACCAGAAAAATCACATTTTTGGCACTATGTTGATTATTTAGAGGTCTTATATTAATTTGATATTGATACAGCTGGCTTTATAGAGATAAAAGCATTTATCTGACAGAACATATAAAAGATAAAATACATTATAAACTCTACACTTTAGCATCCTGGCACCCTTATCTGCTACTTAAGACAACTAGTAAACAATAAAGATTAGGCCTAGTGCTGAATTAAAATAAATTACTGATGCTAAACTTTTTAGATAAACAACAAGGATTAATGAAGTCTGTCCAGTGATGAATGTTTGTTTTCTTACCTGACCAGGAATAGATGGTGGAGGAGGCCAGAAGTATGGATTATTAAATCGAGGTTCCGCCATTCTGAAACACACAGACACTCATGGTTGAACAACAATGCTTTATTTTATCTTCCTTCGTTATTACGTGGCTTTTATTTGACCAATTCTAGGCTGAGGACAAACCAAGTGGATCTTTTTGGGAATGCATATTTCATTTGAATTACTTGTTGCTGAGAAGATTAAAAGATCAGAAGACAATAATGACTGATAATGAATAAATTTTTGGGGGGTGAAAATGATGCGGCAGGATCTGAGGGTGGCAATGTTTGACTAGACCCGAAACACATACTGCACTGAGGTAATAGCCTTTTAAAATCACACTATGGCTGCTGGGTGGTTCACAAAAATGTACGATTTCTCACTGAAGGCTTTCAGCCCATGTGTGACTGAATGAGAGTGTGGCAGCTGAAATAAACTGGAAAAATGTACTGCTTAAATTAATACTGACCTACCATGATTATATATTGATTTGAAATGCAGATCTAATCTGATAAGATGACAAATTATTAGTTCAGCAACAACATTCACAACCCATTTTATGTACGACATATAGCATGTTCAAGAAAGACAATACTCAAGGATACTGAAAAACAAAACGAGTTTGTTTCTTCATTGGAGAAATGTAGCATTACATCACTTGCTCATCAATGGATGCTGTGCAGTGAATGGGTGCCGTCAGAATGAGAGTCCATACAGCTGATAAAAACATCACAGTAATCCATAAAACTTCAGTCCATTAGTTACCATTAATAAACTGTGTGTTTGTAAGAAATAAATCCATCATTGTGATGTTTTCAACTTTAAACAGCTTATGTGAGAGGTCAATGGGAGATGGACTTCTGCACTGGAGGAACAGTTATTATGGACTGATTATAGACTGATATTTTGTCCAGAAGCAACGCTTTAATGATGGATTTGTTTCTTACAAACATGCAGCTTTTCACTGATGGACTGGAGTGGTGTGGATTATTTTGTGATATTTATATCAGCTGTTTGGACGCTCATTCTGACGGCACCCATTCACTGCAAAGCATCCATTGATGAGAAAGTAATGTCAAGCTACGTTTCTCCAAATCTGTTCTGATGAAGAAACAAACTCATCTACATCTTGGATGACCTGAGAGTAAATACAATTTCAGCAAATGTTCATTTTTGCGTGAACTTTACCGGAGCAGTTTCTTTAAAACAACACACACCTGGGAATCATTAGCAGCTAATTAAGGCCAGAAAAGTAAATTAAGGATATTTTAGGATTAATCTTAACACTAAACGGTGTTCTTAAGGAATCAGACGCTGGGATCATGTACTGCTTTATGTACAGAGTTACAGTAAAGCTTAATTATAGTGATATGGAATGACTGCCATTGTTCAGAGGCTTTAGCTGTTTGCTTAAGTCTTGCACTAATACTCTTATTAATTGCAGACTTTGCCTTTAAATGCATCAGCACATTACTTCATGACACAGTGACATGAATATGATACAACACAGAACAAGCATTTCAAGTTAACTCATGTTTGTTCGTTCATACACAGTTCACACACCCACCGCAGATTACTCAATATTGCCAAACTCAACATGACACACGTTGGGAAAATCAAACAAATTACATCTTCCTAAAGCAAGAAACTTAAAATATTGCTTGTTGCATTGCATGGTGCAAACTTCCTTAAATTATACTGAGTGCAGAAAGCACTGTTTAAAAAGCAAAGCCGACTGTAAAGTCCTAGAGAGCAAATAAAAAAGACAGTATTTGAGCATTTAAACCTGAAAATGTCAAATGCATATGTAAATGTGGTAGATTCATATGGAAAAGTGAAAACTCTACCCCACAGTTTTAGCAGGAAGTGAAACAGACACCCTTTCAGCATCATTAAGGAAATATTCAGCGGGGTCTGGGCTCATATATTTGGACATATCGCTTTTATTATTTTTGGCTCCGCTAAATGAATTTCTCTGCAAGGCCCTTTAGTCAAACACTCTCAAGACCCATAAGCACTGCCAAAACATTCATAGTACAGTGTCATGGACATAATGCAAGAAAACGATACGCCTAATGTAATCACACCGTATGGAACCGCTTCTAAGGGCCAGATGGGCAAAGGTAAAAATTAAAAGGGTGGAAAGATGAACGTCATTGTCCTGTTTGTTCAATACAACCACTTCGAGGAATCCTTTCCTGTTGAGTTCTGGTTGGAATAGATCTTTTTTTCCTTGTAAATGCTTTTTAAATACAAAAAAACTGGCAAATTCTCCAATTCATATATATATATATTATTTATTTATTTATTTTATTTTTTGTTGTTGTTGTTTTGCTCCCAGTCAAAAATGACTGGCCTACAGAGAATAGCTTATAAATGTCTTGTAACGCTGCATTATTACCAAATACTGGATTCAAATTTCTTAATCAACTTATTCAGTTACCACAGGTTTTGTGTTTCTTTTTGGGACTGAATTTTTATTGCACCTCAGTTTTTGAGTAAACATTGCAAAACGATCCCCATATAATTGTTTTTTATGTAAATAAGCTTAGATAAATGAGGCATACAAGTTCAGACGAAACACAAAACCTGTGCTAAATGAAAAAAAAGTTTGACAAAAGGCTGAATCCAAGATTTGGTGATAATATAGCCTAGCATAATGAAAAATTTTAAAGTGATTTTCAAATGCAAAATATCTTAAATGTAAACACTGCAGAGTATATAATATGTGACACAATACCAGTCATAAGTAGCTCGGGTATATTAGCCAACAATCGGAGGCAACAAACATCGTATGGGTCTTTAGTTTTCCTTTCTTTTATGCCAAAATCATCAGATATTATACATATTATAAAGATCATGAAGGTATTCTGTAAATTCTCTACTATAAATATATATAAAAACATAATTTCTGATAAGTAACAGCTCTATGCATTGCTAAGAACTTAATGTGAATGACTTTAATGGTGGTTTTTTCAATATTTTAGCACCCTTAGATTCCAGACCTCCGCGATATGTTGTTCCATCCTAACAAACCATGGGCAACATCAATAGAAATCCTATTTATTCAGCTATAGATCCTACATGAATCTCAATTTTAAAAAATCATGACCCTTATTACTAGTTTTGTGGTCAAAAATTACTATAAGATGCCATTAACTAACAACACTAACAAAAAATACTTCCAAGAATACCATGGTAATACCATAGTAAGTATTCCAAAATAAACATGTACCATTTAAATGTACATTCATCTGATAAAAAAAGGTGCATAACAAGCTTCATTTTATAATCTACTCTACAAAGAATTCTACCTATTCACAGTTTCTTCGCATTTAAACGGCGCTGATGTGAAGTCTGTGAGTGGCAGACATTTAAAACTATTTAATACGCTATTAAAAACCACCCAGCAGCTTTAAACGACATGTAAACATCAAATCAAGATTTTGGCGAAGCATGACACGTCTCAGAGGCTTTGATATAAACTGAGATAAAAACTTACTCAACTTTTTCTTTTATTCTATCGGCATCCTTGAAATTATTCTCAATTAAAGCACGTCGCCTTTGATCAAACGCCAAATTAAAAACACTCGCAAAATAACGGAGGCGAACGGACGCGTTTCGTGGCTTCTGAAAGTCCAGGTCCCCGGTGTCTGCCTCTCCCACATTCTCAGACAGTTTTATTAAAAATTTCAGACAAAAGGAAAACAAAAATGGCAGCCTGTCTTATTTTTATAAGGACAGGGCGCCATATTCTGCAGATCCCCAAAATTTTAGCCACAAAAATAAAGCGTGTGAATTCAGATGAAAAGAGGGACGCGTAAAACGCCGCATTATTTGCATTAAGTGCGCGAATGATTGTTTACTTAGATCTGCAGGTTTGAATAGCCCGGCTGGAGGAGAAAAAAAAAAAGAGAGGAGAAAAAAAAAACCGAGAGACTTCCTACAACAATCATGCGATGCGAACAAATCACGCAGATGGAAACAGACGCGCATCTCTCCAGCGAAAATGTAACATTTATATTGTGACGCAATTATGCGGGAGCGTGCATATGCAACATTGTTGCAACATGCGTCTGCTTTTGATTTTTTTTTCTTTTATTTGAACTTTTTGCTCACTCGAATGACTGCGAGCGCCGCTTCAACGCATCATGCAAACGTCCCCCAAAAAATTGTACGCGATCGTGAAGATGGAAAGAGCGCGACAGACGTACCTTGCACACCTCGACCGTGGATTTATTAGATTTAATGAAAGGTTCAGATGTTCTTTCGGCTTTGCCTTCAGAGGGAGTTCAGACCTTCCGGGTCGCCTGCCGTTCACTTCTGGGTGCTGCAGGCACAGCGAGATCGTACATGATCAAACCTCGTAGCTTTCCGCCTTAAAATAAGCGTTAAAAATCAGGACTGGTTAACATTTTGTGTTACTGTCGTGTCCTATGAGATGTGGGAGAACTGATTTCGACGATAGGGAGCTCAAAAGAGCAGACTGGTGTATGGAGTGATTCATAGAAAGAATGGATACTGTTTTCTATTAAAAAAATCTTATTTTCAAATTAGACATTGTTTTTAACAGCACTGACGAATTGCATAACATCCATTTATATGGAACGGAAACAGTAGGTTGGATTTTAATAGGAATAGAATAGAACACTGTGCAAACAAAAACAATATACAACCAGTCTAGTTATTACTACAGTTTTCTTAATGCAGTCATCAGATCAATTAAATAACATATATAGAGTAGTATAGAAATTATGGGTAACCTAAAATTATGAAAAGATTATGAAAAAATTGTTTATGCTTCTTCTACAATTCACCTGATTATCTTAATTTGACATGCATTAATATATATATATATATATATTAGTACGATATAACTAAAGTGATATTTAGTTCATTATATACTTTAGTTCACTAAAGGTAATTTATCTGCAGTGAACTTCACCTGTAAAACATATTTCAATCATTTAAGCATAAGGTTTTAATTTAAAAGGTTTATGAAGATGAATAACACAGTTTAAAATTGGTAAATCTTGGTGACTGGTTGGCTATGTTTACAATACAATACAAAGAGACAAGTGTAAATGGCTTCAACTATACTATTCCTAATATCATAATATGTTTGTGTCTAATATTTCATATTCCCAGCTAATTATGTAAAGTAAATATTCATTTCTGATCAGGGTTATTATATAGTTAAAACGTTTTGAAAAATAAAATAAAAACATATTTCAGATTTATTGTTTAATTTGATGTATGCTAAAATAACTAAAACAAAAAAAAAACTACATAGACATTAATTTTTTGATCAGAAACAAAAATTAAAAACTTCGTCGGCTGAACGATAGATGGCAGCACGCGCTCAGTGCTCTTCAGTCTGATCACAAACATCAGTCAAATACTGAGAGTCAGTCAAATAAAGCTCAACGAAGCGTGCTGTGTGTTTGTGTTTGTCATCAGAGACACGAGAGCTACACTACACGTCGCATGCGCACATCTGAACACCTGTGGTCGTGCAGGAAGCAGATGGACGGGTTTCTGTAGTCAAACACTGACACTCCCTTCACATAGACACGTGCTTTGAGTCTAGGTAACATCACCAAAAAACGTTAATGTTTAGACACGTCCCACTGGGTGAGGGCGAGGAGAAGTGCACACAAACACTCATTGCTGACTGACTGCTGCTGTGCTCGGACCTGCAGCTCCTCAGATGTCTGAGGTCACATCCCTTCAGCTCGTGTTTCCGGTGAGTGAGTGCATTAGCTTGTGCTGGCCCTGTAATTATGAGTACATGGAAAATGCTGTTGATTTCTGTAAAGAAAGATTTGAGCAATTATTTCTTATTCGAAATGTTAAGTGCAATATTAGACTAGAAACAAACTAGAAAAACTAGAAACGTGAGAGTGTGCAATGCTGGACAAAGTGCTGAACAGCAGATGTTGGTAGGTTTTGTGACACCTCAGCCTTCATTTGAGAAAATCTGAATATCACTGATTATTGAGATTAGGGACAAAACTTCCCTTTTTATTCCAAAGAGGGAAAATTCAACGACATTAATCCCATTTAAAAAGTTTTTCTTTATATATCTGTATATAAATACATATACAGTATATATTTACTTATATGTATATATTCATACAATTCTATATAAATGTATGTTATATATAAACATGATTTTTCTTAAATATATACATGCATGTGTGTGTATTTATATACATAACACACATATGTAAACAAAAACTTTTATTTTGGATGTGATTAATCACAATTAATCGTGGCCCAGGAGATTACATCTCAAGGAAATCAGGGAATTTCTATTTAAAAAAATTAATAAAATAAAGAAAAATTATTTTGTATTATTTTAAATACATACATGAAAAATACTTGAATTTTACCTGTCCGGTCACAATATAAAAAATAGATACATTTATATATTAAAGACAGAGATCTGTCAAGCATGTCCTTCACACAAAAATGAAGAAATGAATTAAAATGAAATGCTTAAGTTAGCTGATGAAGTTGACTAGTGCTCACTAAACCCTTGATACACCAATATATTTATTTGCATAAGAAAATTTTTATTTTTTCAACAGACAAATGTTTCAATATTTTATTTACATATATTTGGCCTGATTTACATAACATCTTTATTTACATGACATCTATTGTCTTCATAACATCGAAACTGATTATGAGTCTTATTTTTATTAAACATTGCAGTTGTTGTTATAAATAATAACAATGTTATTATATAATATATAAATATTATAAATATAAATATAATATATAATATTTCTGCTACAGGGCAGCACATAACACTTACCATTACACTACACTAACATAAGTATCTTATGAGCTACTAGACACCCAAAATAAGACTGGAATCCACTGGAAGGATTGTTGTATTAAATTAAATGTTAGTTTAGTTTTCTTAATTTGCTGTCTTGTGAGTCATTTATTACAACCTCAGTTAGACCTTTGTCAGAACCATCAGTTTTTGTTAACTCCATAATTATTTTACACTGTCAGATGACAGTTATTCTCAATTACTGTTATTTTTCTAAATAAATATTTGGTCCCGCTTTATATTAGGTGGCCTTAATTACTACTTACATCACGTCACTTATTGTGTACATGCATATTTTTACATTATACTTACATTTTTAAAAATACCTATATGTAGTTATACATCTGTAATTCATTTCTGTAATTACATTAATATTTACACTGTTGACCAATCGTTTAAACCTACCCATATTACCAAACTTGACTTTAACTTTACCCGTATCCCAACTTATTAGCAGCAAAAGTGCTTTGCAATACAGTATGACCGACATTGTACTTATTTTTTGATGCAAGTACATAGTAGTTAAGGCCATAAATATAAAGTGTGACCAAATTTTCTTATTTGTATTTTAATGCATTGTTTTAAATCAACAACTGAACTAAACTAAACATTGGTTATATGGGCCATTCTGCAGAATTTGTGCAAACTGCTGTCCCACAACCAGTAAAAAGATAAACTTATAAAAATGATATTGATATAATTTTTGTATGTTTTCCATTACTGTTCATAAAAGTATCTTTTTGATTATTTAAAAAATGCCGCGCATTTTTCATGTCACTACTGAAACCATGTACGTTTTAGTTCATTGACTCATTTTAACTACAACCCTAAATTTATGATCAGGAAATTTTAATGTGTCTCTCTCTCTCATAGCTACAAGGTGTGAGTTGATAGGACATCCCTGTATATATGTTTATAATGTAGATGTAAGCAAAATCTTAATAACCCTTCTGTGTTTTGGTAGTAACAAATTTAGGGAGAGGAAAAATACTTTAAAAAACATTCAGAAAATACCTTTATATACAATATATATAGATATACAGTGCCCTCCACTATATGTATATTATATATATATATATATATATATATATATATAATATATTTCAACTAACTTTGGACCAATGAATGGCCCATATGTTTAATATAAAAAAGAATGTAGAGAATTAATTCCTTTACTGAACACTATTATTATATAATTGAAGACTCTATACTGTTGTTGGGAGGATCAAATTAAAATATGCTTTTTACTGCGTCTGACACAAATGACTAATTAAGTTATGAAGTGAATACACGTGTAACTTTAAAAATAGATATTTTCATAAAAAATGGTTAGTTTCATTAGCTAACACCTTTAAATAGTCCCTAGACAGACAGACAGACAGACAGACAGACAGATAGATCGACAGATAGACCGATAGACCGATAGATAGATAGATAGATAGATAGATAGATAAAACAAGAGAATGATAGACAGACAGACAGACAGATAGACAGACAGACAGACAGATAGATAGATAAAACAAGAGAATGATAGACAGACAGACAGACAGACAGACAGTCAGATAGTCGGATAGTCGGATAGTCGGATAGTCGGATAGTCAGATAGACAGATAGACAGATAGACAGACAGACCGACAGATCAACAGATCGACAGACAGACAGATAGACAGATAGACCGATAGACCAATAGATAGACATTACAGAAGAAAAACAACTTACTTTTAATAAAACATTACACACGGGAGGAGATTAAAATAACAAGACAAGACACACTTATTAATAATCCACAATAAGACCAGGAACGTGATTTAAGAAAGTAAATAGATTCAAGTTTGATTTCATAATTGAATCTTGGGGCATGAACATCATCTGACTTTGATATCTTGTACATTTATCATCAACTTCCTTCTAGAGATTGTGCACCACAACTCTTAAATGAAACATCAAGTGACGCTGTATTTTTAATGTCTCTTGTAAGTATGAAGATGGAGGGTGTTCTGGGTGTCACGCTGCGTGTGTGTGTGTGCAAACTGATGAGCAGCATGCTGTTGGTTTCGTCTGTAATCCCACACACCATCACTGCGGTCAGTCTGTGCTGTAGCTGCCTGCTGTTATTTACAGACCTCGTGGTCACCGGTAAGCAGAACCGCAAACCCTGTCCACATTTTCCACTTTCTTTACCCTTTTAAACAAACAACCAAAAATTCCTATGTGCTGCTAATTTACTCACGCTCAGACCACCAAAGATATAGGGGACTTTTTGGTTTCACTTTATTTTGATGGTCCCTTTAACATATTCTGTTGATTATATAAGTAACATTGCACCTACATATCTACTAACTCTCAATAGAGTGCTGGCAGAGTATTAGTAGACTGGTAGGGTTAG
>JAUMHE010000060.1:5055452-5068261 GCA_032359235.1 Enteromius mattozi | reverse complement strand
ATGAAAATGAATATAAACATTATAATATAAACAAACATTCCACAGAAGCACCAAACAGTATTCTAGTTAAAAAGAAATGTCATATGTTATACAGTGCTTCATTTTTTTTTTTTGCATTAATTCTGATAAGCACACAAGAAGTTTCATAAGGGAAAAGTGTGACAATCTACAGGCCTTATCTCAGCTGAAGCAGTGACAGGTTGTAATCGTTATCCTAAGCACCTGCCCTCATGAACCAATCCCATATCTGAGGATCAGCATAAGAATGTGTTTAAAGACTTCAAAAGCTTTAAAGGTTTAGTGGACTACTACTTTCACTTCCTTCTGATGACATACAAATCCACTTCTTTCAGGAAATGCTGGAAGGGAATCTCCAGACAATCCAATTCCACTGCAAACAGAAATTTACTGAGCTGCCAATCTATGTGACGGTCACAGTGGACATGCTACGCAAATATAAGCATGCATTTAAATATATACATCAGATCAGTTAAGTCCTAAAGATAATGCAATTTAAGGCTTTGCGATTTAATCGTCAATTAATTCATGCGAATTTCGTGAGTAAAGCCGGTGTAGTGCCGAATTTTGACCCCTGCCAGATTATGACTCGCCTAGTATTGGTAAGTTTAGTGTTAGGTGTGGGGAAGGGGTTAGGATTAGCATGATTTCAACGAGGGTAGTCAAAATTTGGCACTACACCAGTTCCTTGATTAGCTCATCAGTGATCTACGGCTCTGTGTATCAACTGGCGTGCATTTTAAAAACAGCTGATTGAGATTTACAGCTAATCAAAGAACCGGCTTTACTGACGAAATGCGCATGAATTAATCGACGATTAAATCGCCCAGCCCTAAATGCAATGAAGTATTTAAGATGTAGTGTAAATATGTTTTTATGCAGTTTAAGGTTGAAAAGCACAAAAGGAAAATTTGAAATCGCATCATATGACCTCTTTAAAGCTACAGCAGTATGTAACAACCATTAGAAAAATAAATGGTGACACCATTCATAAAAAAAAAAAAAAAAAAACATAAGAAGTATAAGCTTTCAATATATCCTTAAATTAAACAGACAAGTAACATAACTCAGTATTAGCTTATGGGATAATTCACCCATTCTCATGTCCCATTATCTCAAATACAAATTTGAATGACGTTAGTTGAGCAATTTCCTTTTTAGCTTCTTCAAAACAGGCAAAGATGTAACTAATCCCAGTTTGTTCTCGGTTCAAGGTTACACCAGGTCTCTTCTACTGCCTCGGTGCATGAGAGAATGTTAGCTCTATGCTTTGTCACTGTGTATTAGGCCTTCCGCCAAGCATGTAAAGCCTGTAATGTGTCTAATGCAACATGACCGTTCTGCCGTTCCCCTATGGCTGTGATTCTGCGTGAACGTGACAACTCTTCACCGACCACCCGCTGCCTTTCCATTTGTTAGAATACCTGAGGGAAAATAAATCACTTGGTAACAATCTCAGAAGCCCCTAAAAGTCCCTTACCAACTAAAAAAGCTGGCATTTCTCAAAAGGGAGTTGCGTGGGGGATGAAGAAAAGAAAACGGTGATGAAACAGTTCAAAGAGAGACGGTATGGAGCAGATCGCAGGTGATCTTGAAGCTGCACGACAGCAAGGACAGAAAAAAAAGATCAAAACTTAAAGTGGAGTGAGATAAATAAAATTTGATTTAAACAGTCTAGAAATGCCAATATAGTGCAAAACCATACTGCCCTCAAAACCATTGAGTACACACCGTTACATATATCGCCCAGCACTTAATGCCTCTTTTTAAAACAGGGACATATATAATAGCTGAGATTCCTGTGTCTGTCGAAAGCATATAGTTCTGATCTAACTGCCTTGAGTTAATGTTTCAAGCTGATTTCCATAAGATGACTCACTATTACTCATTTTAGACTCATTCGCCCGCTAGCACCACACACACACCTACATACACACATTGTATCAAGTAAAACGGGCCTCAGGGTTGTAGGAGACAAAGAGCAAACAGACCTGCCACAGTCATCTCAAATTAACCCACCCCAACAGAATCTCTAGGGTTCACTTATTAGGGCTTCAGCAACAAGTAAAACCCATTGTAACTCTATTGTCAGCTCCCTTACAAAGTTTTCAACCCACACATCTTCAAAGCATAAATGGCAATTAAGACTAGATCCCCCATTGTGGCCCACATAGAAAATGAACTACTAAGATAAATTATTTTTTTTTTACCTGCCATTAAAAAAAATATATAAAAAACATTAGTAGTGTTGGTGTAGATAGCCTCTTAGACAGTGCACCAGCTGTTGCGCTTCGGGAATATTACAATATTTAGTGTTAAACTGTTGGTCTTTAAAATAAATGTACTTTTTAGATTTTTAGACTCATAACTTCAGCACCAAACTTGTCGCAGTTGGATGCTTGGTCCTAATAGCGATGTATGACTGCTGTATCCCAATATATGAACTAACTGTTTTAAATATTTTTATATATAACAAGTTAGTTTTTCAGTATGTTTGAAAGTATTTTATTCTGGATATTCCAGGCTTTCTCTCTTTCTCACGCATGCGTGGTTTAAAAATCACCAAATATTTATGAAATAGCCTATAACAAGTACAGAGAGTCTCTCTCTTGCCCCAACCCACCCAAACACGATAATACTGTGTATCTGCAATCTCACAGGCTGACGATATAAAAAATTTACATATTGCCCAACACCAAGTCTGACAACAAAATAGTGGAAAAAGACAACATATGACTTAAGTAAAAATGCACAACTTTTTAGACAGTGCAACTCTCTTGTCATCGATGTTAATACTTCTTTGTGAGCAGTGAAGGAATTTATTTTTAATGTTCACATTAGAGTGTGCATACTATCAACAAACTATCTTTTCACTGCAGAGGAAACAGAAGCTTTATCTAAAGTGGCATTAGATGTATTTACACCAAATCATTTTATAAAATTAATGTTTTAAATATTTGTGGACAAACAAAAACATTTTAAATGTTGGGGAAAAGAATAAAAATCACCAGTCGATGGCGGTACTGTTTTAACAAATGAGTCATTAGTCATTCTTTCAAACGGCGGATTTGTTAAAAACCGAGGCGAGCGACTACTGTCAATGGGTTACTGAATCTTTGACTCATTAGATTGGTTGGAAAAAGTGGATTCATTCAGTAACGAAACAGCAGAGACTGTAGCTGTAGCTTTGAAACTTCTTCAGCGAACTTGAGAAAAAAAGATTGCAAACTTTGTGTCAGCCTAACTCACAGTTAAGAACTTCCACGCTGACGACATTTTTACATGCAGATGTGAGCGTAGTGTGCATCAAAACGGATCAGCTGTGAGATGAGGTGTGTTTGGTTTGAAGCATTTAAAATCAACGCACCACCAGAGAGATTCGAATTCATGCAGAGACGTCTGCTCTCTGTAGCTCTCATGGTGCTCTAAAGTCATACAGCGAAGAGGCATGAATAGAATAGAACGCAGTTACCTTGATATGTATTTTTGCATGATCAATATACACTACAGATCAGTATATCTTTATTATTATTAATTATTCATTTTTACTTTCATAATTTTACTCCACAAGATGTATTCAATGACTCAAAATTGACAGTAAAGAAATGTATAATGTTACAAAAGATATTTAGAATATTTAAGAATTTTAAATAAACACTGTTCTTTGAAACGTTATGTAAAAAACAAAAGAAAATCATGACTAATAAGCAGCAGAACTGTTTTCAATATTGAGTCTTGACAGTGTTTCTTAAGCAGCAAATTAGAATGATTTCTGAAGGCTCGTGATGCCAAAAATCCAGCTTTTATTTTATTTTTTTGAATACAAAACCATCATTTTAAATTGTGATAATATTTTACAGCATGAGAGAGTATGGTAGAATTTTTAAAAACTTTTTTAAAATTGCCATAAAACAAAGGTCGATCTGCCTCCATCAAAACATTTGCAAAGGTCAGAGCTCATGTATATAATAATCTGCTTACAAAGAAACAGGAAACAGCACAAAACGGACGAGAGAGCGCAAGTTCCACCGATTGTTGACGGCCTGCATCAAGGACATTAAGAAAAGCCTCGTCCCCTCAGGGCTAAGAATGCATTAGTTGGCAATGAAACAGCTCTAAACAAATCCATGGCTATCCCCTATAGCATCTTTTAAAACACAGAGCATGCTGAAGAGAGTACATGGATGTGCAAGTGCATCAGGAATGAAACATAAGCACCTGGGATGGAGAAGAAACGATAGAGGGGAGTGCATGAGCAAACGCGCATCAGCAGATGCTGTTGCCGCATCCCACAAGTCTAAAAGGTCAAAGGGGTGAGCCATCCGAAGTTAAGGAGATTACACAAACGGCAACCATATACTGCAAAATCCAAACCTCACAGCGTTGTGTGGCCCAGCAGAGAGAGCTGACATATGTTCATCGCTCGACACGAGCTTGCCGGGCAGCTGAAAACTGCTCCAATTAGACCTGCCTGCATCAGAATCCTTGATTATGTACTTTGTGAAAAGCTCACTGGCACAAAAACATCACGTAAGCAGCACTAATAAGTCTGCTGAGACAGCACAGACTACAAATGAGAGGAGAACAAGGATGGGAATCATACACAATTTAGCACAGCGGTTCCAGTTATTTAATAATTACATTCTTGTAGTACTTTAGTAATGCTTTTTTTTCTTTCAAAAATAAAACACTTTTTTTGAAGTACCATTTATTATGACAAAATGTGAATCTTTATCTGTATGTTATGTATGAACTAATTATGAAGAATTACACGTTACAAGCAGTTAAGTTCTCATTCCTTTTTTTAGTTTGATATGGTGAAACGAATGAATGGTTCAAGTGAAAACCTCTCAGACTGATTAAAACCAATAACTCATGAGTTTGACACTGATTTTGGGATCCTTTCTGATGGATTCATTGCAATAGGCAAATAATTTACTCTTAGTCTTTTTCAGCTTAATCTTTCTCATCTTCACTTACAAATTAACTCTTATACTCTGTAGATTCAACAACTGCAAAACAATAGATTTTCAGAGTATTTTAGGTTTAGTGTTTACGAGACATTAAAATTACTGTTTTTTAGTAGTCAACCCTAAAGAACAGCCTTTTTTTTTATTTCAGTAGCACTTTACAATAAGGTTTCATTTGTTAACCCTTAAAGACCTAGAGCATTTTTGGGCCGCCTGACACACCTGCACTTTTTCAGACCTATTCTAGCAGTTAGCATCAAGTGCCATATATCACTATAAACAGGAGAACTTGAAGATTAAGTCTAGACCATTTAAATTCTCAATTTTCCTTCTGACCTCAGGATTCTCATGATCATGGCTGTATTTGATCAAAAGGGTGCTTCTACTAAATACTGAGCAAAGGATCTGAATACTTAGGACCATGTGATATTTCAGTTTTTCTTTTTAAATAAATCTGCAGAAATGTCTACAATTCTGTGTTTTTCTGTCAATATGGGGTGCTGTGTGTACATTAATGAGGAAAAAATTAACAGAGTGAAAAATTTAAGGGGGTCTGAATACTTTCCGTACCCACTGTACATCTTGTATTGCCTGAGAGTGAGTAAAATTATTAGCAAATTTTCATGTTTGGGTCAACAACCCATTTAAAAGGGTCGTATGATGCGATTTCTATTTTTCCTTTTACTTAGTGTGGTATGTAGCTGTTTATGCATATATAAGATCTGCGGGGTTACAAAGCTCAAATTCTCCCACAAAAGGATTTATACTATCGTATTTTATGGACGTCAGTTCTGTGAACATAGGAGAGTACAAAGCGACGTGCAAATGCTATAGGGCCTTTTGCACCACAGGAACTATTTTGTAGTACCCGTGTGGTACTACCCACTTTTTGGCGTGTTTACACCGCAGGAACTAGGAACGATTTTAGTTCCAGGAACTCCGTTTGAAGGAACTAAATTAGCTCCTATTTCAGAGTATGGTCTAAAATAGTTCCAGGAACTATCAGGGATGTAAGTGTAAGCTGATTGGCTAAACATGTACGAAAACGCCTTCATTCGCCCATTATTTGAAATGCTGTGTAAACATACTGTGTAAACCTTGTATCAACTTAGTTCTTTTATAAACTGGATTTACCTGAAGGCTTCATCTACAGCATTTTCTGCTTCTATCCGCCTTAATGACATGTAGCACTGCCAGTAGACTTTCCATTCTTTCAATCGCTTGACGTATACGTCGGCATTCCATGTCCATTATTGTGAAGGTTTTGCACTCATGCGGAACAAACCACTGAAATGAATGGTTTCTTAGGACAGCGCGTCCTCGGTGTGTGTGTGTGTGAGAGAGACAGGGTGATATCACAGTGGAGTCAATCGCGGCTTGTGTTCTGCAAATACATACGAGCACTGTGTCTTTCACACGACTCTGTTCCTCTTTCGGGCTTGAAATTATGGTTAAACTAAGGACATTATTAAATGTCTTTACATTTATTTTGAAAGCTGAACTCACAATTATGGTAAGGAACATTACATTTCCGAAGCATGCTTGTGGTGCAGCCAATCGCAATTCACTGTGTCAGCTGGCCAATCAGAGCAGACTGTGCTTGACAGAAGGCGGGTCTTTGTAGAAAATGACACGTTTGAGAGAGGCAGTGGCATAGAAGAGCTACAGTAATGTACAGCATTTAACAAATAATGTGTTTTTTGACCATTAAAGCATGTCAACATATTCTGTTACACTAAATACACTAAATAATTATCTTTAAAATAGCATCATATGACCCCTTTAATATTAACAAAACAGACCTTATTGTAAAGTGCTATGATTATTCCTTTGATAAAACAGAGGTTTTTTTTGTTTAACTTGCAACAAGAAGCACTTTTCTGTGTCAATGCAAAATTGCATCATGTCAGAAAAGAAACCGTAAACATACATGGTCATTACGGCTAAATAACGCTCCGTATCTGGCACGGGTCTGCAGCACTGATGGAACACCGACACAGAATTTTTATTTCCCTTCCCAGCAACCTATTTCCTTCAGCCTCTACTCAATCACCGGCTGAAACAGAGGTGTCTGAACTCTGAAGGTGTCATTACAACACGAGAGATGGGGCATGAATAAGAAAAGCGGGGGGAAAAAATGGTTAGAAAGATAGACAGAGACTACGAGAGAGGGAGACTGATGAAGTGTGAGAAAAGAGACTGGTTAAAAAACTGCAGACACAATTGAAGAAACAAGTGGATGAGAGCCAGAATATTGAAGAAGAGCATGCTGGTCGATGGCTAATATGATGCTAATATACACATATCATCATACAATATTGTAATCAGCTAAAGTGGTCAGCCAATGGTAATATTTCAATCTAAAAGTTTCTGTCCTGCGAGTGTGGACATCTGCAAACAGCTGACCATCTATTAAATCTAATAAAAGCACTAAACAGTGGCACTTCAAATAAAAAAAAAAAGACTGCTTAAGTCTGTGTCAGTACAAACAATGAGCCTTCTATTCTTACTGAAACACAGACTCAGTCTAAGCAGAGTGATCTGTTGTCGACTTGGCAACTCATTTGTTGATGGAGGTTCAGATCTGTGCCGTTTGTGAATGATCGTCTTTAAAAAATAAATCTAATACACTGGTTCACTGAAATTAGTGTCATTTAAAACCAGAGACATCTGGAAGCCAGAAACATCAGGCTACAAACAACAACAACAACAACAGCAGCAGCAGCAGCTATATGAGCTTAAAACATAACATTTTCAGAGAAGCTCATAAGAGTAAAAGGAAAAATGGGTTATTGAAAAAAATAGACCAATAAGCTCTTAATTGACAAAATATAAAAAATACAATGCGGATTCTTACTAATATATATATATATGTATAAATAACCATGTTTAGTCAATTTCCAAAACAAATGACTAATGTACACAATCAGTATTAGTCAATGTAAGTCAGTAAAATATGCATCTGGAAAAACACAAAAAAAATCAGCATCAGCCACCGTTTATGATGAATACATTAATTCAAATGTATAATTTTGCATAATTTATAGCAAAATAAAAGTTAGTGTAACTGCAAAATAAATAAGCTACCCAGCTACATTTTTCTCATGCTAGTGCTAACAGAATAAAGCACACAAGTGCTTTATTGATTCCCATGTAATGCCACATCTTATGAAACCCCATCCAACACATTACCTCATTTAGCCAAAGGGCTTTGTTGAGGATAAACAGTTTCATTTGCACCCAAGAGCTGCCCAGGAATTCCCTAGCAATTTGCTCTTTGTGGTGTTGGGAGTAAATTGCAGAAAAACGTGTGTATAAAGTACACACTTGGCATTAGCGAGTATGCAGTTTCTAATGGGGAGTATTTGTTCTTGACGGAGGCTTTCAGTGTGTATCTCTGAGCCATTTAAAGACGCGTCCCTCGATGTGCGCATCTCAAAAGACGTGGAATGGAATAAAGTCTGTCCCTGGAGAGTGTCTCTAAGGAGGCCGTTGCTAATTGTCTGACAACTGCAGCATGTTGCTCCTATTAATTCCCCAACAAGAGTTTAAGAGTGTTTAACCCTTCTGCTGCGCTGAATACAAAAGGTGAAGGTCTCTGAAGACCTCAATTCGACCAAAAATAATGGTTATTATTTAAAACATGCACAGAAATATTAATAATAAAAAAATAAAATAAAAAGCATGATCAGTTTGTCCAAAAATTAAAAATGTAATCACCCTCAATCCAACCAAGACACAGGTTTATAACTTCATGGGAATTGATATGGAGAAATTTAGCATTATGTCACTTGCTTACCAATGAATCCTTTGCAGTGAATGGGTGCCGTCAGAATGAGAGCTCAAACAGCTGATAAAAACATCATAATAATTTATAAATAATCCACACCACTCAAGTCTTTTGATTGTGTCTTAAGTAAAAGCTGCAAATTTGTAAGAAACAAATCAAGAAGTTTTTAAGTAAATTTTTCACTTGAGAAAGCAACCTTACAGATAGAGAACTCGTACTTTAGCATGGTTTACAGTTATTACAAACAAGCAACATTATGATGTCATCTCATGCCCATGTTCAAAAGTTAAAGTCAGGTTATGTATAAAGCTGTTCCATGCAAACACTTCACTTGGGCTCGACGGTCTTAATTGCATCTGTGTCACTGCTGTTTCCTATCGGCTTCTCAAGCACTTACTCACTTCCAGACAATAACAAAGTCCTACAGATAAGGCCAATCCACACTAAATGCAAGTGTCACTTTTAAGCCACCTCTGATGTGTTATCAGACCTCAGGCGCACGTGCTGAATGGCCAATAGGCCAAACTATAGAGTCAATTAAGATAAAAGTCGGGTCTATTTATGGCAACAGCCACAAAATTAACTCAGTATTGTAATTCCATCTATTCCATTGCACGCATCCATTATTTCATGTAGTAACAAAGAAAAATGCCTGTAGAGCCTCACAGCAGTGACGCTATAAATGTTTAAGATAAATGTAAAAATCAAATTAAACCCCTAATTGAACAATTTGCTAGCTTAAATAATATTAAATGGTTAAATTACACATATTTTTACTCTCAAGTTGAATGTACTGAACAGATAAGGGGGGAAAGCTTGTGATACTTTATATTTATAATATTTGTACATGTCCATTGGTTGCATACTTTAATCAAAACACTAGTATTAAAAAAGCATAAATAAACAAAAATGGACATAATTGAACAAGTATGATGAATTAAGCTTCAAAGAGTGAGCTTGCATTTGCGCACACCAAATAAAAATATAGGAAATAGCAAAAAGAAGTTGACCTTTTCTTGCCGTCTACAACCAGCGGTTTATAAAAGGCATGGTACTTCAGAAGAACAGTATTTAAAGCCCGGTGATGACTGGTTGTAAGGACCAGGAAGTACTGTGAATAAAGAGAACCTAACAAAGAGGCCTGCCTGGACTAAATAAGTTACATGAAAAGCATTTGAGGCAAACAACATAAAGCCCTGAATGCTCTTGAAAAACCTAAATGCAAAACTGAATCATTACAAAACTAGTACAGTGAGGGGGGGAGTACATTTTCAACACCATTTCCAAGCTTGTAAGGTAAATAACTGGGACGCGCTTCATTAATATCTCTCTAGAACAGCTGTTTGGATTAAACAAACACAGATATTACAGCCTTCTGCCAATAATAAGAGTAAACCTAAACAGATCTAAAAAATGAAATCATGAAAGCCTATTTCTGCACTAATTTTCCAATGCATTTCCAAGCAGAGATGAAAAAAAGGAGAAACAATAGAATATATGCTCATCTACTGTAACAGATAAACTGAAGAGAAAAGCTAACCGTCGGCATTCTGAGGTTTATGAAAATGGTAATGAGACTTATGAACAAACATCAATTGTAAACAAATGCAATGTGGGTTTGGACACTAAATCCACACCTCTGCTAACAACTGACCTTCCCTGAGCCCTGGAACGCAACCCACAATAAAAGAACTGTAACACATCTGAGATTATCATCACATGATATGTCAATGGAAACAGTAAGAGGTTTTGTGGCATCCATAACCCAAAACAAACAGACCTGTATTTCCTCATAAGCCTCATCAATGGTGGTGACTTGGTGCTGTTCGTGTAAGGCAGGCTCGTCGCAGAAGAAGCACACCAAGCTCTTGTCACTCAAGCAGAAGAGCTTGACCTTTTCATGGTCCTTGCATGGGTACGAGTTCCTCTGGGCGTTCAGGATGGCGTCCAGAGGGAAAGCGGCATACCTCTCCACGATGTTGGAGAGCTTCAGGCTGGGGGACAGAAGGGGATCCGTGAAGGTCCTCCTGCACTCGGGGCAGTCTCGCGTCCCGTGATGCTCCTGTCTGCTCCAGTGCTCAGTGATGCACTTACGGCAGAAGTAGTGCTCGCAGCCGAAACTGACGGGGTCTTGATAAATGCTCAGACAAATGGAACACAAGAGCTCGTCCTTCAGACAGCAAGCCATTGGAATCTATGGAGGGGTCGGTCATGCACTGTGCAGGGAGCAGGATGCACCAAGTCTCTGAATCAGCTGGGCTCTTTGAAGCTTGGAAATGTTCCTCGACTGATTCCTAAAAAAGAGCGCAAGTAAGTAAGACACTGTAAAGATGGTTAGGCAACAGGCAAACTTTAATAAGTTTGATATTAGACTCTCGGATGATCAGGTATAAAGGCTTCAGACATGGACTTTGTCCTAAATTATCATGTATTGATAAGCAAATGCAGATAAATCTGATTCAAAGTAGACAAGAAAATGTCGGTACTCCTTAATTAAAATGAGATCCATCTGGAATCTGATTATTTACTGGACTCATTCTGCAAGATTCAAAAGTACCTTATCGAGCCCATTAAAAAATAATTACATTTTCATTTAAGAATGTGAAAGGATACTCCCTGGCTAATTAAAGACTAACTAACTAAGAATCAAATGAATCTTGTATGGATACCCAACCTTGCTTGAATTAATGAATAAATGAATGTCTTTATGCAAACAATTTTTAATGAATCTATTTTGCAATACCTTTTTCTATTTTCTGCATTTATTTATTTTACTTTATTTCTTTATTCATATTTTATATTTTCCAATTATTGTTATTATTAGTTTCTTGCATTTTTAATTATTTTATTCTAGGTTTGGGCACTGTAATCATGTAAAACATTTGAAGAAGTACTTAGCACGTTTAAAAATTAATAATTAATCAACATTATATTCCCTTGCTACTTACCAATTCAAAATATTATAAAATCGTTCGATTTATACACGCTGCCACTCACAGCAGACTTCAACTGAATACAATATAACAAATCTGACAATCTCAAAATATTTTTTTTATTGCTTATGAAACACTTTGACTCTTTAAATTAGGTTATAAATACTGTCACCATAGACTTCCACTTGAGTTAACTCCATTTAAATCAGCGGTTTACACATCATGTACACCATGGCAATTGCAAAAAAAGTTATGAAAATCACTGCTTTGTTTTAAACAACAGCTTTCACCCCATTTTTCTTCCCGTTTCTCATTGTTTTCCTTTTACTGTTTACCCAAGCCGGCTGCTAAATAATTAGCCAGCTAGCAGGATGTGTAAACAGATTTTCTATCTATTCGGTCCTCTCCACAAACTGACATTCTCACTTCATTCACTTACCCTATCCGGCCAGACTCGTTGTACAGTGGAAACAGCCGACTGTCACATAATTGAAAGAGCAGGTCGTGGTTTTAATTAAACATTTTCATCAGGTCAGATCGTTTAAAGCTGAAGAGCGACCGCACGCGCAGCTTCTCTCAATCGCTCTGCTCTACTCTCGATCCAGAGGCGCACAGCAACGGAGCGAACCAACTCTACGGGAGACAAACACACACAAACAAATGGCAAGATAAGACAGTTGTCTGGGGAATTTGATTCGTGCTGTAAGGAAAATAAGTAAAGTAAACATCTTTAATGTGCATGTGTCATCTGAGCTGGATTCGTGAAGGATATAAGACATTTATGCACGGGTGAAGGTGAATCCCTCCCGCTGCTGTGATGGTACAGTCCTGGCTTCCTCATCATGGATAGAAATGAGCATATGATAATATCAGTGATTGCTCGCACTCTGCTGGCGTGTGTTTGTAGGTCGACGTGATATGTGATATTTGATTTAATGCAGTGGGTTCAGCATACTAGTTAATTGTTTAAATTAACAAAAACAGCTAAAATTGTTATTTTAAGGAGGCCTGTTTCATTGAACATAATTTAAAGGTAAAGACAAACCAATGATCAGAAAGAATATATATTTTCATTTTCAACTTAAGTGATATTATATA
>JAUMHE010000060.1:5032354-5055352 GCA_032359235.1 Enteromius mattozi | reverse complement strand
ATTATGTATGTATCAATACAAACACATGCATTTGTATATTTTTAAGAAAATAATATAATATATTTATACAGAATATCAGTTATAATAATATTAATATGTAAATGTGTAAATAGTATTTATATATATATATATATATATATATATATATATATATACTGCTGTATGTGTGTGAATTTATTTCATCATAATACACAGTACACATACACATATATAATGTAAACAAAAAACTTTTTTAATGTGATTAATTGCGATTAATTGTTTGACAGCACAATATATTAAATAGTTTTTTAAATGTATTTTTCCTATTTTAATTTGTTTATCAAATAGTACACTATTTATTTTCAAAATTAATTAATGGAATTTAATGCAAATGCATTTACATCATGGTAGTTTTTAATTTAGCATAATTATAGATTATAGACAAACAATTATCTGAAAGAATCATAGCATATTTTAATTTAGTTAATGGTTTCCTTAATCTGCAATGTTCAGGTGTAAAGACTTCAATGGAGTTTTACACACACGTACAGTGTCACGCTGGTACTCACACATATTGAACACGAGGCATGGATCTTGCAGTTAAACAGGAACTTTAATTCTTAAAGCAAACTGGTACACAGTACATGCATGGTTGACACTTAAATACTGACACAGAGGGCAAAAACATAGACGCTTAAATACAAACACTAATTAGGACAAAACTAAGGACACCTGGGGAAGACAGCTGGAAGAACATCAACTCATAATCACAAGGACACAGGAAATACCAAACATGGACAGGGGCGGACACATGAGGAGCAAGGCAAAGCCTGACATACAGTATGGAGGGCCAAATTACTCAAAATTAAATGATTAAATAAATGTTGAAAAATGCATAATATTATTCAATATATAGATAAATGCATAATAAATAAATATGTAAATGCATGAATGAATGAACGAATTAAGCAATCAATATTTAATTTTTATCCATTTATGAATTTATTTATGCATTTAATTATTTAATCATGTATTTAACTATTTTTTTTTCAAATTATATTAAAAGACGATTACTGCAATTATTTCATGTTAAAATTTGAACTAGTTTTAATTATAAAAATTATATAAAATTATAAATTATAAATTATAAATTATATAAAAGCAATGCAAAATAGGTTTTATAAAATATTTTTTTGTTTATTTTTTTGAAAAGATGTTTATATCTTTCATATTTTTCCTATAATAAATGCCACAGGTTAGCAGAACAAAGTCTTGCTCAGAACTATTTGGAGCATCACGGGTCAGCTGCATGACTTACTGTCCTTATTATTGTCAAAGTGCTTTCAAAAAAATCCATTGTTTTACTCATGTGCCCACATTTCCTGTCACCGCCTCGCATTTCACTTTAGAAACTGACCTTTGACCACCAAACCTTTTGCTGAGTTATGCTGGTGCTCGTGGTCTGACTTGCGCCAAAACACATTTAACAAAGCAAAAAGAAATAAGCATTCTACACGTCCCCACATGCACTTTACAAGAAGAACTGCTAATTCATAAATTTCCTGCAGTTGTCAGACACATTCATCAACACTGTTCCATATTTATTTGTGTAGTTTCGGTGTGTTCTGTGGCTCACGTTCATAGTTTGCATCTCCCAGTTGCAGAGCAAATAATTCGTGCATCACACCATGCGTTCATTATGAAACCGTGCAACAAAGATACTATCAGAACTCATTCATAGCTTGCATACATTGCATTGGAGAAGCAATGTGCTTTCATGGGTAGGCCGCTGGTTTGCTTCCCTACCTTAACCTGATGTCAGGATTTCCTGTCACAGAGCGCAGCGCAAACAAGCCATTTCCCACAAGTAGAATGCTATCTCTGCTGTTTGCTTACTCATAATCATAACACTTGTGCTTTTAACACATTGCTGTGCTTTCTCAACAGGGATGAATTAGAATGGAGAACGCAACTTACTAAAATGACTCACTGCAGGCTGCCGAGCACCTTTAGGGTTTCAGTATGCATTGGTGGCTCTGTTAGAAAATGAACTTTCACATGAGAACTAGTTTATTTACGCTGTCCACTCACAACGTCCAACAATGGGATTTTTTTCAAAGTCATTTTTAATGCCACAATTAATCATTTATTCTGTGATGGAAATTACACATTTAACTGTGTGAAACTGTATAAATGGCTTTGCACAAAATATATAATTATAATTAATCTTAAATTATTTATTTTTTGTTTCAGTTTTATATATATATTAAAATTTTATTTCATTTTATTATTTATATATATATATATATATATATATATATATATAAATTATAACTATATATTATAATTATATATAAATTATAATTAGATATTCCTTAAATTGTAATAAAAAACTTTGCTTTTACTTTTATATATATTTTTATTTATATATATTATTATTTATGTGTAGTATATGCATAAATTATAATTTATAGTCATTTTATAGTCAATTCAGTCATTTTTTGTGTCATCATCACAATTCATCATTATTCTGTGATGGAAATACACAATAAACTGAGGGAAACTGTGTAAAAATGGATTTGCACAAAATAAAATAAAATAATATTTTATTAAATTATTTTATTATATATATGTATATGTATATTTATCTTAAATTGTAATTGTATTTTTTATTTTTAAGCTTATATATATTTTTTATTCTATTCTCACTTTTATATATATATATATATATATACTAACACGCACACACAAACTATATTATATATATATATATATATATATATATATAAAATAGAAATAATAAAATAAAAATATATAAAATGTATATATACTAGTATATGTATAAATTATGATTTATAATTATTATTTTTTTCTAATGTACTTTCAAATTGTAAGACTAAAAAATAACAATGTCCAATCTGGATTTACACAAACATCAAACTTCATAGACATGATGTTAATTTTAATCTTTAAATTTATTCAAAATAAATATTTGTTAACTATTTAAAGTCTGGGTCTGGGACAATGGCAAAACAATAAAACGTTCAAATAAAAAGACAAGAATAAATGGAGAAAAAAATTCAATATAAAACTAAAACATAAAAACACATCTTATTGTCCTTATGCGTGGACATCATAAAAGTGTTGCAGTGTCTAAAAAAGTGCTTCTAGATTCCCATACTTGCGTACTTCTGCTCTAAATCTGAATAAATCAAGTTATTACTCAATAAGCTACAAATGAAAACCAGGCTTCCTGAACCAATCCCACAACAAACAGACTGTGGCTTACTGAAGACTTTGTTCCACGTTCAAAAAAAGAAAGCAGCACACTCCACAGCTCAAGCGAGCAGTGCAATATCGACGTGGGAGTACAGCAACCTTCACAACAGCCGTAGAGGGCATGATCAATATTTAATCAGCTCCTAAAGAGACACTTCTCTGTGATTCCTTAAGTCGGTTAACACCTGTATTGATCCACCGCTGTAGGCTTTCCTCCGGCCTCTTATTAAAGATGCTTTAATCTTAAACTGCTTTTATGCTGGTGGTCTACCAACAGTGTCTATGTAATGGATGTTCTGGCAAGCAGAACCACAGCTCGGTCTTGACTACACTGTAGTTTGCACAGTTGTCAGCGTATGAGATTTCTGTAAAGGGAAATACATAAATCAAAGCACAAAATATATATATATATATATATATATATATATATATCTCATTCTGACGGCACCCATTCGCTGTAGAGGATTCCTTGCTGAGCAAGTGATGGAAGGCTAAAATAAAAGATTGCATAATAATGAAAAAATAATAAAGACAATTGTAAATAGAACAGTGCTTTATAAAGTGCATATACAAAAATTTTACAAAAACCATTTCTTTACAAGTTGAAAAACATTGTTTTCAAAAAAACATTAACAAAAATAAGTATATACATATTCTGCCATAACATTTGACAATATACTTGGCAATGCAATATACAAAAGTTTGATACTCTATTTTCAGATATAATATCTAAGAAAATAATATTTTTTATATATGTAACAAATAAAACTATTGGACAACCTATGTTGCAATAGAAGGTCATTCATCTCATGTAATCCCACAAAACACATATACCTAGTTTATAAACGATCTGTCAAAATATAAAACATGACAGTAAAACGCCTTTGGAAATTTGCAAGGGAGGTAGAAAAAAATAACAGCCACTGGGAGGCGCTAGCTTCATAATATCTACATAAAAATATCATTCATTTAATAATACCAGGGATGTGTAAAAACACTTTCCTTATCAAATGTCAGTCTACAATTACTGAAAAGAGATAAAACTTTACAATGAAACTTCACTGATAAAAAGAATTTGCACTAGTCGTCGACCAATATGTCAATAGGGACAATATTTGCATTTTAAATGATGAGTACTGTCAACTTAACCTACTTACTGAGTTTGGTGCAAAAGACTTTTGTCATAAAGCCAGCAATTATGTGCAAGTGCAATTTACTCCAAACAAAACTACATCTGCTTTCAACCCCCCCTGCTCTTTACAAGCATCGGATGGAGAAAAACACCAAATAGCACAATTATCCATTTTACATGGCAGACTTACATATTAAAGGAATTGTTGACCCAAAAATGATCATTTTCTGAAAATGAATTTATCCTCAGGTCATTAAAGATATATATGAGTTTGTTTTGGCCATATTTGGAAAAAATTATCATTACTTGCTCACCAATGGATCCGATCTAGCCGAAATAGTCCATAAATCATGATAACACCTCCTCCAGTGAAAAAGTCCAACCCCTGTTGTCCTCTCACATTAAAATCCACTAACATATTTGTTCAGAACTGCTTGTGAACAGCGCTTGATCAGTGCATATTTCTCTCCTGACTTCTTGACTGGAAAAATCTGTATTCCATAAAGAGAATAAAATCAAATACATCTTGGTTGGTCCGAGAGTCAGCAAATGTCCCTTTAAAGGTCCTTTAATTCTTTCTGAGATAATGCAATATATTTCTTTTTTAACTGTTTAACATTACATTGCATTAAGGAACTCACAAGTGCATTTCTCTAAACCTACTTTCATACATGGCCGCTCTCCTGCACTGACTGCAGAGCTTCTTTGCCGTCCTCTTGCTGGCAGGATATACAGACCTCTTCTTGAGAAAGTGGCACCGGAGCTTCAACGTGGGGTGTCAGAGCAGATGTGTTGAGAGGGATGGAGCAGGACGCTGCCGTGGGGTTCAGCTGGCAGTTGAAGGTGGCCGTGATGCTGACATTGACCAAGGGGCTGGAGACGGACGGCTGCTCCGGTATGGACTCCTCCTGACTGTTGCGCTCCAGCCAGTCTGCGCTGCTGTGACTCGAGTCTGGCTGACTCTGGCTGTCCGATGAAGTCATGGATGGCTCCTTCGAGCACCTGTCGCTGGGTAACAGGCGATGATAAAGACCAGGTGTACCTTTCGCTAAGGCATTCTGCTCCTGCTAAAGAGAACAAGAGATGGGAAAGTGATGAAATGAGTATCCCAAAATGCAATGTTCTTGATTTGATACGCTATTTTAATCTTTTTCTACATTATTTGTTTAGATTAATGCAAAAATGCAAAACAACCATAAATTGTTATTAGATGATAAATGCATGTCACTTTTGAGTTACTTGAGTCACTTTGTTTGTCTTCAGAACACAATTTAAGATATTTTCGATGAAAACCAGGAGGCTTGTGACTGTCAAACTGCCAAACAATTACCACTTTCTTGGCAAAATATAGTATGAAAGACATTGTCAGAATGCGTCATCTGCCATCAGTGGTTCAATCGTAACGTTAAGAAGCTACGAGAATAGTTTTTATGCAAAAAAACCCCCCAATATAGCAAATTTATTTAAAAATTGATCTCCTCTGGTTCAGCATACCACCATTTGTTGCTATGTTTTCATCCCAAATATCTTATATTGTGTTCCGAAGATGAACAGAGCTTTTATGGGTTTGGAACGACATGGTGGTAAGTGATTAATGACAAAATGTTCATTTTGGGGTGGAGTAACCCTTTAACACTCACATATCGATACTAACTTTCATTTAGATTTCATGGGGAATTTAATGTGAAGAATTATGTATTAAAACAGAGAAAGATTAAAGTCCCCAGTGCCACCAGAACTGCACTCTCTACATTAAGGAGTCTCTATAAGTACAATGTGTCAGGTGCTGAGAGGCTTTGCTAAAGAAACATGCAAAACATCCTGAAACATGAGCCCCACTTCATGAGAATCACAAGATGAAGTGCTGTGAAGTACATGAAGAGGTTGAGATGGACCAGCGCCACCTCCTCTGGTATCACAGTCTATAACAAAAATGTATCTTCCAAAGTCTTTCAGTAAGTTTTAGGAGTTCATTTAAAGTCCATCCTCTGCCCTGATCATGCTCACTGTTAGTAGCAGATCTCACCATGACTCTGTTGACATCACCTCTGAACTGATGCTGGTACCTCAGGAGTCACTCTCAACCTTAATCTGTTCTTCCTTAAAAACCAGTCATCATGTACTTTAAGACACTTCAGCTAACTCCAGGAGACTCCAGGTCTATTAATTAACTAATTGCTTATTAGCGTGCTCCACCTTCAATACCACGACTGAGGTGAGACCCTTGAGCAAGGCACCGTTCCCCCCAACTGCTCCCTGGGCGCCGCAGCAATGGCTGCCCACTGCTCCGGGTGTGTGTTCACGGTGTGTGTGTGTGTGGTTGATCACTTCTCACTGCTCTGTGTGTGCACTTGGATGGGTTAAATGCAGAGCATGAATTCCAAGTATGGGTCACCATACCTGGCCACAAGTCACTTCACTTTCACACTCACTCACTTTTTATTCTGCATGATCATATTCTACATCCCTAATACAACAACTACCTTGCTATTAATTAGCAAGGAGTTTATTGAGGCAAAAGTCATATCTAATAATTTGTAAAAAGTACTAAATTACTAAATATAACCTAAATATAAGGTGTTCACTATATATCACTCATAAATGATGCCATTTTAAATATCTTAGGCTGTTTCTTTAAATGGAAGAAATTGAGATGTACTCTTGCTATACCATTATATGGCAGACATTGTAAGTGCAGTATGCTACACCAATATAAATTTAAAATAAAAAAAAAAGTTGAAAACACAAGTGCTAGTAGTTTACCTTCTCTACTAGTGGTTTGCTTTTTCCATGCAACTTGTTTGATAGTAAAGCAGCACTAAAATACCAAATACTATTTTTTATTGTATGCAATACGAACTTGAAAGCGTACCTTGTTGACATCTGTGATCGGAACCTTTTGTAAGCCTTCTGGAAGAACAAAGTGAAAAAACTTCACCTTAGGTGATCATTTCGCATAATTGATGATGCTGCTTACAAGAGAAGCTAATCTGAATCTAAAGTGCTGACGACATTTAACTCAGCAACCGAAATCATTTTTCTGATCTGTCTGTTGAAATTGAAATGAAAATGCACACAGTACCTTTCCGCTTTCGTAACTTGTAAGCAATAATCACCATCGCTGCCAATGTCAGCAAAACCAGCGAACAAGCAATCATGACTGGAGAACACAGAGAAAAAGATATAATCAGAGAAGAAAACCCAGCTGAAGAACAATGAAAGGTCAATGGTGATAGCAAGAGAGGAAGGAAATGTGGAAAAAATTAAAACAATGAAAAACCAAAACACCAAAAAGTCATTCGTTGGCAGATATATGAATAACAACTGATAACCCTTATTAATGGTTCACTTACAAAAGTACCATGTTTTATGACCTAAGTACATAGTTTTTGTATTTTCGTGTAAAAAATGTTTTGCTTAAAAAATATCAAAGTTTGTAATGTGATTCCTCTCATAGCTTGTTGGTTTGGTTCACTGCTAAAAACAGTTTCAAAAAGACTTGAAAAAAAATGAATAGGAAAAATAGCTGCTGAAATAGTGGGCGGGCACTGTTGAACTCCTGCTTAAATTAAATGTCCTTTGAAATACCTGATTCTGATTGGCTGATCATGGCATTCAATCATGTTTGCTTAATTTTCGCAACTCTTTAACTGACCTTTGTACAAAGCGACCTATTTCCTCCATAGCAAATGCTATTCTGATAGCATGTAAACTAAATTGTGCTGACATGCCCATATTTACCAATGCAGAAGATCAGGTTTGAGTCAGTTGATGGGCTTGCTGTCACACTGCTCGATGTAGGCAGAGATGTGGTGGTGGTCATGTCCATCACTATTTTGCTCAAAAAAATACTCGGTGTATGTGACAGCAAAGGCTTGGGTGTTGTTATTGATGGTGGTGATGGTGATGGTGGTGGTGGTGGTGGTAGTGGTGGTGTCTTCTCACACAATGTGTCAGTTGTAGAGTTGCCAAGTCTTAAAACTGACCTGTCTTCACATCTAACAGAGAAAAAGACTAATAATGCATGTGTGTGTATTTGTAAAGCAGTGAGACTTTCTTTTTATTTGCATCTTACTGTGCATGTGGTGTACACTGCATAGCATTACTGCGGTCTGAAAACATTCCAGACGGACACGGTGTACACTTGAAATCAGATTTATCCGTTCCTGCATTCACAAACACAGTACAATGATGTTAACACATAGCATTAGTCTATTAAAACAAATGTGAAAATAATGCATCAAATGACTTTATGTACTTGACTGGATACATTGCTTATTTCCCAATGAAAATGCAAGTAAATAGCCAATAACTGGAAATCTAAAGGCTGAACAACTCCAATTCTGACCACACACATGTAAGTGTCTGTGTACAGTAGCTAGATTATTTTGCCTCTTACCGTTTTTGGAGACAGATTGACCAGGTTTGCAGTATCTATATTTTCTACATTCTTCACATTTTTGATTAAAATAATGTTTAGAACAGAACATCCCAGGCTCTGCGCAATCGCAAACAGCTTGGGTATCAGCAGAGCAGTTTTTGGCATAAATCAGTCCGTTCACTAACCAGAAGGAATAAACAAGTCCGTTAGAAATTTAATAGAGGAAAAAAATGGAATATTATAATAAAACAAAAAATTTAGCAACATTTTACTATAAGGTCCCATTTGTTAACATTGGTTAGCTATATTAGTTAACTTGAACTAAGAATGAAATATACTTCTGAAGCATTTATGAAAGTTCATATTAATTTGAACATAATGCAATATCAAAAAAAGTCAACATTACTTTATGGAGCTTATTTAAACAGTTTTTATAAATTAACAAGGATTATTAACTATATAACAAATGTACTGCTTATAATTAATGAATTATTTAACATTAACTAATGGGATGTTATTGTAAAGTGTTACTGTAAATTCATAAGCAATATAAAACTATACAGTAAACAGTCAGTCCTCAAATAAAGAAAGTTGTGGGAATCAGCATGATATGTTTAACGTGTAAATTTATATTTAATATTTTATTTAAAGGAAAAGTTCATCCAAAAATGCAAATTTTGTCATCATCTACTCTTTAGACTTATGGAAGGTTTGTGTGAGGAATAGCCAAACATTTAAGTCATTTTTGTAGCTTGAAAGCCTCTGGTCACAATTCACTTTTTTTTTTAGCAGAAAGTTGAGGTGCCGAACTTCTTATTTTGTGACTAAACTAAATTCATAAGGGTTTGTAAGGCCAGAAGGATTTTGGATGAGCTATTTCTTTTAGGGTGTTTTCAAATCTATTTCGGTTCAGGTCGTATACGTAAACCAACCAAACCAAGTGATTTCAGATCCCCTAAAAGTGAACTGTACTCAACCTCAAGCCATCCTACATGTATATGTATTCCCCCTTTCAGACAAACACAATCAAGTTTTGTTTACAGCAAAGAAAAACCAGTCTTCTCTTGGCTTTTTAAAATTTTCTTTACAAATTTGCTTCCATGTTTGTCACGTCCACATTTGTATTGCTTCACTTCAGGAAGCCTTTATTAACCCCCTGGAACCACGTGGAGCACTTTTTTAATGGATGGATGCTCTTTAAGCTTGCAAGAGCCAGGGCATTTTTTTATATAACTCAGATTGTATTCATTTGACAGAAGAAAGTCACATACACCTAGGATGCTTCGAGGGTGAGTAAATTAAAGGGTAATTGTAATTTCTGAGTGAACTGTGCCTTTAAACGATTTGACAATCGGGGTACTGAAACATAAACATGAAATATAGGCAAAGTCTAGATTTGATTAGAAATACAATATTTGTTTTCAGGCAGTAATCAAGCTCTTTTCCAATATTGTCAAAAATGATAATCCTACAAAATTACATCTAGAGAATGAGTAAACAGAGTAATGTAACAATTGCTTTATATGTTTATTGTTACATTGTCTATCAAGAAGACAAACACCATCCAATAAACATTTAGGCGTAACTGTTGTTCACTTTCATCTGGTTCCCTTTCTGGTTCACTTAAAGAGATAGTAATCTAAAAATGAAAATTCTGTCATTAATTAATCACCCTCATGCTGTTCAAACGTAAAACCTTTGTTCATCTTTGTAACACAGCAACACAACTACTAAGCTTGAGGCACAGAAATGTAGTAAGGACATTGATAAAAATGAAGAAGAAATTGTTAAATAAAATGGTTATTTTTGTTTTCTTTGCAGACAAAACGTTTTCTCGTAGCTTCATAAAAAGTTGAACCACTGATGTCACATGGACTAACCTTCAAATTGGCAGTTATTAAGCCTCTCATTAAAAAATGCATCTGGACCCCAGAGATCTAGTTAATTACAGACCGATCTCGAATCTCCTTTTTCTGTCAAAGATTCCCTCTTAAAGAAAAATTGTATCTGTGAGGAATTCCAGTCAGGATTTAGACCATATCATAGTACTGAGACTGCTCTTATTAGAGTTACTGCTCTTATCATCTGATCGTGGTTGTATCTCTGTATTAGTGCTAATGGATCTTAGCGCTGAGTTCAACCACAACATTCTCTTAAATAGATTAGAAAACTTTGTTGGCAGTAGCGGAAGTGCCTTAGCATGGTTCAAATCGTATTTATCTGACCGCCATCAGCAGTAAATGGTATATCGATCACAAGTGCAATATGGAGTACCTCAAGGCTCAGTACTAGGGCCATTACTTTTCACGCTTTACATTTTACCCTTGGGAGATATTATCAGCAGACATGGTGCTTTCACTGTTATGCTGATAATACTAATACTATATTTCTTCGCAGCACGGTGAAAACACACCAAATTACGTTACAGTGCATGCATGCTTTTGTGGCCCTAACTTAACTTCCAGTACCCATCCCAGCAGAACGAATAACAACAGCTTCTTCCTTCTAGAGTAGATTTTTTTTTTTTTTGATAACAAGCAAAATATGTTTGATGCGTAATCAGACGATTTATTTAAAATGCTAATTCATTCTCTGGCAGCAGGAGGTGCTTTAAGCACGAGAAATGAAGGTTTCCCGGTAACGGCTGTAGACAAAGCAGCTCTGAGCTTACATGCAGAATGAAATGAAACATTTTCTAAATACAGTCTTCCTTCAGAAATACAGTGATATAAAAACATGCACGCCTCGGTTTGATTTTTTTGCCTTTTGGAAAAAAACGGCCAGTTTTGATATTGTGCCAGGTCGTCATTAGCTGCGTTTCTAGCCGGCGCCACTAACCAGACCGATAAACAAACACAGACTGGAAGTTAACTTCAGTCCAGGCGCGTGAGTCCAATGAAACCATGTATAGTCGATACAAAAACCTGGATGACTTCTTACTGCTAAATACGGAAAAAATAGAAGCATTTATTATCGGACCTAAAAACCCCACATGTAATAATCTAGGACATTGTCAAATGATGACACTGATGGCTGATCTGTAAATTCTTCTTCATCAGTTAGGAACCTAGGTGTGCTGTTCGATAGCAATCTTTCCTTTGATAGCCATGTTTCTAGCATCTGTAAAACTGTTTTTATCATCTCAATGAATGGCATACGTTAATATTAAGGCTGTTTCTCAGTCCGCATCCAGATCAGATGGTGGATCAGCACCAAGAGATGATGTTTACAGCCCTGATCGTCAGAGAGGACCAGAACACCTAGATGAGCTCCAGAGACACATCAAGGGAATCAGACACACACACACACAGACACTCTCTCTCTCTCTCTCACACACACACACACACACAATAAGTCCTTAAGACAAATTACAATACACAATCTGACAAAGATGCGTTTACTATTGAATGGGAAATTAATTGACTTAATTAACTGAGCCTGTTTTTTTGCAAGGTTTTTTTTTCTCCATTCTGTCTCCAATGATTCCTTGCCACTGACGCCTCTGGCGATACTGTTCAGTGCTTTTACACAATATTTATTGTTAAAAGCGCTATATAAATAAAGGTGATTGATTGATTGATTGACCTTTCTGGACCTTGAAGGTGGTAGTTGTGTTGCTTTTTATGGAGGACCAGAAAGCTCTCGGATTTCATCAAAAATATATTCATTTATGTTCTGAAGAAAACAAAGGTCTTATGGCTCTGGAATGATTTGAGGGTAATTAATGACAGAGTTTTCTTTTTTGGATGAACTATCCCTTTAAGTGAACTGGGTTTGGTTCTTTTAAAACAAACTATTTGTGAAAACACCCTTATATATATATATAACAATTCCAGATTGTACTGAAACAAGCCTTTTTAACCATGGAGTGTTTTAATAAAATAGTCAACTCACCTTTTTTACACTTTTGACAAGAGAAACAGTTGGGAGAATAGTTCATTTTGTCTGAAAAAGTTCCATCTGTGCAGGCTTCACATATGGTGTCCAAATCACTAGTGCACTCTTCCTTCAGACGAGTCCCTAAAATAAACATAAATACTTCAGAGGCCAGTTATACTGTAAATTAATCACAATGTTAAGACTGTCTTAAGAACTAGTTTGAGTAAAGGCTGGAATAAACTACATGACTAGCTTCGAATTTTGGCAACAAGCATGGACTTCTCCAGATGGTAAATCAGAGCAAAATTGTGTAGTGTATTCCAGGCTTAACTAGCAGTTAACCAAGAGGTAATCGTCTTACTTTTCAGATTCAAATTAGACCAGCGTGTAACTGAATTTAAAAAGTTATGACCAATCTTACATGAGGATTACTAACTTTTGTGACTAACTAGTTTATGCAACTGGCCACAGAATTTGGAGTTGCTTTAAAATGTCACAAAAACAATGATATTCTCTTGTAAATTACAATGTTTACATTCTCCCATACTCTCTCTGTGCTTTACGACCTACCTGGTTTGCATCTACTGCAGCACAGTCCCAGTTTTTTGACGTAATATTCGGAGAATGAATTCTCACATGATCCATCTGTTCTATATGGCGGAGGTGTCTATGAAAACAAAGAGGAAAAATCCAAAAATATCACGGACATTTTCCTTGGGTTATCAGGAACTGATTCTTGTCTTGTGAACGAAACACTGCCCACCACTTCCTCATAGTCACAATATATGTCTTCTCTTTGAGTCTTTTCCCAATGCTGCTACTAGAGTAGCCTACTTAGTGAAGGACGGTTTATTTGGCGCAGATTCACTGACATGAAATATGTCAAAAACGGTACAAATAGCAGTTTCAGATTTGCACTTGTCAGCTACAACGAGAAGGCTCAGTAACAAGTGACAAAATGATATATAAGCCATATTAGTCATTTTGATAATGAAAAATTAACCACTTCACAATTTAACATAAACACAGCCTTTTGTGTCAGCAAGAATCTACTAACTGCTTTATAATGAACGAAAAACATTTTTAGTGATGCATAAAAAAAGGTTTTGCTAAAATATTGAGAGGCGGCTCATTACCGAAGAAAATTCCTACGATCAATTTACTGATAAATTTATCATAAAGAGTTGAAACTACACTAATTTCATTTAATTTTCAGTTTCGGTTTTCAGCTAAATGAAAACTTTATATAGCCTATGCACTGAAAAATGTGTGTAATTGCTTTTTTCCAACCACAATTTAAAAAAATAAGCTTTTGTAAAGTAATAGTGCTGTCAAATGATTCACTGCAACCTGAAATAAAAGTTTTTGTTTACATAATATATGTGTCTGTACTGTGTATATTTATTATGTATATATAAAGACGTATAATTTGAAAATATTTACACATATATATTTATATTCATAAAAAGTATATAATATATCATTCTTTTATATATAAACATAACATTTTTCTTAAATATACTGTATATATTTATGTGTATTTATATATATATATATATAAATAAATATACACTGTACACACACATATATTATGTAAACAAAAACTTATTTTGTATGCAATTGATCACGATTAATCATCACTGTTATATAAATCTCAACATAATATTAGCCAATAGCCACCCTGATATCAAGAAACAGGAATCACCATTAGGTCAATTATTAATTTGACACATTCAGATCTGTAATACCATTTTAATTTGACCAATATGGGGTTTTCCATGATGTAAATATAGATATGAATAAACATGACAATTTACTGAAAGGAAATGGGGCAGATATAGTTTAGACGTTGGCACAATATTTACTGATCTAAAAAATTTGTTATGCAAATTTTGCATTATGACATTCACGCTGGTCAGAAGGATTTGGAAATGACAGAATGAAGTGACTGACTTCATATTCTACTTTCCTTTAGCCTACACAGTTAAGAGGTCGACCACACATGCATGGTATTTTTGCAGTGGAAAGTGCCATGAACTGATTACGAATGGCCAAAATGGGCCAAGGGGCAAATAAGATTGGTAAAGATGAAAGACTGGTTTGTATCTGATCTTTAATGACCTATGCTTTGACCACTATACTGGGTCTGTCCTGGCAGATTTGCATGCATACAAAGACTGATTGTGGTGTCTGAGTCCAGTATAGGTGACCATACAGTACTCCAAGTGAATACAAACATGATCAACACCGACAGAGGGGTGGGGTGGGGGTGGGTTTGGGTGGAGCAGAGGAGATCAAAAGCAGAAGTGAAATCAGAAGGAAATGACTGTTAAGTAACTAAATAATAGCGTGCAAATTAGTGAGGGAAAAACAGTAATGACTGTTAAACTAAGATCGGGAAACCAGACAAGCTGTTCTGAGGAAAAGCAAAGGGTTTTCCTGCTCTAAAAGTCCAGCTTGTATTTGTTTATCTGTTTTCAAAACTGTTTTCAAATTTACCAAGAGACAGTTTATGATATTTCATGATATGAACCTCATATCTGTATGGAAGCACGCTTCCACCACTGAACAAAAATTTTGCAATTCTGACTTTTTTTTGCAACTGCAAGTTCACACTTCTCAATTCTGTTTTTTCCAAAAAAAATTTAACATAATTCTGCAAAAAACTGAGTGATAAAGTCAGAATTGTGGGATATAAACTCGCAAATTGCAATAAATATTTTTTTTCATAATTGCGAATTTATATCCTGCATTTCCGACTTTTTTCTTGCAATTGCAAGGTTGTATTTTGCAAAAAAAAAAATCTGAATTGCTAGTTTATATAACTAAATTTTAAGTAAAAATAGCTAATTATTTTATTTATTTTTACAGATTGTTCGATATCCACCAAATCAAATCTAACAAAACATATCACAATTCACATTTTACCTCACACTTCAAGCATTGCAATGCAATCAAGTTTAAAGCCAAATCATTTCAAATCAGCAAGACCTCTCAAAGACTGTTAAGTTTGTATGAGCACTATTACTGATCTCTACATCTGAAAAGGAAGTTGCCAGAGGATTGCACTTTCTGCCACAGACCAAAATGCACAGAATGATTTAAGAATTGTTGCAATCATATGACACACTGAATTCATGTGGTGGGTTCAGACAAATGACTCATTTATAATTGACTGAAAGAAGCCGTCTGAGATAAAAGGGCTCCTATCATTTAATTCAACATCAAATCAAAATTTTAGCTTATGAAAACAATTTCAAGAAATACACATCCTGATATAATCAAACTGATTAGACGTTACGAAAAATGACTGCATCATCTCTAAAACCACTGACGTCTTCTCAGACAAATGCTGAAGATGTTAAGAGGAAATTGCTGAGGTGTGTTACTGGGAAACGACCCACATATACAGGCCAGCAGACTTCCTCCATGCAACAGTGCGCTGTACTGAAAAACCAGAGACTGAGCACTTATCTGTACTGTATCAGCATCAACCAGAGTCTCTGAGCCAATTACACCAACAAGCCCCAACACATTTACACACTGCATGCAAATAGCACACACGTGTTTCCAGTTAAAAACGCATGCAACCCAGCCAAGATCAGTCAGTAATCTATGCATATATTTTTATTATCTAAGCAACTGAATGCTCTTTGTAGTGAACTTCAGCACATTTTTTTCAGGTTTTTTTCCCATGACTTGTAAGCCATGTATGTGGACGTCTAACAAGTAGAACAAGTGGAACCTGCGGTGTAAGTTTTAAAACAGTTGACTAAAAAGACAGAAACAGGGCTGTTTAACAAGACTTCATTTACATTTTCACTTGATATGTGGTAAAGTACACACGGATGTGTTCTAGTTAAACTGTGATATATGTGAACTCCCCACCTTCTCAATCTAGACCACAAGAAAAAGTAGCTAGAAAAACGAGTTGACATTGCACTGGATACTTCCTTTATAGACAGCACTTGTGGTAGGTAGCTTATCACCCTTTAATGCCCAATGATGATGCATACCGGGGTATTATGGTAAGAACTGCGGTCTTTGTAGTGTTCGTTGGGTTTTTCCTCATGCTTATGTCAAATACTATAGTCTATGTAGGCACTGTAGATGAATATGCCCATCATGCCCAAACTGTTAGCTAAATAGACAACACACTATGTTTTAAGTTACCTACACTCTTGAAAAAAAAATGAAGTTTCTTTATTATTACCCATAAAGAACATCCACAGAATCTTTTCATTCCACAAAACTTTAAAGTGAAAAATGGTTCTTTAAACTAAGATAAAATCCCATGTTCATTGTTGCATACTTTGTTTTGCCAGTCAATGTAGGCATATATTATGCTCTATAACGATGTCTGGGTAGGCAGGCCACTCAGTTTTTCCCAAAAATAGGCCATCTAGATTAGCAGTATGCTGGGTTACAACCCATTACGGCAAGAGTGGTGCTTATGCCCTACCTGCTGTCTAACTAGGTAGCACACAATCTTTTAAGCCATGTTTATGATGCTAAACATTGCCGCTCGTATAGGTAGTACACTAGTTTTGCCTATAATGTCTCTGCATATGCTGGTTAGGTACGTTTTAAGCGTGACAGCTGGTTTGAGCTGCTATAAGCTGGTCCTGGTCAGGTGCTGGTCCTAAGCAACTGGCTCCTGCTCAAGACCAGCTCATGACCAACTTCAGAACCAGCTTAAACCGGCTGCCATATTGCAAGACATACCTAACCAGCATATGCCATTTTTTCCAACATGATCTTATTATGCCCAGCTCATTTTGGTTTGCCAAATACAATCACACTGTCTAGGCAGTATATTATGATGCCCGGGCATGTTTTCATGTAGACCACCATTTCGAAAATGGCAAGCTTGCTGGGTTTTGATGAAGACCAAATATAGAGTCAAAGTAAACTAGTGCCCAAAGCAAAAAAAAAAAAAGCATGCTATTTTTTTTAAATACCCACAATGCTCAAGAATGCAGTTCGGATATGTGACTCACTCAGTTTTTCCAAAGTTGTGGCCAAAAATGATGTTAACTACTTATGATTCCCAGCTCAATTTGTTTAGCCAAAGTCAACACTTGCTGTTTATGTAGCCAGTTATGATCCCAAATGTTGATATTCCTCTATTTCCTCCCAAAACATCTTTTAGGTAGCAGCCCAAAGCGCTACATGCAACATGCTATGCTTTAAGATCTCTATAATACCTAAATAAGATGTCAAGACATGTAGAACATTAGGTCAATATGCCACCCACAATGTTGTCTACGTAGGCAGCATACTAAGTAGAAAGCCTAGGTAGACGGTGCACTAAAGTAGCCTATGCACGTGATAAGCAAAACAGTAGGCAGCGCACTTCGATTTGAGACACCAGCCGAGAGCGCGCAGCCTCTGCTGGAAATTCCAACAGCGCTAGAATAGAACACAACTGAAAATAAATATATCTTTCATTTCTACGACGCACACTTAGAATCCGAGAATAACGTTTGTTTTTCGTTTATTGTTTTTCAGAAGAATCTTTTCATCTCTATCAAAACACACTGTTGTGAAAGTCATGTAAGTATAAGAATGAATCATTACATTGCGTTGTCACCAACACATATAAACCTGTTCGTTACCTTCCCTTCTGCCACACGCCACACCGCCGCCATAAACAATAACCGTGAGATGAGAATCAGCATGATCCTTCAGCGACCCGCGCGACTGTACTCAGATAACTGACCATCACTCCCGGAAATGTTGCACGGTAGTCCCCCTGTAACCAGGAAGCGACGGCGTGTTTGACACAAGCAAAGCAGACCTCTGAAGACATGAGCTCCTCCTGCACAGTAGAGTTAAAAGCTCGTTTCAGCCCTGGAATGGAGGATTCGGGAAAAATAAAACTCGTGAGGTAAATGCAGGGGGAAGTAATCGATGTTCTGAACTCTTTCTGTATCACTAAGCAGCACATTTGGGAAAATGATGAAACATTTTCAGTTAAGGCACTCAAATGTTATATTTTTGGAACAAGGCAAAAGAACACATACAAATATGGGTTGTGTACATATAAATGCATCAACTGCAGACTACACAGATATAGATAGAGATATATAGATAGATAACAACACACAGAACAGCAGGCAGAACAACAGAAAGACTGATAGAGATAGAGACAGAAAAGTAGAGAGAATGACAACTAAAGAGAGAAATGGATAGATAGAGAGAGAACAGTAGACACCATGTCACCTATAAAAAGAAAGAAATAGATAGATAGACAAATAGAGAAAGAACAGTATAGACAGAATGACAAACAGATAGATAAATAAAGACAAAACATATAGATAGAGATAGAAACATAGAGACAGAACAGTAGACAGAACAAAATAAAGATGGATGGATGGATGGATGGACGGACAGATAGCTAGAATGGCAGACCGATTGGAAGAACAATTGATAAAAAAGGACAGTAGATAGAATGATAGAACAGTAGATTGTCGTATAGTTTTTACCTACCTAACAAAGAATGACAGAAACGATAGAACGACAGAATGAAATAACAATAGAAAATCAGATCTAGAATGACAAAATGATAGATAGAATGACAGAAAGAACTAGATATTATAGAATGGATGGATAGATAGAAGAACAATAGTTAGAATAGTATAATATTCTGTAATTGTTGAAGTAATTGACTTTATTGACTTGATATTAATGAAGAAGCAGAACACTGTCATTTACAAATGTTACAATCAAACATTCATGTACACTGCAAACAAAGCAAACTGACAAGCACACGCGCTCAAATAAACGAAGAAATGTCATTCTGAACATGTGCTGTAAAGGTTGCAGGGCACAGTCTGTCCCAGCCCAGACCTCCTACAACAGTCAAATCAGACACCTTCTTTCCGAAGGTGAGGTTGGGTATTTTTAGACATGCGTATGAAACACCCACACAGTAGAACAAAAGTCTGATTAGAAACATTGAGGCGCAGTCATTAGGTTCTCGACCACTCACATAAACAACAAAACAGTTCATACACATCGTGTGCATTTCAGTTGTGCTGCCTCTGTCTTATAAGATACTCATTTTGAAAACTCCTGACACCTTTGAGGGCGTTTTTCTCACCCCTTCGTCTGTACCTCCTGTGCACAGTCTCCATGCATGTGTTTGTCCTATTTTCGCTGCAGCAAAGATTCAGACACGTGCAATTCTAAAAAAAAAAAACTTAAATTAAGCATAAATCTTTCCCATGATGTGCAAAAAAGCAAAAGTGGTTACTCAGCGATTTCCATCTCGTACATCTGCTTGTTCCGTATTCAACATACGGAGCAATCAAGGTAGCCTGTACATTTTGTCAGCGTGTGTTTCTCTAGAACTAAAACCATGACTCGGCTGCTGCTGGTGCCATGCTTTACCAGTAATCTTACATCTGTCCACTTGTGGTTTTCAGCCTTGTGATTTAAACTGGAACTTTCCAAAAGGCCATCATGAATTCATGCAAGAAACCACATGTTCGAGTTCTCAATTTCCAGTTGCCGGCACAGGAAAACTCAAGCTCAGTTCCTCCTCGGGCTCTTCCTGTGTGCTTATTCTTAATTTGACCTCTTCAGAGGGTGGATTTGACTCTTGCTGCGGTCTGCTGATGAGGGGAACGCCTTCATTGCAAACTCCTGCCTCTTCCTTTTTATCGCCCGAGTTGGAGCCCAAAATCACCATTCCAGGAGAGTAGATGTAGATGGACCCTATTATAGACAAATAATGAAGAAGTCAGCTTAAAATCAAAAATGACCCCTATTATTTGTTCTTTCTTTAAAAAGTCTCTGATGCTCACAGAGGCTGCATTTATTTGTCCAAAAAATACAGTAAAAGCAGTAATATTCTGAAATATTATTAAAATGATCTCAATATACTTTAAAATGTTTTTTATTTCTGTGATGGAAAGCTGAATTTTTTTTCAGCATCATCACTCCAGTCTTCAGCGTCACATGATCCTTCAGAAATCACTCTAATATGCTGACTTGCTGCTAAATTATTTTGAGTTATCTTGAATTATTATTGATGTTCAATTAATAGTTTCTATTATCATCAGTATTTTTGCTGCTTAATATGTTTTTATACCCCTGACTTAAAAAATAAATAAATAAATAAATCAGCTTTGACATCAAAGGAATAAATTACATCATATGCACACACATGTGCATTGCAGCATGCTCAATCCAGTATTGTGGGATGCATTATGGGAATACGTTCTCAAGAAAGCATACAGCTTTCTTTCAAAACAAGGCCTTTTGAAATAGCTTTGGAGTTCAACTGTGAAGTCTGTGAAGTACTAGGCCGCCAGACAAAGAGGAACCAAGAGCTTTCACACACAGTTTACATTTATTAAGGGTGTTTTTGTTATTATGGACTACCTAGTTTTGGTAACGATCTTTAGCAGGAAATACATAACCATTAAAAATGCAAATATGTTGTAAAAGGGAGGAAAAACTCCACAGAACAGGAAGCAAGTGTGGGAATTTAGACAATAGTGGGGTCGAAGATAAAGTGTTCAGGAAACATGAGGTGGGTCTGTTCCAGAAGTGAGGCTTATAGAAGTTCATCACGTTTGTGTAATGCAAATGGAGAGAATTGTGTCTAAACTCATTATAAACTTCAGAAATGTGTTGCTGAAACACATTAGAAAGACTGTAGGACTGAATTATAGCGTTAGACAGTTTTCCTCCATTGTTGTTTTTGTGTTTATTAATTAATTTTTTTTTTTCTGGGAGGGGAATGGCTAAAATCACGTCTCGATGATGCACTGGAGCCAGTGAGGATGGCACCTTCAATGTAAATCCAATAGTGAGCAACCATTCAGGTTGTATCTGTATTTGACAGATGAGAGAGATGGCAGCCTTTCTGTGAGTGGGCGTGGTTTCAGTGCAGCCATTGGACACGCCCCCACGTTTGAGAGCAGAGAATGCTGCTTATTTTTGCAAGATTTTAAAAACTTGTTTTATTTATTTGGCAGCTTTTTTTATCATTCAAATTGATTGACTGGTTAATAACGCATTTTTCTGTGTGGCATTTAATGCTTTGCACAGACTTTAATCTCCAACCTCCTAAAGTAGATAAAGCAATATGGGAAAAAAATCAATATGGCTGATTATTGCTCTTGATATGGATACTTTTACAAAAATCCCTGAAGCTGCTGTCTACACTACAAAATACATTTCTTACTAGCATAGCTTTTCAGTTTTTCCCATTTGTAAAATTTTTTGTATTCCATGTTTTCTTTTTTCTTTTTTCTAGACTCTGTTTCCATGGATAAATTAAAATTGATTAATCAAAAAGCTTGTCATGAAACTCACAATATTAAATAGCAAACTATTTAAAGTTTAACAAAAAAATATTTTTTAAGGTTTTATGAAATGTTAATTCCCCGCCAAATTCAGTTTTATTATTTATTTATTTTAATTTTAATTTTAAATTAATTTTTTTAATGTTTCATTAAATATGAATAATTATTTGTAAGTCGTGCATAGAAGCGTCTGCTAAATGACTAAATGTGAATGTAAATAATAATCAAAAGCATTCTCTAATTAATTTATTTTATATTAAAATGTATTTATTATTATCTTATTAATTTTTTCCAGAAATACTGTGTTGTGTATTTACATTTTTGGCTAAATAAATTCTAGTGAATTTATCAAAACAATGTTAAATAATAATTGTATTATTAGTAGTTGTACTATCATTACATTAAGTCATGATTTATTCAAGTTAAACCAAACTTTAATTTTGATGGGTTGCTGTGAAGACCTTTAGGTGTCTGTTTATATATGATAACAGTATTTTTACTTATTTTCATGAAGTGAATCTCAGAGCAGTTCTAGAGGCATATATTGCGCTTCAGTATGTGTGCATTAAACAAAACTGTGCGTCTGCATTATTCATTCACACAGAGACATGCAGAACATGCAGGATTCATATTTAAATAGCATTTTGCGGCTTACATTCACTGACACTAGTCTATATCGTGTTTTGATTAAAAGGGTTAGTTCACCCAGAAATGATCATTAGCATGTTTTACTCACCCTCAAGCCATCATAGGTGTATGACTTTCTTCTTTCAGGCGAATCCAATCAGAGTTATATTAAAAATTGTCCTGGCACTTCTAAGCTATCATTGCAGTGGGCGGGTGTTTCCCTTTATCAGTCTAAAACACGTTAAATAATGTGCGCATTTGATTATACTGATTGGACTTGATTAGGAAAGCCACACACCTATATAAGGTCTAAGGTCTATATAAGCAGCTCACAATGCATGTCAGAGCAAATGAGAATCATGAGGTCAAAGGAACTGCCTGAAGAGCTCAGAGACAGAATT
>JAUMHE010000060.1:5006272-5026808 GCA_032359235.1 Enteromius mattozi | reverse complement strand
TTTTTAATAAATCTGCAAAAATGTCAACAATTCTGTGTATTTCTGTCAATATGGGGTGCTGTGTGTACATTAATGAGAAAAAAAAGGAACTATGATTTTAGCAAATGGATGCAATATAACAAAGAGTGAAAAATTTAAGGGGGTCTGAATACTTTCTGTACCCACTGTACATTTACTTACGATGCAAAAATAACTTAAGTCTTGTTTCATGGCAACATTATCAAAAGGAAAGTTTTTCTTAAAGGAACAAGACATGGCATTGGCATTTTTTCTGTTTTAAATATGTACACGTTTTCACCTTCCAAGTAAATATATCTTTAAAAATGTGCTGGAAAACAAGTCAAAATACTGAGGATAAGTAGTACTTTCTGCAGTGACAATATGATTTATGAACTATAGTCCAGACGTCATACAACAGATCTAAGTGATAAACTAAAATTAAATTCAAGAGCTGTAGTAGAAGGTAAGTAGAAGCTATTTATGGTTCAGGAACACTTGATATACAGTATAAAAGTCGAACAGGCCCAGTATTGTGATGCTTTCTTGGCATCTTTTTTTTGTGTGTTTAATCAAGACAGAATTTTTGTTCCTTTTTAAAAATTTGACAAAGATCAAGTTCAGTAAGTTCAAATTCAAATGCAACACAATGTAAATTCAACATAAAGATGTTTACAGAACTCACCAACATTATTGCTGACGTTTTCACCACTCCCATTGTGCTCCATTGTGACCTGCTGCACAGTCCCAGATTGGGGCATCAGCCCTGTACTCTGACCTTTGACCTCTCTGCCATCACTGCCGAATGGTCTCTCTGTCTCCAAGTCGTGGGATTGGTAATCAGACGAATTTTGATGGTCACCTTCAGTTTGACTACGGTGTTGATGAATTCTCTACAGGAACCACAAAACAAAATTAAAGGGGACTTCATTTAAAAGGAATCATTCACCCAAAAAATTTAAATGTGTGTGCTCTCCTTTAGGCCATTCAAGATGTAGATAAATTAGTTTCTTCATGGGATCAGATTTGGAGAAAAATAGCATTACATCAATTTCTTAGCAGTGAATCCTTTGCAATGAATGGGTGCCATCAGAATAAGGGCGATAAAAACATCACAATAATATCCGCAAGTAATCCACGTGACTGCAGTGCATCAGTTAATGTCTTAAAACTCATTTAACCTCAAACTATCTATAATATTGCTTTCTACAGTGAAAAAATCTGAATCAGGTGAGAAATATGCAGAGATCAAGCATCGTTTACAAATAAAACAGCTCTAAACAAATATGTCAAGTAAGGAATGGACTTAATGTACTTTAACTTAATATTATCATTTAGGAAAATATATTTTGGCTAGAATTGACAGTTTGAAGTTAAAATATCTTATTAATAAATTATTACAAACACACACTTTTGTTTTTATCAGCTGTTTGGACTCTCATTTTGACGGCACCCATTCACTTTAGAGGATCCATTAGTGAGCTACATTTCTCCAAATCTGTTGCGATTAAGAAACAAACTTATCTACCTCTTGGATGGCCTGAGGGAGAGTACATGTTTAGCAAATATTCCATTTTAGGTGAACTACTACTTTAAGTCTTTAGATACATCAACTAAATCAAGCTAATTAAGTTTATTGTGACATGCAATCAGAAAAGTACTTACACCTCTTCCTTGCATTAAACCTACAATGAAAACAAGAAATAAGTCAAAAAGGTGCATTTGTCAAGCAGCTCATGTAGTTGCAACAGTGACTGTGAACTGTATGTTGCGAGCCTAGGCGTTTTGTGGTTTAACAGGTTATGGATGTGTTAAATGCGTGTCATTCTGAAACACTGTGAATGTTTATGGTGAGTCTGATCTTATGGGAATTAAAACACGTGCGAGACATTGCAATACACTTTACTGTAAGAAGCAATCTGGGTGGATTCCAGGCAACTTATCGCTGCTGCACTGCACTTTAGACATGACAACACTATACTGTGGTTCGAAAGGAGTTTCTTGGTATTAGACAGTTACTGCTGACAAACAGTATCAATGTGTTCATTTATAGCTTATTGCTGAAGCATTCAAAACAACAGATGCATTGCATTTTAGTCTTAATATCATACCAAGCCTTTTTAAAAAGGTTTTTATCCCCCTGTTTTTCATCAGCATACAGAATACAGCCATGAGCAAAATTATCAACATTAAGACCAATAGCAGCAGCCAGTGGGACTGGATTTGGTCCGATGAGACTTTGAGTGGTGCAGTGACCCCTGGTGATGACAAAAAGAAAATGCCATTTTTATTCAATGTGTTTTCTAAGTTATTGCAATAAAATGTAATTACTTTTCAATTGTATTTTCTGTTACATTTTGACATTATTTAACCAGTTTTGGCTACAAACGATTACTCAGTACTATTGTTATTATTTTTAAATTAGCATTAAACTACTGCCATATTAGAGAAATATTTTAATGTGACATACATTTATTTATTTATTTACTTGAATTAAGGTTATTATTTCTACAATAGGCTTCATTTTATTTATGCAAAATGTCCTTTATCGGTATTATTTTAGTATCAATGAGATATTATTGTAGTTTTTATTATTAATTTATGTGTGTGTGTGTGTGTGTGTGTGTGTGTAGTGGATATAAAAAGTCTACACACCCCTGTTAAAAAGGCAGGTTTCTGCGATGTAAAAAAATGAGACCTAGATAAATCATTTCAGAATATTTTTTTACATTTTATGTAAAACTGAAATCTTAGGAAAGTTAGAGAGAAAGTAAGAAACTAAAAAAAAGTGGCCGCATAAGTGTCCACACCCTCTTATTACTGGAGATATGGCTGTGTTCAGAATTAAGCAATCACATTCTAACTCATGTTAAATAGGAGTCAGTATTCACCTACTATTATTTAAAGTGCCTCTGCTTGAACCCATATAAAGTTTAGCTGTTCTAGTAGGCTTTCCCTGACATTTCCTTAGTCACATCTTACTGCAAAAGCCATGGTCCACAGAGAGAGATCAAAGCATCAGACTGGCTGCATTGTTAGAAGGTATCCACAAATCCACAAAAGAATGGCTTCACCAGAAGAAAACTCAAGTTTTGATATGGCCCAGGCAAAGCCCAAACCTGAATCCAATTGTAAATCTGTGGGGTGATCTGAAGAGGGCTGTGCACAGGAGATGCCCTCGCAATCTGACAGATTTAGAGTGTTTCGGCAAAGAGTGGGCAAATATTGACAATTCAAGATGTGTAATGCTGATAGACTGATATCCAAAAAGACTGAGTGCTGTAATGAAATCATAAGGTGCTTCAACACAGTATTAGTTCAAAGGTGTGCACACTTATGCAACCACATTACTTTAGTTTTTTTAGTTTTACTTCTTCCCACCTAAAAGATTTCAGTTTGTTTTTATTTGAATTGCACAGGTTATAGTTTACATTGAATGTGGGAAAAAATCTGAATTTATTTATCTTGGTCGCATTTTTTATATATCACAGTCACCTTGCATTTTAACAGCAGTGTGACTTTTTATATCCATTGTATGTATACATTAATATGTGGAATATTCTTTACAGGTTCCATGAAGTAAATCAGTCTGCTATTTTTCTCACTTTACGTTTTAAATACTTTATGCGTTGCTTTTTATATATATTTATATATATTCAACACATTCCAACAGTGAATAGAGTGTCATGCGTTTATCAGTACCTGTTCTGGGGATGGAAGTATTAGTGACAAGAAACATAGTAATGGTATTTGTGGTAGTGGGCAAGGAAGGCATCACTGTGGTGACATACACACACTCTCTGTCCTGATTCGCTGTGCCCTCTTTGAGCGTTATCATCCCCAACTGAGCACAACTGTGGAAAAGTACACAGAGATAATGCATGAGACAAAAGCATTGTGTGTCTGTAAGGCAGCACTGGTATGATATACTCTGGTTAGTGTTTGTTCTAAACCCTTTACTACATCTGCAAATAATTCAACCTTAGCTTGAACTTTTCCAGATAGAATATTCAAAACTCAAAATACAGTAACAGTTTGAACTGATATCACTGTCATTTGCATACTTACACGACTGCTCTCTGACATCTACAGTATTTACATACTAAATAGTGATTGTGCTTATCTTCTTTCCATGTATTAAACTACTTATAGCTGCTTGTACTCGTCACAGTGGTTGTGTGTTCTCGTACACAGAAAAAAAGAATTTGCACTGTAATCAGAAGGCTAGCAAAAACCTCAAAGATAAAGATATGTGTGAGAGATAAAAGAGAGAGCGCGATAGAGAATAAAAATTGTGTGAAACTTGGTGGTGCTGCTGTGTGTGAAAACACATGATTCATCATCTTGTTTAAAACATGCCTATAAAGTGAATTTAAGTCTTTTAACATAGTAGTTACTGTAACACAATGCTAACTTACTGATGTTGGCTTCTGTATGGACTGAATGCAAGTCTAAGGGATTTGCATTTTCCAGTAATGATATCTGGATGCAGTTTTATGGAAGCCATCACAGAAAAAAAAAAAAAAAAAAGGTAACTTAACATCACAATTATGAGTTTATATCACAAAACCGTGCCTCTTTTCTTGGAGTTTTGAGGGGGGAAAAAAGATTTTCAGATTTACACTTTATATTAAGGTGTCCTTGTTAAAGTGTAATAGTTATATATTTAAGTATTGAGTAATATTAATAAACTACATGTACTTACTATATGGGTACACTTAAAAATAAAGGTGCTTAAAAGGTTCTTCACAGAGATGCCATAGAAGAACCATTTTGGTTCCACAAAGAACCATTCAGTCAAAGGTTCTATAAAGAATCATCTTTTTCTTACCTTTTTAGAATCTAAAGAACCTTTAGGACACCCTAAAAATAAAGTGTTATCAAGATTTTAGTTTGTTTCAGTTTGGTTTACATTCATGTTGTCATTTCTCTTACTTAGTCATTTTTCTTGTTTAGTCATGGCATTTTTCCTGGCATTTTTTTTTGATGTAAAAGGGTTCACACTTTTACTGTTTAACACTTCTGTTCTCTTGGTTTGTTTGGTCCAGTCTGCTTATAGCGTTCACACTGACATTTTTTACATCCAACCTAAAGATGCCAACCGTAAAGGCATATAGTCATACATTCACAACCTGGTTGGTTTGAATGATGTATAATTTGTGACGGAACTTACTGAACACCCCAAAAAGTAGGTGTGTTTGTGTTAGGTTGTATCAAGACCAATTAGTGTATGACATCTACGTACCTATTCACTGATCAGTCTGCTCAGTGCTTGTTTTTGAATCCATTCAGCCAATCTCCGGGTATGGTGTAGCACTTTTAGCTGTAGCTTAGCATAGATAATTGGATCTGATTAGACCGTTAGCATCAAGCTCAAACATGACCAAACTATTTTTTTCCTATTTAAAACTGGACTCTTCCGTAGTAACATCGTGTACTAAGACAGACGGAAAATGAAAAGTTGCAATTTTCTAGGCTGATATAACTAGGAACTATACTCTCATTCTGGCCAGAGCAGGCACAGAGATATTACGCCATGACTTCAGCGCCCTCAGATGAGAGTATAGTTCCTAGTTATATCAGCCTAGAGAATCACAACTTCTCATTTTACGTCAGTCTTAGTACACAATGTAACTACAGAAGAGTCAAGTTTTAAATAGGAAAAATACTGAAACTCTTTGGTCATTTTTGAGCGAGATGCTAATGGTCTAATCAGATTCAATGATCTATGCTAAGCTAAGCTAAAAGTGCTACCGCCAGACCCGGAGATCGGCTGAATGGATTCAAAAAACAGTAAAAGTCAACTGTTTAACCCTAGGGAAGTTGGAAAATGAGCCTATTTTCAAAAAAGTGGCGTGTTCTTTTAAGTCGAATACAGATAATGCTGTCTGTTGGACTAAGTTGTTGCTATTACATATGGTTTTATTTTTACCACCTGTGAATTTACAAAGAGCTCATAAATAGGCACTTTACATCCTCTTTGCTCCACGTTTGCCCTAAGCTCATTTTGTTTTGGATACACCCCTTTTTCCGCATTGTCAAATCACGTTGTATAGCATAGGTTCATTTTAGAAGTATTTGGTCCATGTTGTGTTCATAATTAATTTGAAGTACGTAAAAGAGTTGTTTTTGGAAGCGGAACAAAGTAAAGTCTCCCTTCACTTCCTATTAACTACAAACTATCAAAAAAAAAAAATCATCTTAACCTGATAAAACTGGGCATCTTTACACAAGAAATATGCTGAAAACGTAATAAGGTCAGAATGTGCGTCTACACATCCATAAAAAAAAAAGTAAAAAATTGCAATGGTAACGTAAATAAATGAGTGTTGACACATTCGAATTTCTTGAGATTCCATTTTGGCCCCGTCCATATTCCATATTCCCTTGATGAGATCATGTTCTTTATTTCGTGTGTCTTCTCATGTGTTTAATTCCTTAGGTTTGTTTGCTATGCTGTTATGTATTGTTCACTGTAACCGCTGTGTGGTTAGTCTACTTGTGGTTGAGCTCTGTGTATTTGTGTTTGATCAGATTCCAAGGGAAAGCACTTTTTGGCCTAGTTGTCCTCGGTTGGTTTTTGTTACATCTGAATTACCGCAGGAAAATGTGTTCCATATGTTTTTAAAGGGTAAGTTCACCCAAAAATGAAAATTCTGTCACCTTCATGTCATTTTAAACCCATATGACCTTCGTTCATCTTCGGAGCACAAATGAAGATATTTTTGATGAAATCAGAGAGCCATCTGACCCTCCATAGACAGCAACACAACTGAAATGATCCCAGATTCAGAAATGTAGTAAGAAGGCTGGTAAAACAGTCCATGTGACATCAGTGGCTCAACTTCAGTTTTTCAACGCTAGGAGAATACTTTTTTGCGCAAAGAAAACAAAATAACATAATTTAATCTACCATTCTTCTTCTGTGACTTATGTCTTCAGCCATTTTAAAGAGTATTTTTACTACCAATGTTTCTGGATCTGGGATCATTTCAGTTGCATTGCTGTCTATGGAGGGACAGATAGCTCTCTCATTTCATCAAAAATATCTTAATTTGTGCTCCGAAGATGAACGAAGGTCTTATGAGTTTGAAACGACATGAGGGCGAGTAATAAATGACAGAATTTTCATTTTTGGATGAACTAACCCTTTAAGGTATTACTGCGGACTTAAAAAAAAAGCAGCATATGTATAAATATTACTCACTTTGTATGAGGCTTGCAGGGTTCCAGCGAAGAGTTACTGGAGAATGTGCCCTTCTTACAGGGGACACATGGCTGATGGCAGTGTGTACCATAATTATTTCCATCCGTACAGTAAAAACCTGGTTTACAGAAGCACGATCTATTGCCATCCACAGTGCATTTTTTAACTTCCACCTCATTTCTTTTCCCTGTTTCACCCAAATACACAAAGAGATAGAGAGCCATCAATGAAGAAAAATCTACAAAAACATCCAAACATCTTATCTACTGCTTATTAAATTAGTAATCAAAACTTTACATTTGAATTAAATAGTGCTGTCAAACAATTTATTGTGATTAATTACATCCAAAATAAAAGCTTTTGTTTACATAATATATATGTGTGTATTGTGTATATTATAAATGCACACACATACAGCATATATTTTGAAAATATTTCTGTATTTACATATATATATATATATATATATATATATATATTACATATAATAAATATACACAGTACATACACATATATCATCCTAACAAAATCTTGTGATGTGATTAATCATGAACAATTGTTCGACAGCACTAGAATGTTTTTTATACTTTTCACACTATGCCTTAGGGGCTGTTGACACTAAACATTTTTCTAAACACATGCTAAACATAAAACAATTTCATTTTTACATTCCATTGCACAGGTTTTTATTAAAGCCTATTTCTGGCAAAGAATAAATGCAACCAGCTTCATCAGATTTTTGAGTTTTCTCATCTTCTTGTTTTCAGTTCATATGACAAAACGTTGAGAAAACTCAAAAATCTGCTAAAGCTGGTTGCCCATAACTTTTAGGTTTTTTACAGTGTATCTCGCATCTTTTACGTTTAAAAATATTTTAATTGTGAAATATTAACCTAAAATCGTGAGACAAAAAGTTGCAATTACCTTTATTTAGAGGTGGCGAATTCTGGTCCTGGAGAGCCACAGCCCTGCAGAGTTCAACTCTAAAAACTCACCTGCATGTATCTTTGTAATAACTCTAGTTTGATTAGAGTTGAAGCAAAGCTCTCCAGGACCGACATTCACCAACCCTGATTTAAAACATTGTAGCTAGAGGTGCATGTTTTTAAAATTTAATGTTTCATTTATTATTTTTTTGTTTGTTTTTGTTTAAAGGTGCAAGACGCAAATGCAATGATAAAACACATCTGTCCTGCATGGAAAAACAATAGAAAGAAGCACAGCGAAATGTCCCGTGTCAACAACCACCAAGAGATCAATATGAAATTGATACATTTTTACATTTTACATACTATATACATTTTTAATACACATTGCTGGTTTTGTTGTGCAAAGTTAATTAATTTTTATGTTTTACATCACGTAAAAAGGCATATTCAATGAAGAGAAACTGAGCTGATTTTATCCAGTGCAAATTAATTGACCTATCGGTAAGCCCCTCCCCTCGAACACAGATGAGCCAATGGCAGTGGAGTATCAGTTGCAAGGAGAGCAGAACTCGAACATCTGTAGGTTTCAGCGCCATAGAAAAACATGGGAAGACCCGAAGCTTGCATCGTTTTTATGGGGTGTATGCTTCAAAAAAGGAAAAAGAATGTGTCTGGGGTACTTGTGACACTGATTCCAGGTATCCTGATGTTGTCGTCTGCGATTGTGAGGACCGACTGTAATGTGAGATTTCTCCCGCTTGCACAGTGATCTCACTTTGAGTTATCCAACGTGTTTATGGTGCCCTTCTGTGTCCAAAAGTGTGCAAAAACATAGTGGGAAAAGGTTTGTATACTGCAGCTGTCATTGTAAGACATTGGAACTCCGTTTGTTTGTCCAAGGGAGCAACAGTAACTAAGGTGGCGGGGCTTACCGATAGGTCAATTGGATGATGAAATGTGGGCATTTTCACATTTCTCTCCTGAAAATCCTTAGTAACATCAGCTGAAAAATATTCTTGTTTCAGAGGCGATTTGCCGGAAAACACTAATAACAAACTTTTGCTTCGCTGCCTGTGCACAGTTGAATCACACACAGTAAGAGCAAGAATATGAAACAAGTATAAAAAGAATGACAACACTAATTCAAAACCATCCTGTGTCATTTTCAAAGCTCACTTGTGCTCAAATGCTGGGAAATGTTGTGCAGCTACTAACCTGAACACGCTACAGTACAGGGTTGACATCTCTTGACTCCCTGAAAGGATTCCCAGAAACAATCGTTATTTCCTACGTGTGAAACAAAAAGCAAACAATAGACGTCAAATGTAATCTCATATCTTTATGTGACACAACTCTTAGCTGCAAGAGTAAAAGTACTTGCAGCATGATTAAAGGAGTTTTGAAGTGACTGGTGTGTGATTTCTAAGCACATACTTGCACACAAATTACAGACATTTTGAAACTTGAGGGAAAATCATTTAGTTAAAAGGCTGAGTAAAAACTCCCTATAGTCAATTTGCGCAAGTCAAGCCAAAGAGGGTGCAAGCATTCGGTCAGTAAGGGACGCGAGTAGATGATCTGTTGTTTATAGATGCCACTTTGGTTTTAAAAGGGACTGTGTTTAATGAATGCATCAGTCAATTTTAACCATCATGGTGACCAGCAGCGTGGTTTTTCAGTTTCACATGCAAGTTTGAGTGTTGCACGACTGACCACAAATGCTCCAAATGATTTGCTAAGGTGTTTGGAATGGTTGCTAGGTGGTTACCAGAGTCCTCATCCAAGACTTCAGGTTTCATTTGTCAAGTTAAGCTTACAATCAATTACACCATACATGTAGTGTTAGAGTGACGCAAAACAAAATTACTTGAAACTAAATGAATGTTTGAGCAACTAAGCATAGCTTCTACTGTTTAATCCTCTTTTTAGGCATTACACATATCTTAATGGTTGCGAGGCAGTGAGGTAATCATTTCTGGTGAAACACCCTCAGAGTTTTCATATAGCTCAGTGGCCACTTGGTCTCTAACGCATATGTGCATATGAAGATGGGTTAAAAATTGTTCTTTATTGGTTCTCTGGAATTCCAAAATGAGAAGAAACCAAAAATGGAAAACCCTTTTGGATTGTAAAAAGTACTTGAATAAACATTTAAGCATATGTTTAAATTCCAGCGACATTGTTCAGCCTTTTAAATGAGCTAAAGACATGAGTCACTGAGTACTATTGAAATAGGCAGACAGTGGGTTGTAATTTAGAAATAGGTTGTGTGTGAAATGGAGGAAATGGAAGTGGTATAAACTTACCAAAAACCTTGACGTGTACCATTGTAAAAATCTGCAAAGGGAAAACAGCAGTTGAATTTTAATCTGAATGTCTTTTCTAATCTGAGCAGTTAAATAAACACTTTCCAGCTGTTTGGTTCCAGATTCAGGACTGACACCTCTGGCTTGTTTTATTCTCTTGGGAAGGAGTATACCAATGGTTTTTCATCACTATGCTTTGATCAGTTTTGGATTGCACAATCAGCTCAAAAACAAGTAAGTGTGACCCAAAATGAACTCCAAGAGCTTTTGACACATTAAATAGTGGTTGAGGGAAAAGGTGCATTAACGTGAAGGATGTGCCTTTTGATGGCAAGAACTATTATTAGGAAATGTTTGCTTTGGAGGTTTGTTAACCTGTTAGACAACCTTGTTGAGGATGCTTTTAACCGGAGTGTCTTAAAACTAAACCTATCATCAGATCAAAGCAAAGTTAAGGATGAGTCAAAGATTGATTTGATCAAAACAGGCGTTCTGGGTCACCCAATCGCTGAGTAAAAACACCAACCATCCTGTTGTTTTCAACACTAAGGTCAAGGAAAAATGCAGCTGAAGGACAATCTGAATGTTTTCACTGCATTGCTTAATTGCACAACAGGAGGACTGACAAATTCATGGTTGCACGTAATCAGTTGTTATGCCTGAGAACAAACAGATAAGGTTCAGGTCACAAAATGGAAATTTCTCAATGCAGAAAACACCCACAGAAAAATTCTTATCAGGTTTGGTTTTGTGACCTGGTCACTACATAGAAAACAACACAAAATGTACAGGGAAACAAGTAAACCAGGTTACAAATAATCAGTGGGTGGCTTCTGCATCGGGGATCCCGGCGTATTGTACTGCATGTCCATTCTGTCAGGGTTCACCTCAACTGATGGGTTTTGAGATATCTTTTTGTGGAGTGCAAACGCACTAGTTACTGGCCTTTGTTATCCTCTAACTAATTTGGAAATTCTTTTGTGACTAAATTCTGAAGTGAGGCAAAAAATGCTAAAGCATCAAAGGGTCAGTGTGCTGAAACCGAGAAACCACTTTTTTCCATTCAGTGCGTCTTTGTTGAAGCTTTTTCATGATTATTTACTGTCACTGTATAATGATTTGCATGCATTGATTATATGTGAAATGGAAGCGATATTCATGTTAAAACGAATTATGTTACGCCATCAAACACCACAAAATATCCAAACAGCATTTTATTTAGACATTAAACAATAAAAGCCCTTTAGATACACGTTCCTTGCCCTGAGAACGAGCAACTTAGACTTGAATGGTTTTTGAGTGTAAATTATAAATTCTTCTGAGTAACTTTAAACGCTTATTCTATGGCATCAAGCTGCAGTGTTTTTTTTTTTATCGCTAATTGGAACCTTTATTTTGAAGCTCACTGTCCTCAGACTCTCACAGTTAGGCTACAATTAATTCGAAGCCACAATAATAAAAGTCCCTTTTGGAAAACATGCGTGATAAATTAATATAAAAAAAAAACGACTAGTCGTTAAGGAATGAAAAGCCACACTCACCAGATAAAACAGCAAAATAAAAGTGTTTCTTGTTGAGGTAGATTGTGTCATGATTAACAGCAGATGCTCAGAGCTGCAACTAAAAAATGTGTCATTCTGTTCAATGGCTTTATAATCAAACGCGTGGGAAGCCACGCAGTGAGGAGGTGCTAGAGGCAAACGTGAAATTCAGAATCTTTTACAACAAATTCAAGCTTTTCATTATATTGTATTTATAACTTTTACACATTTCAAATCATTCATTTTAAATGTACCATTAACAACCTGTAAGTCTTTCAAAGTGTGCACAGTATACATGTATATATGCATTTCGTGAATTACTGTAACATTTTAATGTGCATTTAAATCTGTAAACACATTTGTATTTACAACTTGTGTATAGTATTGTGTCTAGCTTCACATGAAGAACTTACATTAATGTTTTATTGTTCAGTTAACAATAAAAGACTCACTGTTAAGAAAAGCATCATCTGGCTTTATCTTTTTTAAAGCTAAAAAAGAAAACAAAAAGCACTTTTTATGTATGTAAAATGTAACATTTTATGTTCAAGCTCACAAAACAAGCATGAGCTTGAATGTATGAACATCACACACATTTATACAAAACAATTAACGTTTTCCATTATTACACACACATACACACACAAAAAGAAAAATGACGTGTGGACAAGCACTCATTTCAGTAAATACAGAAAATCTGCTGGATGCAGAAACATTCATGCGCGTCTCCATTTTGAATGTAACATTTTGCAATCAGTCAAGAGAGTAAGAGCGGCCGTGGGGTTCTGGTCTCTTTGGGTCTGAATGCTGAAAGCGATATCGTGGCAAACGAACTACATTTTGAAGCTGGTCAGAATGTGGGTGCCTCAAAGCATTGGACAAGGATGACTCCTAAAAAACATGAATGTTAATTAAAAGTTACCAAATATGCAAATCATCCATAGAAACTTACTGAGATGAATGACAAATGTACAAATGAACTGCTTCCAGGCCTTTGTTTTCTTTTATACTATCACACGCACACATATGTAGTATTAGAAGACTGCAATGAAACAAACATTACAGATTTGACACACAAACTTTCCAAGACAGCTGAAAGACAAGCATCTCTGTTTTTGTACATTAAGTTTTTTAATCATCATTCTCCCCTTTTTGGTCTCGTTTCCTTCGTTTAGTTCATTATTTTTGTCATGGTAGTTTCTAATTAGTCTTTTGTTTCTCTGCTAGCGCTAAGTTGCTGCTTATTCCTCCTGCGTCTTGTTCATCACCTGTTCTGTTGGGTGTATTTAAATCCTCTGTTAGTTTCAGTCCATTGCCTGTTCTTCTGTCAGCGGAGCAATCGGAGCAGTTTTTATTAATCCAAAACTTGAATATCAAACCCGTAGAAATGTTGAGGTAAAAGTAAATAAATAAACGTGCAGCAATCCAAGAATGCATAGATGAGAATACCAGGAACTGAATCTGGATTTTAAGGGTTTTCATATCAGCTGTTGGGTTTTCAAAGAAAAATGGTCAGATTTCTAAATAAGATTAGATTTTGTATGAGGGTTTCTTGGGAAACTACTTTTTAAGATTATCTGTATCGATACTTGATCTAAAACCACTTTAACCATTAAAAGGAGTTTCACTAGAAAACAGATATTAGCAGTAATAAAAAACATACTCTACAGATTTTATAAAATTAAAGGCAATGGGCAACAGTTGAACACCTCCTATAATGTCTTACCTGTTCATGGTCAATCCAGGATGAGGCTGACCCTCCCATAGCAGCTGGTTTTGCCATGGACCCCCGCAGATCCAGACTGCTCATCTGAGAGCCAGAGTTGAGGGTGGGATTGGACCATCCAGACAAACAGTGCTGCAAAATTTGTATTTGCTTGTTTAAGGTTTTGAGGATTAAATTTTCCACGAAAGCAAATTTACTAAATATTAAAACAAAGGTGTTACACACGTTATTAGTCGATGCGATAACCTCAAAAGTAAAATATCACCAAAATATTTGATATGTGTTAATGCTGATTTGACTATATGAAACTCACTGAGGGCAAACCCAGGCTGTCAGAGGGATCAAAACTGCAGCGGCGATGGGCTTTGTATTTGTATGCGGGCAGCAGAGTTGAGCGAGGAATACTGATCCTGAAACAAATGCATAGAGATGGCACAAAAACAATCACATGCCAAATAAAATAAAATAAACAGAGCTAAGATACTGGAAACTGCAATCTTCTGACCTGTAACGACGTCTATAGATCCTATTAACCATTTTATATTGGACTGGCATTGAACAGTCTAAAATAAACATGACATTAAATTGTTTGAAATGACAAACTGAAATTTATACAAAATTTGTATAACTTATTTTTCTGGGCTGCATTTATTTGATACTGTAAAAACAGTGGGTATTGTGAAATCTTTTTTTTTTTTTAATTAGTTTTCTACTTCAACGTTTTGAAATGTTATTTACTCCTGTGACGCAAAGTTAAAATTCATTACTTCATTACTAGGGGTCTTCAGTGCCACATGATCTTATCATCTCAATCTGCTGATTCACTGCTCACAGTATGTTTAATGCATCCTCTCTCTCCCCCAAACTTCTGAAAGGAGGGCACTAATGAAACCATAACAAACACTGACATTTGCGTGATTCTGTAATTGCGGTTACAGTTGGTGTGCGACAATTCTGTTACTGTCAAGCTCTGTTACCAAGGTAGAGTAACAATGCTGACCATAGTGTAACAGAATTGACAGTTGTATTTTTTTTCCAAAACTCCACTTGCTGGCATAAATCCTAAGAACACATGACACTAGGGGGCTGTCTTGGCCTAATAGATAGGGGTTGGACTTGTAACCCAAAGGTCATGGGTTCGAGTCCCAGGTCGCGCAGGGGGTGGGGGGAGTGAATAACCAGCGCTCTCTCCACCTTCAATACTACGACTGGCAAGGCACCGCTCCCCGGGCGCCGGGTGTGTGTGTGGTTGTTCACTTCTCTCTGCTGTGTGTGTGCACTTGGATGGGTTAAACGCAGAACACAAATTCCTAGTATGGGAAACCATACCTGGCCACATGTCACGTCCAATGTGAGATCAGTAATAAAATTCTGTTTTCCTTTTGATATTGTGGAAACAGAGATCTAATAACAAAAGTTTTTAGATTCAAATATTTTCTCAAAGAGAGCAGAGACACTTTTCAGTGCTTCAGATCTCATCAGTGAGTGAACGTGACATAATTTCCTCTAACTTACACATTTCTAAGAGATAATTCCACCAATTTAAATGCAAACAAATGGCATACAAGATTTATGGACACATATTTTTCTGAAAAATGTCTGAAAGAATGTTTATTTATTTATAAATAATTTAATGTTGTAGAATTAGGTAACTAACTATTTAGGGCTTTTAGAAATAAAAATGAATAAAATGTTGCCAAAAGAAAAGTACTATTAAATATTTTGATTGCACATTGATACATGATGGAAAAAAATCTATTTTAAATAAATTATTATATTGTTATGGACTGTAACATCATGCAATTCATAATAATTAGTAAATAATAATAATAAATAAACAAATAAAAAATTTGAAAAGTAAAAAAGCAGAAAAAATTATGAATTTGGACACCAAATGTACCCGCAATTATAGAATCACCCAAATGCACCTGATTAAAGCAGGGTCTCTTTCAGTATGAGGGTGTTCAGATTCGGGCATCTTGCACACTGGACAGGCAGCCTCTACATCCAGTGGATCCGCAAACAGTCGACTGTTTATTCTGTAGCAGAATGTGCCTGCGGACCAAAGGCAAAGGGCAAATGAAGAGAATTATCTGGTAAACTCGTGACGTAAGAAGCATGTCAAAGCGATATCACGCCAACCCAAATCTGTAGATCTCTTACACTGATGCGTGTCTGCAGGTGTCTGTGGCTCTTTACTGCCAAGTGTGGAAGATGCAAGATCAGCAACAGATGGAAATCTGTGGGAAAAAATTGCAAGATTAAACAGTTTTTGATCTTGCAGAATTAAGCATAAGATTCATGAGATACAACAGATTTAAGCAACGGATTGAAGTGTGTTCACTACGGTTAAGGGAGATTAAAAAGAAGAATGAAGGTAACCTTCACTGGCTTATACAAGAACCCGTCTACCAGATTTTACTGTGTAACAAATGACAAAAAGAAACTGACCCTGATAACAAGCTGTGGACACACTCGTCTCGATTGGCCTGACGGAAGCTGCGGAGATCGCTGAAAAACTGCTCTGAACGATCTTCAAGAGAGCTTTCAGCGTCCAGCAGGCCTAAAGAGAAAACAAACAGTAGGTTTCCAAAAAGCACCTGGATGGAAACTTTGGAGTATTCCATTTATGCAAATTAAAATGGAATCAACTTCCACTGAGGTGATATTCAATATTCAAACAGCCCACCTGCTATCCAATCATAGCCCAGTAAAGGCTGTATGTTTCTGTCTGACACTGGATCCATCTTTAGCCCAGCAGCCGTTGAGCTGTCATTCTCTTTCTGCAGTCCCAAATAAAAAAGAAAAAATACACACACATCTGGTACTCTTGAAATGAAAACACTATGGCTAAACGGTAGCAGTTGGGGATTTCTTTCTGAGTAGGTGCTTTTTCGCTTCTTTGGAAATCAACAGCCATCAGATCTCCATTAGATTTTGTACACTTTGCTTCTCTACTGTAAACTGGCTACCTGGCGCTATCTAACAAATATGACTCAAGTTGACTCAAGGTCGATTCGCAGCACACAGACAAACAACAACAAACAAGTTTTTGCTTTCACAAGTTTGTTTTCACTATCAGTGTGAACATGAAACTTATTTTTCGTTCAATTTTAAACTTGTTTGTTGGTGTTTGATGTGAATCAGCCTTAACAGATGAACAGTTTCCATCCGTTGACTAACGGTCGAGTGCATCAAGTTCACACACCTGGGCACAGGCGCTGCCAGCTGCAGGTTTGGCCAGCATCAGTCTCACGGATCTGCTCTGTCCCTTCCAGCGACTATTCACTGGGTCGTCCAGTAGTATGCTGTAGGTGCTCAGATCTGAGCTTTGGCTGGGTTTGGGCTTATGGCGGTCCGTTGTGGGGTCTACACAATCTCTAGGATGCTCTAGAAAGACATTTTACCAGCAAGTATCATTGATCCAACATATAGATTATCAGTGTTTCACATATTTAAAAGTCAACTGACAGAAAATCAACACACAGTATATCAAAAACAAACTTTAAACTGCTTTTCATCATACTATTCCTGAACAAAAATACAATGACTATCATACATTTTACCATGATTTACAGAAGGCACCCACTAAAATGTATTCAGTTTCACTTACATAAATATATCTGATACACTAAATACATATTTCGACATTTTATTATTTGAAACATTAAATTAGGCACTGTACTGGGTTTAATAGGCTTTGATGTTTATACAATTATTTTTATGAATTGAATTTGATCTTGTCTTTGACCCCTTTTCTCTATTTATATTAAGTGCAAAACGTTTAGTGTAGTTTTAAAAGACCAATAGTGTAAGTTATAGCGATTTATAATGATTTGAATAACGTTAGTCATTATACTGATCCCCATTTAAACTCTAAGTTGCAAACGCCACTTCATTGTGCATTTAACGGTCTTTAAAGACCTCCCATGTTTATTTTGTATATTCTAACCGTGTTTGTTGACGGTTTTCGGTGTTGATAGTGAAGCTCCAGCACTCGGCGGCGGCTGCGCTCCGTTTCTCTCCGTTAAAGGCGCTCGACGCGGGCCGCTGTCTCTTCTGTACACCTTATCCGGACATGAGAGCGTCAGTTGACGCAATTTGTCAGATTTTTTCTCAAGTTTATCTAGTAAATATTTGTTCTGCTTTCGCAGGGCGTCTATCTGCGCGAACTTTGCCATAGCAACGCGTTAAACCCCAGCACGCGACTCAGACGCGGATCAAACGCACAAAACGTGTGTTTACGCCTTGCGTAACTTATTTGGTAGCTAAATATCGGTTTATTTAAGGTTGTTGTGTAAATTGAAAAAAAGAGAGACGGTAAACTTTCGCCACGAGAGAAAAACAGTAAAATAATAATAATCAAACAGTACGCAGAAAACTCTGATTGGCTCCGGACATTTCCCACAATGCATCTGTGTGATGACCACTGGGTCTGTTTAAAGGGACAAGCACCTCTTTCTAGCGCTATCTATCTATCTATCTATCTGTTTGGGGTCAGTAAGATTTGTAATCTCTTCAAGACTTCAGTTATTTGGAAGAAAACAAAACAAAACAGTAATATTGTGGAATATTATCGCAATTTCTAATATTGGTCATATTTATTTGAATATACTTTAAAATGTAATTTATTCCTGTGATTAATGCTGAACATTCAGCATAATTACTCCAGTCTTCAGTGACACATCATCCTTCAGAAATCATTCTGCTGGTTTATCAGTGTTGAAAAGGTTAGCTGCTTAACATGTGGTACTTTTTTCTTTCATTCTTTGATGAATATTAAGTTCAAAAGAGCAGCATCGAAACAGAAATCTTTTCTAACAACAGGTCTTTGCTATCACTTTTTAATCCACAAATTGCTAAATAAAAATATAAATGTCTTAAAAAAAATAAAATCAAATAAATTACACTCCCCAAACCTATATTTTAACACAAAATGTCTCTTTAAAAAACAAAACAAAAAAAAAAACACCCTTCCTTTTTTAATTTTTTTATTTATCAAAAAATCCTAAAAAAGTAGCAGGTCCCAAAACAACACAGCTGTTTCCAAAAGTGATTATAAATCAGCATATTAGAATAATTTCTGAAGAAACATTAAATCTATTAAAATAGTTATTTCTTATATAATTGTCAATGTTTACAGTTTTTTTAGCACAACTGCAGGCCTGGTGAGCAAAAAAATCTTCATTAAAATATTAAAAAATCATCATAAGAGATCTCATCTTATCTTATCTCATAAGAGATACACAAACACACACACACACACATATATATATATGTGTGTGTGTGTGTGCGGGTTTATGTGGTTTATGAGGACACAAATGTGTATAATGACATGGGTATGACATAAGTATTACAATATGTAGGTGTTTTATGAGGACATTTTCAGTGTCCCCGTAATTCAAAAGGCTTAAAAAACATACTAAATGGTGTTTTTTTTTTAAATCTAAAAATGCCCATAGTTTCCTGTAAGGGGTAGGTTTAGGTGTAGGGTCGGTGTAGGGCAATAACACATACAGTCTGTACAGTATAAACACCATTACACCTATGTAGAGACCCCATAAATCACAAAAACAAACATGTGTGTGTGTATATATATAAAATTCTAATATATATATATAATTTATTATTATAATTATAGTTTTTTCTAAATCCTCTTTTCTTTACACCACAATTTAAAAGAAAAATTGTACACCTACAACACTGCAACACGCTTTAAACCTCTCAAATGAATTGACATTAATGTGTACATGTGGCTATTCATCTAGTGTTTTGATCCGAGGCGTTCAGCTGGACTGTCTGTGTCCGGACATAATGGCAGTAATCAAAGCCCAGCATGTGAGCGCTGGTGAGGAGGACAGTAATGATATGGACGCTGTCCCGCGGCGCAGGGCACACTAGTATCTCTCCATATTCAGAGCACGTATCTAATGTGCTCAGAGGTGTCCAGGCAAGCGCAATGTCTGACCACTGCACTGTCGTGTTGCGGAGTCGGGTGCTGTGGACAATTAATGCGTGCTGCTTGAATACTTCATTGCTCATTAATGAAGGATCGTTTATCACAGCTAAAGGAAGAAAAACAAACATGTGGACAAGATGTAAATAGTGGAACAGGGTCTAAGAAAACAGGTTCTTTTAAATGTTAGATAATTATAGTTAAGCTGTTTAGACGCGTGGATTTGTGTGTTCAATTTTCCAACAGATGGCAGTATTTGGCAAATTAAAATTGGGCTGTTATGCAATTGCTAATAATGTGCGATGAGAAACACTGAACAAAAATCTAATTAATATTTTAGCTGCAAGGTTGTAAGTTGATTTCTTTAGTCCAATATTGTAGTTACAAAAATGACAGGCTGAAATCTTGATTTTCCTACAAAAAGGTATATGCAAATTATTTAAAATTAAACTTAAAGTAAAATGCATAAAATTGTGTGTGTGTGTGTGTGTGTGTGTGTATAAAGTATTTTATGTTTTTTTTTACCCTATAGCCAATAGTGAAAAATACATTGTATGGGTCAAAATGATCGATTTTTATGCCAAAAATTAGGTAAAGATCATGTTCCATGAAGATATTCTGTCAATTTTCCTACTGTAAATATGTTAAAACTTATTTGTTATTTGTTAAAATTATTGATTCTTAATACCCATTACTAAGGACTTCATTGGACAACCTTAATTTTTTTTATTTTTAAACTTAATATTTTTATATTTTTTTGCACCTTCAGATTTCAGATATTCAAATAGTGCTGTGTGTATATATATATATATATATATATACACACTACCGTTCAAAAGTTTTAGAACAGTAAGATATTTAATGGTTTTTAAAG
>JAUMHE010000060.1:4980275-4998764 GCA_032359235.1 Enteromius mattozi | reverse complement strand
CCTATTTTCTTGTTTAGTACGTCCTGAGTAAGACATTTAGGTTTTGAGGGGGGTTATTTTAATAAGTTTTCTTATTTTTTGTCTTGTGGACTATATGTAAACATCTTTTGTGTAAATGTCTTACTCAGGACATACTAAACAAAAAAAATAACAGGCATTTTGTATAATCTCTCTCATTTTGTTAACATTTTTCATATTTTCACAGATTCTGCAAGGGGTGCCCAAACTTTTACATAAAACTGTATAAATGGTGTCAAATTATTAATTAATATATAAATATTACATATCTTTCTTAAATATATGCATGCATGTGTTTGTATTTACATATACATAATAAATATACACAGTATATATTATGTGAACAAAAACGTTTATTTTGAATGCGAATATATTTATGTAAAAATACAAATTATGAGTATAAATATATACATGTAAATATTTTCTAAATATATACTGTATGTGTGTGCTTTTATAGGCCTGTATATAAATATACCCAGTACACAAACATATATTATGTAAACAAAAACCTTTATTTTGGATGTGATTAATTCATGATGAACTGTTTGATAACACTAATATATATATAATTGTTAATTGAATATGTAATTTTAAATATATTTTATGGGACATATGTATGTTTTTTATGTCTATTTACTGATACCATGCATCTGTCCCTCTTTCAAAGCACCTCTTGATTTCTCCTCAAAACAACCAGCATCAGGCACAAACAGCATCTCGATCGCCCCTCCTTCTTTACATCCCTCCCTCTCTCTCTTCCTCTTTTCTGCATCTCCCTCACTCAGTCAGTCAGTCAGTCAGAGGAACATCAGCACAGACAGCCGCTCGGGCGCTGATTCATTTCACCACACACCAGCTCTGGGTGCAAACTCAGAAGGGGTGTTTGGGAAATTGAAAGGCGTCCTACCTGGGCCAACAAGGACTCCATCGTCAGAGAGGTACGGCTTCACATATTCTACAGTATAAGGGTGTTTAGTGCTGGAATAGTTTCTCTGTAGTTTACAGGTGGAGTTCTGCTCTGTTTCTAGAGATGGATGCAAACAGTTGGACTTTTTAATGAACACTTCTCCGTTGAGTTTGCACATCACTTATTTGTGTTGTAAGTGATTTAGAGTAATGCTGCTTCTTGTCTGTTGCTTCATGATTTTTCTCGACTAATCACTGCACGCCACTCTGTTATAAGCTATAATTTTCTCTCTAAGAGAAAGAAACGTCTCATTTTCTTAATGCATACATGCAAATGAACTGTACTTATAGAAGAGGTACTGGTCTACATGAAAATGATAAATGAAAATAGCATGCATTCATGGAATATTTTAAACAGCTTTAAACAGTTCATGATTAATTAATGTGAAGAATATTGGCAGTGAACCTTATTATGTGAAATTATGTGGTTTGGTTGATATGGGCAGATACATCAAATTCGGGAGAGACAGACAATATGTACTATGTATAACACTTTATAAATCTGTTTCATAATAACAGAACCCAAACATATTATATAGTATAATTTAAGTTTGATTGCATATAGTAATTTAGTGCATACACTGTGATTTATTTGCATTTATTTATCAGTATGGTTAATAAAAATCCTTTTTCACACTAGCTAACTGCTTTAAAACTAATGTAACAAAAAGCTCAATATAAAAGCTACTCATTTCTAGATGAGCCTGTTTTCTGTGATTATTGTTTTGCCTTCAGACATCAAATGAGTCAGGAAATTAAATTTTTTACAGGAAATTTATCAGCACTTTCCAGCTTCCAAGACACAGAAAAAGTGCTGATGCCAATATGAGGCAAAAACACCATTTCTGAAACCTGTCAGGTTTCACAGATTAAATACGTTTCATGATGTGATGGAGTAGGAGACACCTCGAGAATGCTTCATATGTAGCCTTGCATGGATTTAACCATCATTAAAAACTGAATATGAGCAAAGCCGTTGCTCTTTCTGAGTGCATTAACTGAGTGCATTAACCACATTAACTTTTCCTATAGGCTACATTATCTGCCTCATGTGTTAGTTGCCTAATATGTTCAAGTCAATATGAAATCAAATGGTCCTATTACTTTCTTAATAGGAATACTTAGTCCCGTTGTTAACATTAATCACTGCAGGCTATTCAATAGAAAGAAAAACGCTTGCTCCACCCTTTTAGCCCATGACACGTGCAGTTCATGCTATTATAGATCTGATGTAGTTGTTGCTATAGCAAACTCTCGTTCAGATTTGCATATTTCTGATGTATAAAGCTTGCTCTGCCGTGGAAGACAGTTTCCGCCACGGAATTCATTCCATCAATTAATCAATCAACCAATGAATAAAACAAACAACTAAATGAATAAATAAAAAGATCATTTTAACTCACGATTTTTCTTACAATTCTGAAGAGAGAGAGTTACGAACACTTAGCCTATTATTTTTAGCATTTATAAGAATTTATAACATGCGAATTTATATCTTACAGTTAGATTTTTTTCACATTAGAATTGCGAGAAAAAAAGAGAAAAAGGTCAGAAATGTAAGATTTTTTTTTCCTTATCCCGTGACGGAAACGGCCATATATGGGCAATCAAATCAATCATTAATATGTAAGTCCCGCCCCCTTTTCACATTGAATGTGTTGTTTCATTTAAAAGTAAGCTACAATCATTATGCTATCAAAACAAAAGGTTTTTGAATTGAGAATTCGCGATGATTTTAAATGTGAAAATGCCATTTATTCGACCTCTTGATATTTCTATGTGCAATCTTTTTTTTTATACAAGAAAATGTCAAACTACGTATTTCGGGTAACTTTGGAACATTGTTTGAAAAGTGTAAACATATAACTCTCTTGTTCAGTAGCTATACCGCCTCCACATTTAAAACAAATCATTGTATTTGGAGGCAAAAATCGACAACAGGATGCACTGATGCTCCACCTGTGGCTCTCTGCGCTCAGGCGCGTTCATGCACAATTACGCGCGCACTCGTCCCTCTCCACCAACACTTCAATAATCTGTCCCACAGCTCCAAGAATGGGAAAATCAGAGAGCCAAATGGATATCATGGAAAAAAGCACTAAACCGAGGAAGCATCGCTGGACTGTAGTGGAGATCGGACTGTCTGTCATTGTGCTGCTGATGAGCTGCGCTCTGGCTGGACTCATAGTGCTCTACACTTCAGCTCTGAGAGGTGGGAATTTCTGCAGATCAGGAGTCTTTTGAATGCTGTGCATACAAACCCCCCTAAAGACACAAACATGCTCAAGATCTTTGCAATACATTAAGAAATAACTTGCATTTAATGGCATTTATTTTAGCCCACGTGGTGCAGCTTGTGCAACCTTTCTTTTAAGTCTGTAGAAAACCAGAAATATATATATATATATATATATATATAAATGAAAATGTAATTCAATAATAATTATTTTAAATTCAAAAAAGTTTAATGCATATATAAAATAGTAAAATATTATTTAATTAGTTCTAATTAGTGTGTAATTCTATTACATTTCATTTTTAAAACTATATATTTAAAATTAATATTAATGAATTATACAAAATAATTATTAGTAGTGCTAAATTTAAAATAATAAATATTGGTATTAATAATTACTATATACATATATATAATATTTAATTTATTCCGAATTAAAGTATACAAAGTTATCATAAAATTATATCTCGTAAATTTGTATTCAAAGTATTTAAAACATAAAAACTGCCCTCAAGAATCATCTGATGTATCAAAACGTTCTCATTGAGCACATATTTGATTATATTCTGTAAGCTCTTGTATTTTTTCCTCTTTATTTCAGAGCGTTTTAGCATAACTGAATCTTCAAAAGGTACAGTATGCCATGAAATTGTTCATAAAAATCACAGTTTGTGCAGTTTGGTATATATTTTATACACATCGTTGATTCCATTCTGCTGCTTTTTCATTTGTTTTTCATCTTTTTGAGTTTTCTCCCTGCCATAAATCCTGTATAATCACTCCAAATTCTGTACAATATCACTTATAGTGTATATATATATATATATATCACAAAAGCACTGTCATGTGTGCTATTAGCAAACCAACCAATTAGAGAAAGATGTAAGACAACATTGTTTCAGTAAATTGCATTATATTATTCCAGTTTTCCAGTGTTAAGCTGTAGCAATAAGCTCTCATGTGCAATTTGAGTGGATTATGTCACATGATCCCAGCCCTCTTTGAGTCAGATATTAACCTTATGCATGTTGTTTATCTCACCACAATGCAACAGGGCTGAAATATCGATCAAACTCTGACAGAAATGTCTGTACAACCCCACAGTGTGTCACTGCCGGTAAGAAGAAATGTCTGAAAGCTTTCATTTCACATCACCTCAGTTTAAACGTGTAGATCTGAAATGGTTTGTTTTTTTCACCGACACAGCGGCCCGACTGCTCCAGAACATGGACCCCAGCGTGGAGCCGTGCCAGAACTTCTATCAGTACGCTTGCGGAGGCTGGATAGAGCGTCACGTCATTCCCGAAACCAGCTCACTTCACAGCGTATTCAATATCCTGAGAGACGAGCTGGAGATCGTACTCAAGGGTCAGTTACGCCAGCTTCCCTCAACCACCATGAGTGCTGTGGGTTTGTGTAGCTTTTAAACATTGTTATCTGGCTGGTGCTTATTCATTATCACTCAGGAGTTCTGGAGATGGAAAATAAGGATGACAGAGAGGCCTTCAAGAAAGCCAAAACGCTCTACAGCTCATGCATGAATGAGAGTGAGTAAACAATACTGTCATCTACTTATTGCGATTGATTTATCATTAAAATGGTGTAGGATTCACTTCAAAACTATTTTCACTCAATTTCTTTTAAATAACAAAAAAATGGCAAGTGACACTGAATTAAACATGAAATCTGTAAGTGTAGCTATAGTATGCAAGTACTGATCGATTGATTGAGTTTCATGACATTCTCAGAATGTTACATTTGTATACATTGTATAATACAAGATATTCTTGTAAATACAAGATATTGTATTTGTAACTAAAATAAAAAAGTTTTACATTGTATTTTCATTTTTTGATTCTACAACTGCAATGATTCCAAAAGTCCAATTTAATAAATATTATTATTTAATTATTTAATATATATTTATTAATTATATTAAACAAATCAGAATTTTATTTTAAATATAAAATAAATATGAATTAACTACATAAAATTCATGACTTGCAAAAAAACTGTTTTAATACATAGGCCTATATGAAAATATTTGTATATTTTTCAAATATTTTATTTCTGTTTAGTGTGTATTGTAATTTAATTTGAAATTGCATTTAAAAATGAATCTTAATGAATTATACAAAATAAATTTGTATTTGTATTAATAGTATTTAATAATAGTAAGCTAAAACTATTATTTAATTTATCAAAAACACATTTTTGTTAACTGAAATAAAGCTGAAACAAAATATTGGTGCGAAATATTAGTAACAGGAAATAACAACTAAACCTGAACTAAAATTTAAACAATAAAAAAGTAATATTTAAAAACAACAAACACACACAATTACTAAAAATGACGAAAAAACATAACAATGAAAATAAACTAGAATTATAAAAGCGATTGAAATATATTAATGCAACTCTATTAAATAAATATTAATATATTATTGTTGAATACTTTTCTGAAAATGAACCTACCAGTTCTCTGTATTGCCGTCTCTCTGCTTCCCCCTGCAGTTCTGATCGAGCAGCGCGACTCACAGCCTCTCCTCAGGCTCATTGACAGTATCGGCGACTGGCCCGTGGCCTCTGAGGTCTGGAACGGCACATCAGGTACCGGAGATAGCGGCGGTCCTCTCTAATTCACTTTCACAGAGAATGGCAACATCTTGGGCTTATCTAAATGGGATAAATGCAATCGCTCCAGCCGTGCTGTCGCTGGGTGTTGATAAGGAACTAGACTGATGGAAAAGTCCAGTGGTTTGACAGAGAGGTGGCCGTCCCGCTCATCTGTCATGTGTAGGGGGAGATAGAGCCGTGTCGAGGAGGGCGAGAGGATAAGAGAGCCACCCACTGTGATGATTGGCACTGTGTCTCATTATAGACCCTGAGAGAGACCAGAATAATTAAAACGAATAGAAGACGAGCGCTGAAATACAATCTACACATCCAGACATACACCTGACTGATTTATGTGACTGATTTTGCCAATGAACAGGTAATAATTCTGGTTGTGGTTCCATTGGAGACGTTTAACCATAAAACTGATCTATTGGTATTCTTCTTATTATGCAAACAACAGGCCGTTGTGATCTCATGGGTAATTTGTAAGATTTACAATTTCTTCCCAGAATTTTAAATAAATAACAAAATTTTGCCGCTCGTGATATGCTCTTATTTTGCATCATCTGTGCTTATTAAAGTCAATCAAACAGCTATCGCAACCCATTTGACTTCTATAATGTTATGGGTTTCTGGGTGAAGCAGGATTTTCAACATGAAAAATGATCTGATTTTATCCATTGGGAATTAATTGGATCATTATATAAAAAATGGAGCAAAGTAAAGTCAATTCAGAGTAAACTATTTGGAATTTACAAAGTAAGTATGATTTCATTTTGCAAGATCCCTTTTTGCCCTGTTTTGATGTATTTTCTGCTTGAACAAGAAGTTGATGAAGGGCAAAACAAGTGGACTGTCCTATTCAGTGAAATGAGCAAAAATGCATTTGTTCATTTTTTATTTTCTTTGTAAAAGAATTACACTGGGAAGGCCTACTTATCAATTTCATTGAATTACCATAAAGCTTATATATTTTTGCCTCTTTAGTAAAAACCCTAGCAGATCAGCAGTTTCTGAAATACTCAAATCAGCCCGTCTGGCAGTGACAACCATGCTTGTTTAATGTCACTTAAACGGGTTGGGAACCTTTTTAAAATTATTTTGTACTGTTCTCTGAGGTGAACTTATAATATTATCAAGATTTTTACATAATTTAATTTAGTTAGACATGTTTTCATGTCTTTTATTTTGGAGTTTAATCATGGTTCCTGTCTAGTCACGTGGTTCTCGTGGTGTACTCATGCTATTGGTTGCTTTGTTTTGAATGGTTGTCCAAATCATGTGTTTTGTTCTTCACTGGTTTTTGTCATGTGTCTCTTATTATTTGACATAGATAGCCCTCATGTTGCCCTTGTCTTTTGTTGTGTATTGAACCTCTGATGATTTTTTTCATATCTATAGTCAAGTCAAGTCTAGTCACATCCTTGTGTTTCGTTTGGATTTTTGGATTTCACTCTGCATAATAAGTCTGCGCTTGGATTCATCTACAACTTGCCGTTCAGTAGACCATCATTACCACTATTCTAATGTTGGGTCTTGTTGTCTTCTGAGCCATCTTTATCATGTGGATTCTGCATTCACCTCTCGTTACTTAAACTGCATGAATCAGTGAGCGGAGCTAAAGGCAGTGATGTAGAAGCAGGCGTTGATCATCTTCTGTGGTGGCCATGTTTAGTTCAAGTCCTGAAATGTACAGGGGGTTGTACAGTACACCAAACTCATATGTCTAAAAGGTCAAGGGAATTTTGATCAATTTAAATTTTGATTTAAATCACCTTTGTTCCCCATTCTGCAGATTGTCTTGACCACCTAAATGTATTAAGTTGCTGCAATGTGATTGGCCTATTAGATATTTGCATTAACAAGCAGTTGAAAAAGTATACCTTATAAAGTGGCTGGTGAGTGTGAATATTGCCTTAAAGCAAAGACATGGACTAAAACCCACTATTTTATTTTTAAGTTGACCATTTCTAATTTGACATGGTATTTTATATGGTATACTGTGAGATATGCAGAAAAAGCAGTGCCTCGTCAAAAATATCTAGCGCATAGATATATATATATTTATACACTTACTATTTTGAAGTAATGATTCAGTAATATTGAGCTTCCAGTTCATTATTAAAAGAAAAACCGAACATATTAAACAATGAGCATAGTTTTTGGGATATATATTTCCTCAAAGTGAACAGACGTGGACTAAAAACACAAAACTTTGATCTCACAGAGCAAATGTGGAGCCTGGAGGAGACCCTGGCTATTCTGAACGCCCGATACAATAAGAAGGCTGTGCTTGAGATGTTTGTGTGGCCAGATGATCGCGACTCCAGTCGCTACATTATTCATGTAAGTTACTGAATATACTCTGTAGTTATATAGTTATATTTGAATATTTTTGGACATGTATGATAATAAGTCTATGTTTTCTGGACATTTACTACACTGATTTAATGCACTGACATTTAATACACTGATATGGCTAACATTCTGGTCCAAGTTAAACAAATGTTATTCAATAACTTATTAATATAATGGTCCAAACCTGTAAGACCTTTGTTCTTCTTTGGAACACAAATTAAGATATTAAGATATTAAGATAAGATGAAATCCGAGAGCTTTCTAACCCTGCACAGACAGCGATGCAACTACAACATTCAAGGCATAGAAAGGTAGTAAGTACATCATTAAAATAGTCCATGTGACATCAGCGGTTTCAAAGATGAACGAAGGTCTTAGGGGTTTGAAACTACACGAGGGTGAGTAATTAATGACAGAATTTAAATTTTTGTTTGAGAATAATGTTACACATTGGACATTCTTTTAGAATTTTAAAATGTAACTGCAGTACTTGATTCAGAATGATCAGAGAACATCCAAAAGAAACATTTGTAAAACTATAAAATGGAATGTTTCTTTTGTCTTTTACGTAATCTGAGTAGATTACTTTCAAATTGTAGTCCATTACTGATTCCAAATTACACGAATCCATTATAATACACATTTTAGGTAATGTTATCAGTCTAGTTTTTGATCACTTTTACATTACTAAATTACAAAACGTTTGTAGAACATATTTGTGTTAGCTGGGTATGGTAATTAAAGTAATACCATGTTTTTTTTAGACCATACACTTTTTGAATATGCACAATACCGAGTTGATGTAATGAGTTGTCGGTTTGATTTTCTGCAATTTATCTTACCAAACAGCCCCTGATTAAAATGCCATTTGAGCATGAGCTAATAATGAGCAGTGTGATTATGAATATTGCATAACTGGATGATCTCATGCATACCGTATCCTAAAAGCGAAAGGAACTGATTTTGTCATTAAACTACATTGGTTTGTTGTCACAGGTTGACCAGCCAGCACTGGGAATGCCTTCAAGAGATTATTACCTCAGCGATGGGAATTATAAGAAGGTTCATTGTGTCATTTTGAGAGATGCATTTTGTCTCTAAATGCTATAATGTTACATTAATCAGCAACTGCCTGGTCATGTATCTCTGGTCAGGTGCGCGAGGCCTACCTGGAGTTCATGGTCTCCATAGCAAGGATCGCACGAGAAGACAGGAACCTGACCCAAGATGAAGAGCGTGTGTGGGAGGACATGACTCAGGTGCTGGAGCTGGAGACAGACATTGCGAATGTGAGTTGAACTGATGACGGTAAAACACAATAACCACAGTATTAGTGATACAGTGAAGGTCACGTGAGTGTCTGCTCTGTGCTTCAACAGGCTACCTCACCTGCAGAAGAGCGCAATGACATCACCGTGCTCTACAACAAAATGACACTGAGAGAAGTGCAGCAAGCTTTCAACCTCAATGTAAGCACGGCATTTATTTGAGGAAAAATATGACAAAAACAAAAATGTTGTAAAATATTATTTTAATTTAAAATAACTGATTTCTATTTGAACATATTTTAAAGGGGTCATATGAAGAACATTATTTTATGTATTTGGTGCAATGTGTTTATGCAGTTTAAGGTGCAAAAAACACATTATTGTTTTTGTTTGTTTCATCCAGTGGAGACATAATTACTGATTATTATGACTTAGTTCTGTCTTTTTATGCGTCGTGTTGCATCACGCCTCGTAAAAATAACACCATGTCTGCATTTGTGATCGGAGAAATGACAAACAACAGCACTACCCTTCACTGCTCAAAACTTGCGTTTGAATAGTAAGTAGCAGGTTCTTTTAATAAGAAACTTAAAGGTTGTGAGTCAGAAGCGCCAGACTGTCCTTGCAGAGGTAAAATTGCCCCACTTTACAGTCTCTGTAAACAGCCAGCATAGACTACTCTCCAGGTTTTAGTCAGTCCTCCGTAAATGCACTGAACACACTCTAATATTTGTGTTGAACTGTTCTGGAACAGTGTTGTAAATACAACTTAATTTCTAGTTATGTTCTCTTTTGGAAGCACAAAGAAAGTAGCTTCACTTTCACAATGACACACAGCGTGTCCAGCAACCGACAGAAACACTACAGCGAGAATAAATTATGTCATGATTTCCTACCAGACTTAAGAATAATATTATAGTCATGCTTTTTAATGTTTATTTTTTGCAGCATTTGTCTCTCATTGTTTCCCATGGACCCTTGTTTGAACAAGGATGTTGATCTAAGAAAACATCCTACTTGCTCAAATTATGGTCACTGACTATTATTGTCATTCTTTTCAGTTTCACTGCTTGTTTTGTGTCTCTTTCTCAAATTCCAGGGCTTTAACTGGACACGCTACATCCAGGGTATCATGTCCAGCGTGTCCGTGACGATGCAACCAGATGAACCAATAGTTGTGTACTGCTCACCGTACCTGGAGAAGCTCAGTGATGTTCTCTCCAGACACAGTCACAGGTGATGTTTTTCATTCTCAGCTGTTAAAAATTTACAAGTTCATTGTTAATTGTCATGACAACTATGACCATCCAGAAGAAATTAATATTGTCTGGAGGTTACTGAAGTCATCTGTGCTTCTCTAAGAATGGCTAAATAAGAAATAAAAGGAGACAAATGTTGACACACAATGAGAATTCAACATATATAAAGAGATACTAAATGTGGAAAGCATAATGTAGAGAATTTGATATTTGATATGAATGTTTGAGTTTATATTGTGATTTAAATTGCATGTATTTAAACACAGTTTACGAGTTATTAAAGAGATTACTTTATTGTGCTTTTACATATATGCATTTGAAAAATGCTTTTATCCAAAGCAGCTTATATTGCATTTAAGTTATTGTAGTATTCATAACATTGTTTTTCATTTTTATATTTAATTTTAGTTTACATCTTAAGTAACTCTGTTGCTCTATGTTTTTGGCATTTTTTTGACATTGTCTAAGAGATACAACCGACTTTTCCTTTGACGTACATTTAGAGTTATGTATTTAGCAGATGCTTTTATCCAAACATTGCATCCTTACATTGCATTCAAGCTATTATATTGTTCATTTTATTATTTTAGTTTGATTTAGTTTAATCATTTTATGTTAATCTGTCATTTTTTTATTTTCCTTTTTATTCTAAATGTTTACATTTAATTTAGTGTAAGTCCTTTCATCTAATATTCTAATATTTCATTCTAATATTTTCATTAATTTTCCTTCCTGAACGTTAATATATACGAAGATACTTTTATCTAAAACAACTTACATTGCATTTAAGCTATTATAATATTTATTAAAATGTTTATATTTCATAGTTTTTAAAATTTTAAAGCTTTAGTAATTTAGTAATTTAGTTTATATACATCTATTTAGCTTCAAATAATTTTCATTTCAGTTTTTGTTTGAATAATTTGTTAAACAGACAAACTTAGTAACATTTCAAATTTTAATTTATTTTTTAAAAATATAATATTTATGTTTAATTTTAATCAGTGTTCTTACAATTGTAGTGTTTTTTTTTAGTTAAAAATAATATTTTTTCTGCAACAAACACTTAAAAGAGGTGTGCATAAAAAAAAGGAATATAAACCAAATCCAATATGAAATGGTTTGTGCACATGTGATCTCCGCAGGACTCTGCAGAACTATCTGGCTTGGATGCTCATCATGGAGAGGGTCAGCAGTATGAGCCGGCGCTTCAAAGATGTGAGAGCGCACTACAGAAAGGTCAGCCTCGCTCTGAACACACACACACAGAGGACAGCTCTCGTGGCATTTAACACTGCTCTTAAAACTCTGCTACTGTTTGAGTCCACTAGGTTACATAACCGCTGTCTTAGTTGGCTTGTGTGTGTTCTCTCAGGCTTTGCATGGTACTACTGTAGAGGAGGCGAGGTGGAGAGACTGTGTCCGTTATGTCCAGGGAAACATGGAGAATGCCGTCGGGGCTTTGTATGTCCGGGAAACCTTTTCTGGAAACAGCAAACGCATGGTAAAACCAAAAACACAAACTGCCAGACATAACAGGAACATCCTCCTGTGATGCTTTACATAACGTCTGTTATCAGATTGAAATGGATTGTTCAGATTGTTCTGATGATTTGACAGAAAGTCACCTCAGTTCGTCATGTCAGGATGACTGATTTTATATACGCTAACAGTCAAATGTTTTTGAACCGTAAGATTTTTTTTATGTTTTTCAAAGAAGTCTCCTCCGCTAAACAAGCATGCATTTTTAAAAAATCTAAAATACGGCAAAACATAATTTTTTTCTGAATATATTTTAAAATGTATTTTGTTCCGTCATGAAAAGCAGAATTTTCAGCATCATTACTCCAGTCATATGATCCTTCAAAAAACATGTTATAAATTATCATTATTATTATTATGTTGAAAACAGCTGAGTAGAATTTTTTCAGGTTTCTTTCATGCTGAAGAACAGCATTCATCTGAAATAGAAATCTTTTGTAACATATATGTCTTTATCATCACCTTTGATCAATTTAAAGCATCCTTGCTAAATAAAAGTACTAATTTCTCTCTCTATATATATATATCTATACCAAGCTTTTCAATGATGTAGTGTAAAATGTAACAAAATCGTTTTATTTCAGATAAATGCTGATTATTGGATCTTTTTATTAATCAAATCATCCTGAAAATGAAATCCTGAATATGAAAACTATTCATTAAAGAACAAAAACTTACTCAAATGTTTTAAATATTGATAATAATAAATCTTTTATAGACAATCAGCATATTAAAATGACTTCTGAAGGATCATATGACTCTGAAGACTGGAGTAAAATTCAGCTTTGATCACAGCAATAAATTACATTTTAAAACACATTCAAACAGAAAACAGTTAATTAGTAAAAAAAAAAAAAGTGTATTTTAGATCAAAGAAATGCAGGCTTGGTGAGTAGAAGAGACTTTTTAAAAAACATTAAAAATCTTACTAAAACCTTCGACTACTAGTAGTGTATCTCTGAATTATACATAAAGCATAAAGCATTTACTCAGATTAAGTGCAGTAGGTGAACAGCTATTTCAGCTATTAAGGGTTGTTGTCTCTGCGCTGTTGTTCAGGTGCGTGAACTGATCAGAAAGATTCAGGAAGCTTATGTGGAAACACTGGAAGAGCTGAGCTGGATGGATGAACAGTCCAAGGAGAAGGCCAGAGAGAAGGTGAGATGGTCACAACTCTTTTATTTCTGGAGTTTAATCCCTATTTCCATACTTTTTTTTGTCAGCTGAACATGTTTGACCTAAAATAATTACTTGAAGAATCCTCTACAACAGGGGTGGAAAACTTCAGTCCTGGAGGGCCGGTGTCCTGCAGAGTTTAGCTCCAACCCAAATCAAACACACCTGCCTGTAACTTTTTAGTGATTTTGAAGACATTGATTAGCTTCTTCAGGTGTGTTTGATTAGAAACTCTGCAGGACACCGGCCCTCCAGGACCAAAGTTGCCCACCCCTGCTCTACAATCTTCAAGTTAATATTTTAATAATTAATTATTAATTATTAATTTCATTATTTTATATTCATATTTTCATGGTTCATGACATGCAGTTAAACAAATGTATATTTTGTATACACATTTAAATAATAATAACAATAATAACTAATTACTAAGGTTAATTACCTGATAATTTTAATTATAATATTTTATAAATAAAATAATGAAATATATTTTTTTAAATAATTAAATGCATTTTGTGTATAATAATACATAATTTATCTTATTTTATTATGATTATAAGCTGGGATTTATCTTTAAGCTTATTTTAAATCAATTAATGTCTTTTTATTTGTTTATTTTACAGTCTGAGTCGTTATTTTACTGTCTGAGTCATCTAACCCTAACCCTAACTTTCTAATATCCAGTTTTTCATGATATTTTTCTTGTTTTTCAGGCTATGGCGATATCGGAACAGATCGGTTATCCTGACCACATCCTTGAGAAGGAAAATAAGAAACTGGACGAGGAATACACACACGTAGGGAAACTCAGAGAACCCTGACCTCTAAATAAATTAGCATCCAAACCAACTAATATCTCATTCACATGAATGAAAGAATGAAGACAACTCTGTCATCTGTCATATTATCTGTCTCTCTCTGTCTGCTCACAGCTAAACTTCAGTGAAGAGAACTACTTTGAGAACATTCTGGAAAACCTGGCCGCTTCAGCCCAGAAAGGTCATAAGAAGCTGAGGGAGCCTGTGGATCCTGACATGTATGAGACATTAATAAATACATAAATAATTAAATGCTAGGAAGTTTTTTCTCTCATCTCATATTTTTCTCCCTGTCTTCGTTTTAGGTGGATTATTGGTGCGGCTGTGGTCAACGCTTTCTATTCACACAACAGGAACCAGATTGGTAAGATCACAGCCATATAGTCAGAAAAAATATTCCAGTGTATAATATAATGTAGCATATTATATAAAATATAATAATGAAATAATAATAAATGTACATATTAAATTAATAACAAAAATTTAAATGTTTAACTCTAATAACAGAAACCAGATTGGCAAGTTCACAGCCACATTCGATAAGAAATAATATTCTATTATATCATATAATAATCAATATTATAGAACAATCAATTAAAAATACATTCATTAAAAAAAACAAAAGCGCATTGCACAACAGAAACCAGGCTGGTAAATTCACGTAATATAATAAAAAACATAATATAATATAATATAATATAATATAATAAATTAAAATACTTTTAAAAATCTAATCAATTTAAAAAAATAAATAAATAAAAATGCATAACAGAAACCAGACTGTAAAACTCCAGTCATAGTCAGAAATAATAGAATAGAATAGAATAGAATAGAATGATGAATCAAAAATCTAATACATAAAATAAAATAAAATATATATATATATATATATATAATTTATTTTAAAGCATTGTACAATGGAAACCAGATTGATACATTTGGCCACATAAGAAATAATATCCTATTCGGTATTTTACAATATAAATAATTTCCTTTAATCGATTTACCACAAATGGACAAAAATTCCTAAACACCATTACAGCTCCACTTGAGAAATCCAGTCTATCTACAGCAGGTCCAGCAGCTATAGACCAGCACAGACCGGTCTAGTCCAGCACTGAGATTTATGGCTCAGTAAACAGATCTTTCCAGCAGAGAAGGCCATAACCGCACACTAAAATAAACAGCGTTGTCCAAATGTGGGTCTTCTGTGAAGTATTTGCTCTGGTCAGATTTCTCCTAAGCTGTTGAGGGCTCTCAGTATAAATGCTTTCTCAGCCCATTGTCATAATGGCTCTAATGCCTGTAGTGCTTTTCTCTTGTAGATTAAACAAAGCTAGTTTCAGGCTCCACTGCCCACAAAGCTTGTGCTTCCAGAGATGGGCTGTGGACGCCGAGCGCACGCTATTCAGACTGCGTTAATACAGAGATTACAAAAGCCAAGTGATTATGCAGATTTTCAGCGGGAGAAATTTCCACATAATTACTCTTAGATTGCACATTTTAATGTTCCTGGACAATCTGGGAAACACTTCAAGCTGAATTGCCATTTGAGAGACAAGAGCGGCAGCTGGAACTGCTATAGCTGGAGGATGCTTTCTGTTCTTCTTATACAGCTTCTGCTATCTGCCATTACATTCACATTACAGCGAGCGCTGCTTCAACTATACGGGTGCTTTGGATCTTCTAAAGACTCTTTAAAAGCTCTTTTCACACTGTTTTAGTATCTACTGTAGTAAAAAAGAATTACTAGAAATTTATTTCATATTAAAGGGGTCATATGATGTTGCTAAAAAAAGAACATTATTTTGTGTATTTGGTGTAATGAAATGTGTTTATGCAGTTTGAGCAAAAAACACATTATTTTCCACATACTGTACATTTTTATTTCTCATCTAAGCCCCGCCCCCTGAAACAGGTCGATTTGTACAAAGCTCATTGTTCTAAAAAAAAAATGAGGTGTGCTATCCAGTGCACTGTGATTGACTGAATACCTCAAGCATGTGGCGGAAATGTTATGCCCCTTACCATAACGTGATGCTGAGTCTGAGTCTATGGCACAAAAACAATAAAACGCATTACAAACGAGGCATTTGTTGCATCCAGTGAAGAAAATTAATGATTATCATGACTTAGTTCTGTCTTTTTAAACAACAAGCACTACCCTTCACAGCTCAAAACTCACGTCTCAATAGTAAGTAGCAGATTTTTTTAAATAAGAAAATGTAACTTACTTAAAGGTCATTTTTGACCCCTAACATAACAAAAGGGTAGTAAATTTGCCCACAGTGCATTTTTGAGTTTTTGAAAAATTTCAAAGCATTTTCCCAAAATATGTGTAAAAATAAGACTCTTTTAATTTACTAAAACACAGAGAAAGATATGGCCAAATTAAGACTCAACAGCACCCCAACAGTGCATGAGGTTTCAGGGATCTTATCTATACACTAACAGCTTGTGACACTCCAAAGAGAAAGGAAATTTTGAAATCTCATCATATGACCCATATTTCCTTGCTTTAAAAGAAAATAAAGATCTATTTCTGTAGTAAAACTCCAATTTGAGCTTAAGTTTCGAGAGCAATTTATCAATATGAAGTTTAAAAGTTAACTATCAAATAGGATGTCCGGGTATATATAACTTGCAACATATTCTATTTTCTTTTCCCCTGAAAAGATGTAAAGTCAGGAAGATTACTTAGTACGACTTTAGAATTTGAAAAAAATCATTAAACTAACTTTATCTGGGATTTAAACCAGCTTAAGTTGACATAAACGGTAGGCCTACAGAACAATAGTGTAAATAGTGTAGTGCTTGATGGAGCACAGCAGTAAATGGCAGTGTCATCTGCATAAAGATGGTACATACCTTTTGGAATGTTATTATTACATAAATTATTTATATACAAAGAAAATAAAATAGGTCCCAAAACAGACCCTTGAGGGACACCTTTGGAAAGTGACAAAATAGATGAAGTACAATCTTTTAAAAGCACACACTGTATTCTCCCTGAAAGATAGTTTAATAGCAAACCATTTATGGTGCTATTAAAACCATTTAATAGCATTTTCAGGGAGACCAACAATGGAGTGCATTTAAGAGTATACCATAAGTCAAGAAAAAGAGCTGAACAATTATTTTTACAATATAAGGCATCAATAATGTCACTAAACACTTTTATAGCAGCAGTGACAGTACTATGCTGTTTTCTAAATATATATATACTGAAAGATTGACAAGGGTAAATCTAGTCTTAATAAAAAAGTTTCCAACACAGTTTTAATGTGACCTACACAAACGATCCAAGAAAAAGCTGAATTCTGGTCATTTTAATGAAACATCTGACATAAACCCTGTGTTCTGTTATAATGAGTTGTTTTCTCACGTGACTCGATTAGTATCTCGAAAAGGCATTTCCTGGTCAATTACCCAGGCATTATGCTGAATTTCATCTCTTTCTATGCATCCATCTTTCTTTCAGTATTTCCTGCTGGCATCCTCCAGCCTCCGTTCTTCAGTGAAAAACAGCTGCAAGCTCTAAACTTTGGAGGAATTGGCATGGTTATAGGACATGAAATCACTCATGGATTTGATGATCACGGTAATATGCATCTCATCTGATGGATTGTACCAATTATCAGTTAGCTGTGGATGAATAAACAGCGTGGATTAGTTGATGATCCTGCTCATGTGTGATGTATTAAACTCTGTGTTGAAGAAGAAGTTTTAAATATCACAGATAAATTGTTCTCCATTGGACCAAACCCCTGTGCAAAAGAGCAACCACAACACTTGTCTGTTTAAAATATGACCGTGTTCCAAAAAATGAAATATTTATTTATACAGGCCGTAATTTTGACAAGGATGGGAACATGTACAACTGGTGGAGCAACTACTCTGCCGAGCGCTTTGAGGATCAGTCTAAATGCATGGTGGAACAGTACGGCAAGTTTAGCTGGAAACTTGCAGGAGGCCAAAATGTAAGTTGAACTGCACTTAGAAGGATGGAAAGAATCTGTAAATGAACTTTTAAAAATGAAAAAAAAAAAATACATGGTTTCCACTGCCATAAAAACACATTAAATGAGATCTTGGTTCTTTAAGGCAGCAAAGACATTAAATACTGAGTAAATGGACAATTTTGCATATATGTATATATATATATATACATATACAGGTCCTTTTCAAAAAATTAGCATATTGTGATAAAGTTCATTATTTTCTGTAAT
>JAUMHE010000060.1:4969829-4980175 GCA_032359235.1 Enteromius mattozi | reverse complement strand
TTATCAGTACATTACAGAAAATAATGAACTTTATCACAATATGCTAATTTTTTGAAAAGGACCTGTATATATATATACTGTATGTGTGTGTGAGTGTGTGTGTGTGCGTATTATGTATTTATATTTATTTATTTATTTTTGTTTTTTTCATTTCTTTAGTTGCTTTTCAAATGTATCTTGATTCAAGAATATTTTGATATTTATACTAGAAAACAAGACAAAAATCCTAAAAGAAGAAAATTGTTTTTTACAGTGGTCATTTTATAGCAGTCTCCTTTTCTAATTCCTCCTAAAAAACAAATATAGACAATAAAACAACAGTGTTGTTATTGTAAACTTCCATTTTTGTTAATCAAAATAAAGCTGAAATAAAGGAAAATAAGTATATATTACATGAAACACTTAAAAATATTAGAAATGTAACACATTTAAGTGGTACTAAAATTGCTAAAAAAAATCTGTAAGAAAGTATATACAAATAAAGTACAATAACAAAATCACACAATTTTAAACTGAAATTAAAATGAATTAAAATTTAAACTAAATGTACTCTGATGGTATAAAATTAAAAGCTAAAATATGAATAAATACTGTATTATAGAAATAATACTTAAATAGCACTAAACATTCTAGCATGGCTGTTGTTGCAGGTCAGTGGCATCACGACATTAGGAGAGAATATAGCTGACAACGGTGGAGTTCGTCAAGCATACAAGGTATGCAACATTAATTTCCATTTAAACAAACTACATAGTAACCCAGTGAAGACTGCTCACAACGTCTTAAAAAACAAACAGAAAACAACTCATATTTTCATCAGAAGACGTAAAAATGTGTTGATGTGAATCTGTGTGTGATATTAGGCGTATATGAAGTGGGTGGAGAGGGAAGGCGAGGAGCCCCGTCTTCCTGGACTGGATATGGATCACAAACAGCTCTTCTTTCTAAATTTTGCCCAGGTATGTGATCATGAATGGGGACGCCTGCATGTGTTCACCTTGATGCCCATGCAAGGTCAGTCTCGCAAAGAGCGTGTCAAATTAAACTGACACTACGTAAAAGATACAGGTACCACTTAACCTCTGGAAAATACATTGCTACTGGCTCTCTAATATATGCTTAAGGCATGAAATCAGTGATTGAATCATACCAGCCAATGGGCTGAGAGCTGCTTTAAAGGACTTGGATTTAAAATGTCATTATTTGGATGGGCAGACTTCAAAATATGTGTTGGCATAGATAATCACAAACGAAAATCTGTTTTGCATGAGCCGTTCAAGCATAAAATGCATGTTAGGTCAGAAATGATGTTAAAATGTGTTCATCTGTCTATGATGTGCTCAGCTGGTATGATATGTTTGTGTTATTTTTGGCGAATGTAAAATGTTCCGTGCTTTCTGTAGGTCTGGTGTGGCGCCTGTCGCCCCGAGTACGCCATTCAGTCCATCAAAACAGACCCACACAGCCCTCTGGAATACAGGCAAGATCTTTCTGGGACATTTGTGAATTGAAAATGAAGAAATATGGAAGTCACATTTAAAAATGTCATATATAGTTAGCAGCACTATTGCAAAAATCAAGAAACTGCAAGTGGGTTAAGCAAAAATTAATTCTTGAAGAACAAATTTGTACCCACTAAATACTTTATTAGATTATAAAACTCAAAAATATCATGTAAACTACTATTTAAAAGTTAAAAAAAAATTAAAAAGTGCTCAAATATTGAAAAAATATTATTACAATTTAAAATAACATTTCTGTTTGAAAATAGTTTAAGATGTATTTTATTCCTTTGATGAGAACGAGAATTTACAGCATCATCACTCCAGTCCTCAGTGTCACATGATCATTCAGAAATCAATCTAATATTCTGCTGTGCTGCTCAAGAAACATTTATTATATCAGTGCTGAAAAAAATGTCTTTGTGGAAGGTGTGTTAATTTATTTTAGGATTCTTTGATGACTAAGAACAGCATTTAATTAAATATATATATATATCATATTTTGTCACATTATAAATGTCTTTACTGTCACTTTTCATTGCATCCTTGCTGAATAAAAGTAAATAAAAAAACATACTATATACAATACAAGATTATACATATTTATCTCATATACCTCATATATTTGTATATACTGTGTTTACAGAATTCTTGTTTCTTCTCTGACAAACATTTTTTAAAAAAGAAGCCACTTCACACATCCACTAAAGGCTGATTCACATTTTTTCTTTAGAAAAAATAATTTTTTTCTTTAATACAAAGACATTCAAACATTTTTAAAAGTGACTTTCACTCAAAAATGAAAATGATGTCCTTATTTACTCACCCTCATGTCGTTCCAACCCAAGAAGGCCTTCGTTCATCTTTGAAGCACAAATTAAGAAATCTTTGATTAAATCCAAGAGCTTCCTGACCCTGACTAAACAGCAAAGATACTACAGTACCATGTTCAATGCACAAACATAGTAAGGTTTCAACTGTAAGGTCCAACATCAGTGGTTTAACTGTACTTCTATAAAGCCACAAGAATGCTTTTTGTGTGCACAGTATCAAATAATGTGCATTGTTGTACTCTCAATAATGGCAGAGGACTGTCCCGGAAGAGAAGAAAACGTAATTTTTTTGTTTTCTTTTGGCACAAAAAGTATTCTTGTAGCTTCATAAATTTACAGTTGAACCACGTGATGTCACATGGACTATTTTAACAATGTCCTTACTATCTTTCTGGGCCTTGAACGAGTCAGTTGCGTTGCTTTCTACGCAGGGTCAGAAAGCTCTCGCATATCATCAAAAAATTCTTAATTTGTGTTCTGAAGATGGAGGAGGGTCCTGCAGGTTTGGAACGACATGAGGGTGAGTGTCCAAATACTTTTAGGACAGCTGCAGGTGTATTAGAGATGAATAGTGTCATGTTTGTTTGTTTTTAACAGGGTTCTAGGGTCCCTCCAGAACTTTGAGGCATTTTCTGAAGCATTTCATTGCGCAAGAGGAGCTCCAATGAACCCCGAAGAGAAATGTCGAGTGTGGTAACCTGCCGCCGGAGATACGGGAGTCTGTGTATATTTTACAAACTAGGCGACGGTTAGGAGAGCTTGGATCATATTATGTTGTTCTGTGGCGGCTGCCTGGCTGTTAGTCTGATGTGACAGACACGACCAAGGTGTGCAACACCTACATGTATGACTGCATAGATGTCTACTGTGAACTTTCAAAATGCGCACATATAACCAACGAGTGCAGGCGTCGTGAACATGCACAGTGAGGGTGTTGTTTTCCTGAAAAAGAGGCATGCTTTTTCATTGTCTGTTTAAGAGACCTTTAAGCAAGATTTTGTCCTGTTTGCAGGTTTCTTGTGAGATGTTAGTAATTTTGGCACCGGAAAGCGAAAGAGTTTCATTTTAACGACAGGGCTTATTGACATCAGATTATTTTTCCAGATTATGTAAACGGATAAATCCCTCAGTTGGCTTTCGTTTCTGTCGGCTCTCCAAGAAGATATCCGTTGCGCTTGAGCGATCCCAAAATTAGTCAACAACTGAAGGCTTGGAAGCCGATAGAGATTGTGGTTTGAATAGAAGCCAGTCGAGGCATACTGTTCGTTTTATAATAAGCAGCTTTGAAAATGGTATAGGAAATAATTTTTTCTTTTCTGAAGCATTTGAAAGGCAAAAGATAGAGTCCTATTGAGTACCGTTTTCCCCCAAAAATCCTAATGTATGTGGTCTCTACACTACGTTTCACTGAAGAATCTTTAAAAGCGAGGGCTTAGCTTTACGTAAAAGTGTTAACAATTACCTGTCAACCTTTAAGACTGTTAAAACCATATCGCTTCAAGCTTCGTGTGTTTTTGTCCATAAATAGCTCCAATTCATGGCTGCCTTGCAATTACGCTAGAGACTTCTGTTAAAGCCAGCAGATAATGGCAGGAAACTGCTGCAATACGGGAATGAAAGAGGTACAACGGGTCACTCAGACTGTTTGTTTGTTTCCTACAAGATGTTCGTTCTGCCAGGGAACATTTCTGTACAGTACACTGCTATTGTTAAGAAAATGTCTTAGTGTGTTTAGGGGCAAGAGTCAGATTACAAGGGATGTACTGTAGTCAAACCGAAGCGTCTTCATCTGTTACGTTTGGATTTTATTGCAATGGGGATTCTTAAAAGCATCATTGCAGCATTGAGATAAATCGATTTTTTTTTAAATCAGAATACGACCATTTTCTGCAGTAACAGAAATATTTGATCATAGATTAATTTAGTATAAATACTCTATAAAGTTGTGTTTGCTTAAGGTCACTGGTGTCAATTTTCATCTGACAGACCTCTGCTGGAAAAAAGCGGGTTACATCAAGTTAAAGTGAGTAAGTTGGTTTTTTGTAGATTTTGGTAGCTGGTTTATTACTGGTCTACTGACTCTAACCAGCTTGGACAAGATGGTCTTCCAGGTCAAAGTTCATCTGATTAACCAGAGTTGCTTGTAACCTCTATAAAAACACCAAGTGATTGATTTTCCAGCAGGAAACGTGCAATTTTATTCATAAATGTGCCATTTAACACCAAAAAGTTTGCGATTACATTTTTAGAACAGTTTTAGGTAGCTGGTTTGTTGCTGGTTTACCAAATCCAACCAACTTGGCCAGGCCAAAAAGTGACTATGTTTTTTTTTAACATGGTAGCTGGTTTGTTACTGGTCTACCAATTCTAACCAGCTTGGAAAAGATAGCATAACAGGTCAAAGTCCAGCTGATGAACTATCTAAAGTAGCTTAAACTATTTATTGCTAATATGGTAATTGGTGGAAATGTTCGCATTACATAACCTGGAAAATACAAGTCATACCAAGTGGTTAAGTTGGGTAGCTGTTTTTACTGGTCTACTAACTCTTAACCAAGGTGCTCAAGATGGTTAGAAGGTCAAAGTTCAACTGATGAACTATCTAGATTAGTGTGAACCCTCTATAAAAACCACCAACTTCATGGCAGGGAATATTAAATTTTTTCATAAATGTGGCATGTAACACTAAAAGTTTACTGTTAAGTTTTTAGAATATTGTAGCTGCTTTGTTGCTGGTCTGGTGGAAATGTTCACATAACATAAAATGAAGAAAGAAAGAAGTTATACCAGTCATTGTTCAAGTTGGCTTTTTGATAAAGTTGACTCTTTTGATGGTAACTGGTTTGTTACTGGTCTACTGACTTTAACCAGCTTGGCCAAGACAGTCTACCAGGTCAGAGTTATCTCGATGAACACTCTGATAGATCATCTAGAGTAGCTTGGAGTCATTAAAAAAAAAAAAAACATCAACTGATTGATTTTTTTTCAGCAGAGTGAATGTGCAATTTTGTCCATAAATGTGCAACACCATGTAACACCAAAAGCTTACAGTTAAATTTTTAGAACATGATAGTTGGTTTGTTACTGGTCTAACAACTCTAACCAGCTTGGAAAATCCAGTTGATGAACCATCTAGAGTAGCTTGAACCATTTTTTGCTTATATTTCGGGGGAAATATTCACACTACATGTAGTCAGGTTGCCTTTTTGAACATGGTAGCTGGTCATGGTTTGTTACTGGTCTACTGACTTTAACCAGCTTGCCCAAGATGGCCTGCCAAGTCAAAGTTCAGCCAATGAACCACCTAGAAAAGCATGAACCAACTCTAAACTCATATAACCCAGGACTTTCCAGCAGAAAATATATGTGATTTTGTACATACAGTAGCGGTGCCATAAAACACCAAACACTAAGAGGAATCATTAGGAAAAGGTCTGGCTCAAGGATCTGTTAGCTAGCATCATATCTCGTGATTTCATAAATTGGTCTGAGATGTGGGCTAATGGGGCGACAGGGGTTCATGTGTGAGCTGGAGCGTAGCAGACGAAGCGACAGCCAGCAGTTGTCTCTCAAATGGACACTTTAGGGGAGGCGGCCCTTTCATTAGAGATCCAGTCAAGGCCGGTGACTTATTTTCCATCTTGATTAAGCAGTAATGACAGCAGAACTAAAGAGCCGAACAGGACGGAGGAAAAATGATAGGAGATGATGGAAAAGATCAAACGGATGTCAGGTGGCCGCTGTAGGAGAAGAAATGGATTGTCGAGTTCTCAGAAAGCTTAGCGGAGTCAATATTGGCTTACTTTGGGTTATTGATTATGACTGTTATCTCTCACGACAGAGACTTTGATCATTTGAATGTTCGTATCTGCCTTTGAAGCTTCATTGCTAGCCAATCTAAACCTCGACACCACTGTAATGGCACGTACTGTTTGATGCACGGGAGACATGCGATATATCGAATGCAAGCAACTTTGGAACAAATTAAACATTAGAACCTTGGAGGCGGAAAGGGTTTTATAGTGATGAAATGCCAAATAAAACATAATCCCTGAATTATTAGTGCATACATTTTCCAATGCAACATCCTGCCAGACAAGAAATGCAGCTCTGCCTCAATCGAAATTGGAAGGACTTGAGCTTTTACATGGGCAGAAACTGGTTTGGAGTACATTGTGGTGTGATTAGAAACAATATTAAAGCCAATAATGCATACACGTTATGCTCTATAGCTACAGTATATAAAGAACAAAGAGAAATGGGCAGTATGTGTCATTTATGTACAGTTTTAACATTGTTTGGGTTGTTTACTTGCCAGTGACGTCAATGCCATCAAGGTGCATTATGGCACAATATCTTCAAAATATCAAAACACATGCACATGCAACACCATCAATTCCATAACAGCAGGCATACATCATTTTTAGCTGCCCTTGAGGCTTTTATTATATTGAGAACCAATAAAATGAGGTGTGATGTGAACTACCTGTTCTTAATACCGCAAAATATTCGTGCCAAGGATTGCTGATGTGCAAATCTCATTTGAAAATAGCCATTTTGTATCCGGTGAAATTACAATATAAAATCACCCTCTGTGATTGTTTATAGATCTGCCTTGAAGAAATTTGAGCTGAAGGAAAAATAAGTACATAATATCTATAAAATACCTTGCCAAGTGTGTATTATAAAATAGCATTTGTGTACATTCTTAACGTGTGGTTTTGAAGGTGTTTAATTAGAAGTGAGTTTATAATGAGTAATTATAAAGTCAGGAATTGTTAATATCTTAGGTGCATTATGGGACAATGCCAAGAACTTGTCAGACACAAGAATGATGATTCACAATTCAATTTTATAGATTCTGTTGTTACATTTTACCTTTTATTTTTCGGTTCAAGGATGTATCTCCTAAAAACATGTCCAGGTTACATTTCGCAAAAAATCAAAAGAAAAAATGATGGGTGGCTGGCATATGTCCATAAACTTAACGTAAACTTTTATTTATGTTCAAAATAAAGTCTATTTTAGAAGTATTCTTAGATGTAACTAAACAATGAGTTCTTTAAACATGACTTTCAAATAAATAAATAAACAAACATATCTATATCTATAGATCTAAGTATCTAGATATCTATATATATCTATAGATAGCTAGATATGCACACCCAGACATTGTTGCAGGTTTTATGATTGTTATGATATGCCACGATATGCCACATGACCACAGATGCTGCTATGACAATATGTATTCTGTACATAGACCCATTGACTGTTGAGAGATTAATATTTACAGACAGAAATGCTCTTGTTATTATATAGGGTCCATGTTTGGTTGAGACCATATATGTTTTAATGACTTTTCAAGTGAATGCTTTGTAATTCTATCGTTCTGCCAATACTGATTGTTCAAGCAAAAATATATGGCTTTAAAATGTTATTTAGCTACCCTGAACATTAAAATATTGTTATATTACATAAGAGAAAATATGTAAGCATCAAAAAATAAACTTATAAAGCAACAAATATATTCTGCATCATTTTGTTCTTTTTTTCCCCTCACATTCACACATAAAGACTCAAAACCTCAAATACTTTGTTAAGAGATTTAATTTATACAATGTCATTCACACTCTTTAATTAACAAGTCACATTTGGTCAGACATGTTTGGAAACAGATCATAATAAATATAAGTTTATAAAAGAATCTCATCTTTTAGCTCTAGTGCACAGCTTAAAATAACTCGGTTGATAAACTAATTTAAAGGATTTGGCAAAAAAAAAAAAAAAACAGCTTTACTGATCAACAATTTTGCATATAAAATACATAAATGTTCTTATTTCCTAGTTCTGTGATCAGTGCATTAAAGTTTAAAATTGTAAACCAAAGCATCAGATAAATATAAAGATGATTTGAGTCAGATTAGTGGGAATTACTGGAATCAGTCCATTCATCCTCAAAGAACTTTGAATCCTTTATCTTGTGCAAGCATCTTCATTACACTGTGAAAGACACAAAAGTGACATTTAAATAGGTTGGTGTGAAAATGCATTAAAACATGAGCATTGTATAATAATAATATGTCACACTGACACATTTTTTTGACGTTATCTTTGAGCTCGCCACACACAATAAAAGGCATAAAGGTTTGGAATTACATGAGAATTTACATTTTATTGTCTGAACTTTCCCTTTAATTAAGGAAAGTCAGTCTTTAAAGCTAAAATCAAAAGTAGGGTCAGTCTGTCAATGCATTTACGGCCGTGTGAAAGTAACTACCACATCCCACGCTCCAGAGGAAATGGCATTGGTGGCTCAAAGATGACGCCGGTGGTCTTTTATGGGTAAACATAGACCTGCGACATGTCCTGTTATTGAACTTCAAAGCAACATATATCCTAAAAGAACAGCTGTCATGCTTTTTTTCTTAGTTATATTAATAGAATACTTCATAGCCACCAGATCGATTTTATGCATTTCTGACAAACCAATAACATTTAATACTGCGCAAACATCTAATGGCAGAATACAAAAAAAAAAAAAAACTGTCAAAGAATAAACAAGAAAATAAATGAATTATTTAAGTAAAGTTCATCAATTATAGGACAAATTTTGCTGTTCAGGATCTCTAAAAAGAGGTAGTTCACACAGAATGTGTCTTTGTGTCTAAAAATGTGATATGCAGGGTTCAAGAATGCAAAAAAAAAAAAAAAAAAAAGCAGACGGCAGAATGCCTTCTCCACCAATTGGTTACTGTAAACAAAAGTTTGCAATGCTGGATGCACCTCTGGGGTCTTCTGATTGGTCCCCTCTTTACATTAGCCTACTGGTCTGCTCTTTACACTAGACATTAGCCCCTTTCACACAAACAGACGTTAATGCTAAATTGATGTTAAAGGAGTCATATTATGCGATTTCACATTTTCCTTTCTCTTTGGAGCGTTACAAGCTGTTAGTGTATCGATAAGATCCCTGAAGTTGCAAAGATTAGTTTCAAAGTCAAAGAATTACTCATCATAACAGTTATGACTTGTCCACCCCCCTAAAACAACTCATTTAAACACGCCCCCAGTTTCTACGTCCCAGAGTGGGTTATTTTTCAAACACCGCCCAAATGTTTATACAATAAAAGGCGGAGCTATTATTCTCACTGTAGTGTTTCTGCCGGTTGCTGGACGCGCGGTTTCGTTGGGAAAGTGAAACTACTTTCTTTGTGCTTCCAAAAGAGGACATAACTAGAAATCAGTGGTTAAGTTGTATTTACAACACTGTTCCATAACAGTTCAACACAAATATTTATACTTATTAGAATACTTATAATATAATACTTATTAAAAGAACCTGCTACTTACTATTCAAACGTGAGTTTTGAGCAGTGAAGCTTGTTGTTTGTTGTTACTCCGATCACAAATGCAGACATGGTGTTATGTTTACGAGGCGTGATGCAACACAGTCATGATAATCAGTAATTATGTCTCCACTGGATGCAACAAATGTAATGTGTTTATTGATTTTGTGTCATAGCACGACATCACATTATGGTAAGTTGTGTAACATTTCCACCACATGCTTGCGGTATTCAACCAATCACAGTGCACTGGATAGCTGGCCAATCAGAGCACACCTCGTTTTTTTAGAACGATGAGCTTTGTACAAAATCGACCCGTTTCAGGAGGCGGGGCTTAGAGGAGAAACAATAATGTACAGTATGTGCAAAATGTGTTTCTTGCACCTTAAACTGCATAAACACACTGCGTTACACAAAATAATGTTCTTTTTAGCAGCATCATATGACCCCTTTAAGAAATTTGTGGTGTGTTAGTGTCCTGTCTAGCGATATGTGTTAATGCAGAAACATAGTAAAAATGGTCTGTCTCTTTAAATCTTTTTTGCTTGTAAGTATATTTATCGAGTTGACTCATGTGGTTTATGTTTTAGAATCAGAATGAGCTTTATTGCCAGGTATGTTTACACATACGAGGAATTTGTTTTTGTGACAAAGCTCTGCAGTGC
>JAUMHE010000060.1:4911937-4936107 GCA_032359235.1 Enteromius mattozi | reverse complement strand
CAGAACAGTTAGCATGCTTTGCTTGAACGTTACCCATGGCGTTAGAACTGGTACACAGATTAAGCAGATTAAGGGGCGGTGATATTATAATAAGATCCCCTTTCCACGGTACAGGCAGAGTGAAATCTGAGTGGCTGGTTTTTTCAGAAGCTTGCAGAGAAAAGCAATGAAAAGTTTTTTTATGTTTTCTGGGTTGTTATAGATGCAACAGGGACCCAATTACAGCATGGAAAAAGTTTCATATCATTTTTATGATATGTCCCCTTCAATAAAATTCAGTTAATAAGTTCATAAAATTAAGTATAATTTTTTGAATATAAAATATAAAATGAATGCAAATTTAATATAAAATAGGTAGAAAATGGCAGCTGATGCACTACTATCTATTCAAAGAAACGTGCTGCTATTTACAGTTACTCTATGAGATTGTACAGTTGTAAGCAAATCATCATCTCTTATGGAGTCAGCAATGACATAGTTGCACATAATCAAACTTCAGCTTTTATATGACCTCAGATAACCCCATATATATGTGGTTACTATAGAGACCTGTCGTCAAAAGTCTGTAACTTCCTCTTTGGTCAGTGAGGGAAGTAATTTGCAGTTGCACCTGAATTTTCGAGACAAAGAGCTGCAACCTGACCCTTGGAATTTCAGGGCTTTAGGGGAGGAGGAGTTTGTCGGTGATCAGGGGTCAGGATTAGGGAAGAAAAGGTCACCATAATTGGAGAAATCAGAGGGAGGGCTTGGTGTTCCAACTGTGTGCTTTTGTCTTGAACAGCAGTAAAAATCAGCCACATGTATACTGAAAAAAAATGGTGTAGAAACAACTCTAACTTAGAAATTGCTAGTAAATTTAACATTTTTATAGTGTAGAAAGCAAATGCTGCAAGCGGGTCTGTTTTTTTTTTTTTTTTTGCTTTTGCTAGTTGACATTGAAAAGGTAGTTTTCAAAGCCTCATAGTAAAAATTCTGTTCAGGCTATTAATGACAATTAACAAGATTCATATCCTGGAAAATCTGCACAAATCCATTACAACCAGATACAGTCACATTTAACCTGCACTTTTGTCCCAACAACTTTTATTTGCATCCCTCATTCAGGCTCTGTGTGCACACTGTAAAACTCCAGGGTCAGTCTTTTGTGTCCTCTATCCAAGCACAGACTTTCTAATAGGGGATGATGCTGTGGAATGTGGCCAATTTGGCCCCCGTCCTGAATAGTGACGCTCAATGAGGCATACTGGGTACTCCAGTAAGTGTGTCCACTGCACTGGCAGTTAACATAACAAAGACCATGAGATGTAGATGAATGAATTACACAAGAAGTAGTGCAGTTCAAGGAATGGGAATTTAAATAAAATAGGCTGATCATAATAGCACGGCTCTCATCAACAACCTTTTTTTTTTGATAATTATTGATATTCAATGTCCACAGAATATTTCTGCAGTGGTTTGGTTGAGACCTAGGACTAGTTCGCAAAAAGTAGGTTTCGGCTATAGTTCAATTTTTCAAAAAAATGGTGCGTCGTAGAGCCAAGAACTACATTTTAGCAGATTTTTGTTCCTACTGACCCAAGGATCACAACGATGTAAAGTTGTTGAGTCTACGACAAACGATTTATGATTTTATTTTTGCACTGTAGCGCCCCCGTTAGGTCGATTGGGCTGAGACTGTTATAGGTTCTCCCCAAATTGAGGTCAATCTTTTCACCAAGTTTCAAGTCTCTAAGCCTTATGGTTTGGTCTGCACGATCAGTTTTAGGGCAGAAGAATAATAAAAATAATAAAAATCCTAACAATTACAATAGGGTTTCAGCGCTACACGCTCAAACCCCTAAAGACAAATATATATATATATATATATATATATATATATATATTTGAATGATTTCTGATATATCATGTGAGACTGAAGACTGAGGTAATGATACTTAAAAATTCAACTTTGCATCACAAAAATAAATTGCACTTTAAAATAGAAAAGTTATTTGAAATTGTAATACTATTTCAAAACTTTTGACCAGTAAAGAGCATAAGCAATGATACTGAGCAACAATAATTGCTTACAGTGCAGTAAAGTTCTTCTGAATGAACTATAGAGATGCAACTAGCAAGCTGATGACATACGTTTTACTAGCGCTGCTTTTTTACAGCCTTGATTACTTGCTCCTATGGAAATTTCCATTCTTTCACGACAGGGAGGGTCTTCTAAACAGTTCCCTCCCATAATTCCTCCTTACCTGTAAGTGATCATTTAGATGCGGCCGTGCTTCACCCATATTCAGGAGGATGATCTCATTACCAAAGCCACTCCTGACTAGAAAGTTTTCCAACGGTCTGCAGGTCTTAGCAGGTCGTAGTCAAAACGAAGGCGGTCTGAAACCAAATCCTCATGTTCCTACACGTGGACATCTAATGTATGCTAAACCCCTAATGTTTTACTGTGTCTGTATGTGCCCCTTAACGTCATTGGATATTTTACCGGTTTAAGAAGTAACCAATCAGGTTTCATTCTCCCGGATCTGTACGGTAGCTTTCATTTGCGGCAGATGATAATGCACGAGGGAATTAAAGAAATGACCAATAATCCAGATGGCAAATTAGCATTTCTCTCTATAAGCCGCAGCTGACATTTCTCCCATTGGATTTGATTTGGGATGCATGCAAGTACAAACATACAATGAGATATTCATACCAATTCAATTATCTGCAAACTGCAAGATCTGCAAGAAATGTGGTTTTCCAGAGAAGCACTGGCAGATGCAGTGTTGAGCTAATTCGAAACGCAACCCACAAGAGCTGCCATATACACATTAGTTTTACAGGACAAAGAAGTCTTTATACACAGTCAGAGCTGCTCAGAAGTTATTGCACAGTGTGCAACCATCACATACTACATCAAACCGTTTCATCTATCCCTTATAAAGCCATGCTGCAAGGTTAAAAGTTAAACTAGATTTCCTGAAGAAAATGTGAGCAGTGTTTGCCCAAACTTAGTCAGGTGTGCTGTCAGAGAGTTTGAATGGATACATCGCTCTAAGAAATTGATGTGATGTTATATGTTCAGTGTTATTATAGTAATATTTATTAGTATTTTTAATTTATTTTTTAATTTTTAAACATTTCTGTAGTTTTATTATTTTTTAAAATAATAAAATAATACAATTGGAAAACCTTTTTATTTTATTTTATTTTAAAATTTTCATTCTTTTTCACTCAGTTGAGCATCATTGTCATCACTGTTTTTTGAACTTCTAGCTATGAACACTATTTTTAAGATCATCCTATAAATAGCCCAAATTTAAAAAAAAATGAATCCAACAATGAGGCTGAACATGAGAAGAAGTTTTATATAAACAGTCCTGAATAAATGTGTCTGATTCGGGTCAGATGATCCTGAAACTGCTGTAATTAAACTGGTCTTTTAACCCTTTAATGCCTGACATATGACATAAAGAAATTGCATAGTTTAACCTTAAACAAATTAGTAATCAAAGTAATGAAAAAAGTTTGAATATATATTTTTGTCGAGTATCACATTCAGTTCATCAGGCTTTTATGGCTTACATAATGTGATATGTTAAGAATATGGCTAAAACTGAGAAATTATATATACTGATATTTATATGGTCAAAAGGATTACAGTTTGATATAGAAATATAGAAAATTTACTAAATAAAATGATAAAAAAGGCAGCTGTATCTGTATATGTCCCAATAATGTCTTAGTAAGATGATATTTAAATAATCAAACATCTTGCAGTTTCTAAACATATAACGAAATACAACGGTGATTAAGAGAGAAGAAATAAATGTCACAAATACTCACCTTTTAACAAAAAATAAATAAATAATAACAATAAAAATAAAATAATCACAATTCAGTTCAGCAAGTGTTCCTCTTAAAATATTTCTTTTGATTACTTTATTAAAATCAGTAAAGATGCAACAACTTAAGTGGAAAATTTTATATATATATATAATCTTATTACAAGACCTTTTATATGTTAAAAAGCATAAATCAGGCAGATGACAGAAAGCAGAAAGCAGATTGTGCACGGGTTCTTCAGCAAATGTTTGATCCTGATTCAGATGCCAATCAAATCAAAAAGTTGCATATCAAATATGATAAATTAGGTTAAAGGCTGATTAGTTCACTAGCCTTCAGTGCAAGGTCTTACATCATGACAATTTAGAAAATTATTCACCTTTGGGGAAGTTGAGAAGTTTTTAGAAAAGTTAGTTTTGGGTTTGCTTAAATCACTAACCTTGCATGTTTAGTACCATGTCATTCTGCAAGAAGTGCAAACAGCTGAAGTTGATGTGATGGGGTTTGTGTGTCTGTTTTAGGCCACACTGACCTCAGCCCCTTTGTGAGGCTCCAACAAAGAACCATCTGCAGGGCAAGCCAAGCTGAGACGAGACACAGAAACATGGAGGACTGACTGACTGGGGGAGGGACGCCAGCTCCAGAAAGATGCAGAAACAGGCACACAGAAGAACAAAGACAGATGAGAAAGTGAGGAACCGGATCGGTGGGCTTCCTCTGCAGAGATCTGTAAATATGAGGTAATTTTGCGGTGACGGGTAAACCAAATATGGTTTCTCAAATGAGGGCACAGAATGAAACCCAGCACACGGTCAAGAAAATGGAGGGCTCCTGTAATCTTTCGCAAACATACTTCCTTAACAGGACTGGATGAAAGTAATTAGGGCTCTCGGGGGCTGGTTTCTGGTTAACTATTTCACGACCGATTTCAAAGGCCTGTCTGGAAGATCTAAATAGATCAATCTAAGAAGAATCCACCAACTTTGAGAAGTCAAGAGATGCATGGCACTGTTAAAGGTCTAACCAATAAGTTTGAATTTGAGTACAGTTTCAAGTACGTTGCCTACTCCAATGAGGAAAGAAACAGTTCAGAACCGTCAAGTACATGTCTAAGTCACATCTCAAGATGAAGAACTATGTTTTATACAAAGAGATTTGTATTGATATGTTCATGCTATAATTTATTCCCATTTTTCTCAATAGTGATGGTTTAATAAAAGCATTACAGTGAAAATTATTCTAAAGGCCTGTTCACTCCAAGAATAAACTATAAAGAAAACAATGATATCAAGCAGTTGTAAAGTATAATACCATTGATTTAAACAGCATATAATTATATTTTAGCATTAAAGTAATTTTCCTTAATTGTCACCATAAAAATGGTTCTAAAAATAACCTTCATTTCTTTAAACAAAAAATGTGTAAATATTTAATTAAAAAAAATATATTTCAAAAAAGTTCCATTTGCTAGCATTAGTTAACAATGAAAAATGCTTAAAAACATTTATTAATTTTAGTTATAAGTTGTGTCTAATGTTATTTAATGGACTTGAACAAATGAACAGCTGGATTTGGATTTACTAATGTTAACAAAGATGAATAAAAACTGTAACAATATATTGCTTGCTGTTAGTTAATGTTAGTTAATTGATTAAATAATAATTTAAATATGGTTAGCAAATGGAACCTTATTGTAAAGTGCTATCTACATTTATTTATTCATTTTGGTAAAATTATAATCCAAACATGCTTGAACTGGGTTTTAGCTTTATACGTTCACCAAAGCTGCATTTATTTGGTGAAAAATACAGTAAAGTCGGTTATTACAATGTTACATTGTTATTACAATTTTAAATAATGTTTAAAATGCATTTCCTGCATCATTACTCTAGTCTTCAGTGTAACATGATCCTTCAGAAATCATTCTATGTTGATTTGATGCTCAAATATTGCTAACTTGTTGATAATGATTAAAATGACTAAAGGCCACTTCTCACTAAGAATAAAGTATAAACTTATAATAATACGTTTTAATTTCATGAGAACAGTGAAGTCCACGCCACAACTATAACAATATAGAGACATCAAGCAGTTGTAAAGTACAATACCACACAGTTTAAAGTCAAGTCACCTTTATTTATTTAGTGCTTTTAACAATACAGATTGTGCACTTAAAAATATAAGTATTTTAACAATATTAAACAGTATATAACTATATTGTGAGATCAGACTAATGAAAAAAATGCCTTAATTGTCACAAAAAAAATAAAAAACATAAAAAATGGTTCTAAAAGGAACCTTAATTTTCTTTAAGCAAAATTTTTTTAATTTACGTAAATATTTTACAATAAAAATGTAATAAATATTTTAAAATGGTTTAATAAGGTTTTATGAACAGCTTAGCTAAATTAACCTAACAATGAAAAATATTTCTAAAGCATTTAGTAATATTTGTAAATGTTGATTCCAACATTTACTACGCCATTAAAATCTAAAATTATATGTATTAATGTTATTTAATGGACCTGAGCAAACATGGACTAATAATTGAACAGCTGTACTATTTTTTTATTAACTAAAGAATAATAAAAACTGTATAATAAAAAGAATAATAAAAAAAATAATAATACAAACAATCATATAAACACACACTGCTGTACATCTTGGAATCATATCAAAAATAGACACTTAAACAATGGCAGCCCATAAACCATCAAGCAAGCCAGTGCAAATATTTTGTATTATTTACTAGATTAACAGATATGAGCATTAGTGATGAATAGCCATGCAACATGACAAGCAGGTGCAGATGGATCACCTAGCAACAGCAGCCCTGCTTCTCGCCCGCAACTGTTACCACCATCTAGTGGCACATGGAGTGATGTGATTGATAGTGAATTTATGGCTTATTCACAGCTAAACAAATATTAAACCTCTGCCTTTAGAACATGTTAAACCGTTCAATGTGTTTTTCTCCAAACAACAGGAAGTCCCTCATATCTCTGATGAGATCATGCAAATAAATCTAAGAACAAAGCATGCATGTGCTGAATAGTGACAGATGAACACGATTCTATGGCTTTTTAAAATATTATATACGTGGATTCGTCTTTTTTTTTTTTTACTGTGCACTTAGCCTTTGCACAGTAACTATGCATGTAAAATCCACATGGTTAATTGTGATTATGTTTACTCTTAAACATGAGCAAAAGCACATTCGCATAATTCGCACAGTTCAGTCACTGTGCTGCCTAAAAATCATGTAATGTTTTATGAGTCCTATTAGATCAGATTTGAATTCAGAACTGGGTGCAGAAGCAAAAAAACTCAACTCTCATTCAAAAACAAACAAAGCTCCTGATTGGTCAGGTCAACCCAAGATCTCAGGTTGCCTAACAACGCAATCAGAATCGGGGGAGGGCCTCTGGGAACACATTTTATGGATGGAAGAAAATTCTTGGAATTTTGCCAAGAAAAATAAACAAGGAGAGAGAGACACCTAATAATGGTGTAGAAAAAAAAATACAGTGGATTATCAATCATAAGATCTGACGGCAAAGAATGCAGTCTTTAGGAACAAACCAAAAGGAAGTCACCTACAACTGTACCCTCAAAGTACACAACATTCAGTTGTAAAATATATATAAGTATACTATTAAAATGCTCAGAAGTAGCGGTATAGCAACCACAAAAACAAAAGCTAGCTGTAGTATTTGGTAGAATAACACGTGCAGAAGACATGAAGAACCTATGGATAATTTAAACTTATTATTTTTTTTTACTTTTCTGTCTTTTTTGCAAGTTTACATCTCACAATTCTGCCTTTTTTTTGCACTTGGGAGTTTATATCATGCAACTGATCAAAAAAGTCCGAATCATAAGTCACAACCTTATTTGGTGGCAGAAATAGGCTTCCACAAGAACCAAATGCAGCCAGACGTGGATGAAAAGTGTTTGATAAGAGAGTCTGAATGACCAAACAGGATATGTTTTTGAGGGCTGGAGAGTGTACTGTCAAAATCAACAGGATATGGGCCGGTTTGGGTACTGAAGATAACGGTGAATGAACATGTCTGGTGTGTTTTCAAGATTCAAGATACTTTATTTGTCACATTTATAGTCATACAGGTATAACACGCAGTGAAATGTATCCTAAACTGCTCCTTTGACTGTGCAGAAATTATAAATAAGTAAGCAAATTATAAATAAAAATCTAAATATCCTGAAAAATAGAATAAAGTAGGGAAATAAGCACAAGTACAAATAAAGTAGATCTAGTCTAAATGTAAGTACAATTTAAAATTTTTAAACACAATTTAAAGATTCGAAACAAAAGCACCACAAGTTATAGATAAAAAATATAAGCTAATAAATTTTAAAATGTAAAGTTTTTAACATATATTTATATAGTGTAGCAACAGTGTGTGCAATGTGCAAATGGAATATGCAAATGATATGTTAAAGTGCCATTCTAGCACTGCAATGTTAAAACAGTGTACAGTGTGATGAATACAATAGTTCAGATATGTAAGTATGACAGTTCTTAAATAGAAATGAGTATGATGTGAGTCCCTTTTTTGTGTGTGTGAAACCTTTTACATATCGATAAAAGTGAACATAATTTGAGAGCAACAAGTCAATAATATATTCACTGTCAGCAAGAAACAAAACAAAACATATGAACAAACAAAAACTTTTTTTTTTAATGAAATATAATCCTGTAATTATTCCAGTTTTCAAAGTCCTTCTTCAGAAATCATCCTAATATGTTGATGTCCTGTGAACTATTACTGATGCTTGCTTATTAGTAATGGTTAATTATCATTATATATATATATTTTTTTTTTTGCTGCTTCAGAGGAATAAAAGGTTCAGATCTGAAATGTAAATCCCCTGTAACATTATAAAGTATTTTACTGTCACTTTTGCTCAATTTAATGGGTACTTGTGGGGGAAAAAAGTATATATATATATATATTGTCGGTATACTAAAACTAAATCAGTTACAGCAATGATTGCATTTGCATGGATTCAGAACATACTAAGTTAAGTCCTACATTCCAGTTTTTAAACTAAAAAAACAAAAATGCAGAAAGACAGAGAGGAAGGAACCTAATGCATCATGGGAAGAAAAACACCAGAGGAAGGATGAGATAAGACGTAGTGATAGTAGGTAGCTAAGTTCTAGTAGTCAGTGTTTTTCTTTGTGTCAGCGTGATTTCTGATTGGCTGAGTTTTTGCAGTGTGGGCAGTCCTTGTGAGTGGGTGAGAGTGAGTCGTCGTCACTAGTATGAGGAAACATGATTAAAAAAAAGGGGGGGGATCGTTGTTATGGTAACCTGGTGGGCCGTGTGCACAAAACATTTTGCAGCAAATGGAGGGGGTTAAAAAGGGGTCGAATTTCAAAGCATCTAAACTTCCATCTTGAGTTGCGATGCATTATCTGCGCGCGCTTTCTTTCACAGAATGTGTATTTAAAGCAGATCTGTCATCCTTCAAGGGTTAAGATTCCTTTTTTATCTTATATCGAATTATTGCAATCAACAGAACACTTAGTAGAGACTCAGAACAGAAACCAATATGTATAATAAAATAATAACCAGGAATCTAAATCAGGCCTGTGTGGCCTCTCCAACATACTGTGCTTCTATAATTAATAATACATTAAATATAAGCAATTAAAACAAGCAAATCATCACTAAAAATAATTAAAATGCTGTATTGTTTGATTCAGATTTTTTTAATGGCATTCTGTTTAAATGAAGTAGCCTACTTAAAATGGTATTTATGTTTGTGTCTTTACTATCTCATGTAGAAATAATTGTATAAATGCAATAAATCATTTGTGGCCATGTGCATCATGGATATTTTCATGATTACAAACTTTACCAACAGTTGCCTCAAACAGCACCGTTTGATTTCACACAAATATGACCTCTATTGCATGCAGAAGTGGTCTAAATATAGTAACCGAGTTACATAGTCTGCAAAACAGATTTGCTAAAGTGATTTGATGTCTGATAAAAAAAAGTTAAAAAACACATTATCACTAAATTGCTGTTTTTCCAGACTTTTATTGCTGTGACTCTGAAGCAGATCTGTGCTTAATTGAAACAAAGAAAGAATAAAGGAACCAAAGTACTGAAACAAAAAAACTGATATGAGAAGGCATCGTGGGAATTCTAGTATGAGTCTCTAACATGGCTAAATGCTGCCCTCTACTGTTTGTTGTTAGGAAATAAAAAAAAATCATCTTTAGCACATAGATTAATCTTGCTCAGTGAATCTGGCTCTGCCCCGATAAAAGCAGAAAGACTACATTTTCAATGAGAAAGATGACAATCAACACACTTTTGTCTGTCTGATCTGATAATAATTAACATATTTATATTACCTTAGGAAAATGGGGAAATCTGATTCCTTTCCACGTACATCTTTAATGGCCTGAGGTAAATTAACAGCAAATTTTATTTATTGGCTGAACAGACTATCCCTTAATAAATACAACACTGGGCTAACAGACAGACATTTTTTGATTTATAAATAATATACAAAACACAAGTAACTCCAAGTATCACCAAGTTTTATCATTTGTAAAACAAAAAACAAACAAACACTTCACAATAACATATCTAGTAAACTTGGCAAAAATCCATAAGCAGAATTATGGAATGTTTTTGTTAAGGTAGATAAAGGTACATTATCATTATACAACTAATATGATATAATATTCCTGCAGTAATAATAATAACAATAATGATAATAATAATAATATGAATCAATAATATTATTCAAAATCAGTTTTAATGGTTAATAATTGAATAGTTGATGGTTTGTAATGTTCATGATGGAATTTGTAGTGGAAACCATAAGCATTTCTGTGACCGTTTCTATATCTATCTATCTATCTATCAAGCAAAACATGAAGTATCATACATTAAACATTTAATTAATTGAGAATACGGCATGAAATTATTTCATATAGAGTCATAATTGTATTTAATAGAAAATAATAAATGGTTGACTAATATAATAATTGTAATATTTAGCTATTTCTTTTATTAACATGTGACATTTTTATATAATTATATGAAATAATATGAAGTAATAAAAGATTTTTTGGATAACTTAATAAAAAAAAAAAAAAAAATACGATTAAATGAAAATTTAGCAGTTGTTTCTAGCTTTCTTCAGGTGGTGCTGGTGGGACCCCTTCTAAAAATGTACGGAAGTGATCATCTGTGTTAAGTTCTGGGTGTTTGTTCAACAGTTGGCATTTAGGAAAAAAATAGGTCGCTACCAACCCCATATTACTAAGTAAACTGACTCCTACTTGAGCAATAGACTTTTCTTTATCATTTAGACTTGTGTAGATGGGGATGAACATCACCCACGTTACACAGTAACTCAGGGTGGAGATGGTGATGTCTCTGGCCAGGTTGTACTGTCCAGGAGGTTTGAGAGCCATGAAGGTGGCCATGAATGATACCAATGCTAGCATAACATTGAAACCAAGCATCAAGCCGAAGTTTAACATGGGCTCCACTGGACAACGCAAAAACATTTTCACATAGGTCACCTCCAAACTGGCGACGTACTGGGTCAGAGAAGGAGCCTCTTGGGCGTACCAACCACACAGTCCTGCCTGGAGCCCGCAACATCCTAGAATCACAAACAAGCTTCCCCGTCCTCGTATGTGCTCCAGGTGATCCGAAGACTTTTCAGGAAATTCTGTGATGCACACAATCTGATAAGTAAAAGATGACAGTGGATATAATTATTTAATTACAAATTATGGCAACACTTTATTTTAATTAGTAGCACAGCATTTTACTAGAATATTGGCCATTTATTAGTACAAATTAACAACATATTAATCCTAACCAATACCTAAACCTAACAACTACCTTACTATTACCTAACTTAATAAGCAGCAAATTAATAATTTATTGAAGAAAAAGTAGTTTCCGGAAGTCATATACACCCAGGGTGACTTGGGGGTGAGTAAATTATTGGGTAACTTTCATTTTTGGGTGAACTATTCCTTTAACATGCATTGATGCTTTTTTTAGGATCACCTGAAGGGAAATGGTAAGAATGACTGAGAGGGCCACGGTGGGAAAAAATGCATTCAGTGGCTCCTGCAGACGACACACGACATCTCCTGGCTGACCCAGGAACAGCACCAGGCTAATACACTCTCCCGCTAGGCTCAGTAGCATAAGGCCAGTCAGGGGTCCACCTGCAGTTTTCACCAGTGGAGTTCCTCTGTGCTTGAAGAATAGGGCTCCTATCCATACATGTGACACAAGCACCAAAATTCCTCCCAGAACGAGTCCGATTGACTCATAATTGCTCCAGTCCAGGTAAGTATAGATGGGATAGACACAGCTTGTGCTTCGTAGGGTGGACCACTGGCCAGTAGGACATGATTTACACTGGATGTCATCTTTCAATCAAAAGAGGCGGCAGATAAAGTTAGTCAGCATCAAATCAAAAAGCTCTCAAATGCATACATTTCACTACAGTGCCATGGGTATGTTGCATAAAGCAATTATGGTCATTGGGAATATTTAGGATTGTTTAGAATGACTTGAAAGCCTAGGTTGGTGTAGTTACAGACCTGAGCTATTCAGGAACGTTCCCTCCTTGCAGTCGATGCAGTCGAAACAGCAAGAGTGGAAACCTTTAACTCTGCGCACCTGTCCTATCCCACAGTCTGAGGAGCAAGTGGACATTGGCACCTGTTACAAAGACCATTTGTCAAGAGGTGCTTGCTCTTGGATGCACCAGTCACAGGTTTGGACATATTTCGCATATTTTAACTAATTTTAAACCATTTTAGTTCATGGAAAAATGAACGTTCTGTCATCATTTACTCACCTTCACATTGTTCCAAACCTTTTGTTGAGTACAAAAGAAGATATTTTGAAGAATGTGGGTAACCAAACAGTAAAAGGTAGTTTGTTGAACTACTAGTTTGTTAAAATATTATTTTGTGTTTTCGGCAGGAGGATTTTAGGTTTAAAATAACATGAGGGTGAGTAAATGATGTCAAAAATTTTTTATGTAAGCCATCCCTTTGAAGGAACACACCACAGTTTTTTTTTTTTTTGAAAATAGGCTCATTTTCCAACTCCCCAAGAGTTAAACAGTAGTGTTTTACCGTTTTTTAATCCATTCAGCTGATCTCCGGGTCTGGCGATAGCACTTTTAGTTGCAGCTTACCATAGATCATTGAATCTGACTAGACCATTAGCATCTCATAAAAAAAATAAAACAATTACCAGAGTTTCAAAAACTCTTCTGAAAAGTTGTGATTTTCTAGGCTGGTTTTAATTTTCTCAGCCGGAAGGAGAGTATAGTTCCTAGACATCAGCCTAGAAAATCCCAACTTTTTATTTTCCATCAGTCTTAGTACACAATGTAACAAAATAGTAAATAATAGTAATAAATAAATAATAAATAGTATAAAAAATTTCAAAAGTCTTTGGTCATTTTTAAATTCAATTATTTATGCTAAGCTGCAGATAAAGGTGCTATCACCAGACCTAACTCAACTGTTTAAATCTAGGGGAGCTGGAAAATGAGCCTATTTTCAAAAAAAGTTGCATGTTTCTTTTAAAGCCTTATTAAGACTGGTAGTAAAACAAGGGATTCAAATTAAAATACAAGCATTTCAAATGCTAATAGTGTTAATATTCCATACCTTTCTGTTTTTTGTGTGCCACGTTATGTTTTTATTAATTGTGAGGTTCTGATAAAAGTATCCAATTATGTTGAAGCGCACAGCGGTGTCATTAAAGTTCCATTGCATAACGTCGTAGCCAAAGCTTGGATTACCCTCTTTATCAAACTTAAAATTCACCCCCTCAAGATCTACAGAAACTTTTTGAAGACTCCGTAGCAGCTGTAGAAAGGATCATATATTGTTCTATTAGCACACGCTTAATCCTCTAGGATAAAACAAGCAGATTTACAGAAATAATAACTTGCATGTGGTTACCTGCCATGGATAAACATTGTCAGTCTTGGGATTCAGAGTGCATTTGGTGGCATTGCATCTGAGCAAGTCATGCAGGGCATGTGCCACACAGTAGACAGCAGTATAAACGCTGAAAGCTGACCGCTGCACGAGTTTTATCTCTACCATGCTCACGTTGGCTTGGCTTAGGTCGCTGCATCTTGTGCAAGGGTTGTCCAGAGGAGAGATTTCTGTATCTGGCTGCTGGGGGGTTTGAATCTCTTCGAGTTTGGTGAAGAGCTCACGGATGTAAGGAGTGAAGAGGTCAAGAGGTCTGGTGATGTCTGCGAAAGCCAGCACTGTTCCTATTGAATTGATCCCGGGCAGGGTGTATACAACATCATTCAGAGCCCACGCTGTGCTTGCCACCCAAACGCCTGTCATGTTTCGTTTGATTACCTAAACAGATAGTGATCAAAAAAGAATTTAAAAAAAAAAATCACCAAAACCTGTAGACTTATCATGAATTTAAAGCAGTGAATGAAAAACAGAGGAACATTAATTATATATTAATACTTTCCCCTTATGATGTCATTTAAGATTCATGATCCTTAAATTTGCATTCAGCTGTGCTGCTTTTCAAGGGACCTATCGGTAAGCCCCTCCCCTTGAACGCAAATGAGCCAATGGCAGTTGAGTATCAGTTACTCAGGGACCAGAACTCTATCAGTGCAATAGAGAAACATTAGAAGATCCAAACCTTTGATGGTGTTTATGCTACAAAAATGTTAAAACGATGTGCCTGGGGTACATATAACACTGATTCCAGGTATCTTGAGAGGATTGGCAATGGAATTAATTATATTAAACCCAAACAAAACGGAGCAAAATGTCTATGCACTCAACCCCAATCCCACTGAAGACGAAAACGTTCATTTTCTGGTTGTCATGCTATCATAAAGTTACAATTTTCATCTGTTCAACCAGAATGTTAACGTCATGTGCATCAGAAAGGTATCTCTGGCTAAAACTAGCTAACATTAAAAGTTAAATTTAACCTAAATAACTACAAAACAACAAAAATAATGACTTTATTCAACAATTCATCTCCTCTGTGTCACACTATAACACCATTTTGGAGAGTATCACATAAACATCATATGCAATGTATGTACGCAGACACATTGTTTACATTCAGATCAATGTAAACAATGTAAACAGCATATCTGCGTACATACATTGTTTACATATGTGATGCTCTCCAAAATGGCACTACAGGGTGACATGGAAGAGACAAATTGGTGAATAAAGCTGTTATTTTTGTTTTCTTTGTTCACAAAACGTATTCTCGTAGCTTTGTAAAATTATGCTTGCACCCATGATGTCCCATGGATTATTTTAACGATGTCCTAGCTATGTTTCTGAGCCTTGATTGTGTTAGGATCCTTGATGTTTATGGGAGCATCAGAAATCTCTTGGATTTCATCAAGAATATGTTAATTTGTGTTTTGAAGATGAACAAAGGTTACAGGTTTAAAGCGACATGAGAGTGAACATTTTTGTGTAAACTAATCCTTTAACTCCCACTTGAATGATGGTCAAAAATTTATTAAAAAATATCTTGAGACAAGTTGACAGCTGACAGCTGTATTGTAAGGCAGTTAGCAACTCTGTTTGTTTGTCTGAGTGAGCGACAGTAACTAAGGGGATGGGGCTTACTGATAGGTCAACTGTTTTTCTATGTTAAAATGCAGATGTCAGATGTCTTTTACAGTCTTGAGATTAACTTCATAACATTGCAGAATATTACTTCAAAGGAGAAAACAATTTTATCTTAGTATGACCCATAAAGTTGCATATATTCACCTCTGTGAAGAAGTCTCTGGCTGGCTTGGGGAGAGAGAAGACCACCACCACTCCCACTTTGGCGTCCACAATACGATTGATAATCTCTTTCACCGCTTGCTCAGGATCACTGTATACAGGAATCAAACCCTGATATGCCACACAGATGGACTCCTCATTGGCCATACTGGAGAACTGCTGCTGACCCTTCTGTCCGTATTCATCGTCACTACCTACTACTGACACCCAGTTCCAGCCAAACTCCTTCAGAAGCTGCACCATGGCTGCTACCTGCCAGCGATCACTAGGGACTGTGCGCATGAAGGACGGGAAGGTCTCTTTGTCACTGAACATGTCGCTGGTGGCACCATAGCTAATCTAAAAATTAAGAACATCGCAGATTAAAGGCTGGAATTACACTACATGATTGATTTTACACCAATTTACTGGAGAAGTTGACGCTAGTAGCCAAAAGTCTCATAGATTTAAAAAAAAATTGTTTATATTATGGTCACAGTTTCTGATTTTTTTTTTTTACCTTAAGACTTTGATTCGATCCAGTTTGAAGAAATTCAAAATTGAATTACAGATATATTATATAGGTATTTTTAGAAATACAAGTAAAATGTAAAAACATGCATGTACACAATAAGTGCATTGTACCAAATGATTAATTTAAAATGTAAGTACAATAGTTAAGTGGGACACAAAACTTTCTCTAAAACTATAACTAAAAGCATGCTGCATCCCTTAAATCCAACACTTTTAATGTCAACTCACCAGCGGCATCAAGAAAAACCCAATCAACTTGCCAATAACTGGGACCAACTCTGAGTTGTTTGGTCCTATGATAGCTATAACACGAGTCTTGTAGTCAGTGTAGTTACAGGCGACATCCAGTTCTTCTGTTGATTCCTTTGTGAGAAGCTGGAGGACGGGCCTCATGACAACGGCTGGTTGCATGCAGGTGTCGTAACTCTCAAATCCAAGCGTGATTCCAGGGAGAAGATTCTCTTTCGAGTTGATCTCATCCAAAGAGAACTTCATCGCCAATGCGAGGGACAAACCATATGTGCTAATGCTGCCAAAACAGAAGGATAAAAAGTGATTTTAGGAGCAAAGCATTTCGTAGACTTCCTTCAAGATTTTACCTGTTGCACTCAAGATCGTCAGGCTTCACCCGTTTGCTAAGATCACTGGTCAGATCGTTAATGGGGAAAAGTCCTCCTATAAGAATATCTCCAGGCGATTTAAAGAGATCGGTTGAGATGTTCTTGAACCACGATGGCTTCGCGCTCAATCCAGACCCAAGAATGGCACCGAGCACCAGAAGTGTCCACTCCTTAGCCATCCTGGAGGGCGAACAATCCAGGAAGCGTGAAGAAGAACATCACTATATCATGGAAATGAATAAATGAAAGGAAATAGTCGAACTGACCTCAGTGGAAGTATTGCCTGTTCTCTTCTTGTTTTGATGTGCTGTGATTGCCTTAGTGGCGAGTGATTATGATGGTTTGACGGTCAACTAACAACACGTAAATGAGAGAAATGCCCCACCTCATGCTTTTGTGGTCAGCTTTCATCTGCTTTGCAAGTAAATTAAGGGTCTACATCAAGTTTCATTCCGGCTTCACATGGAAATGTTCTGGTCTCTCCTCAACGTTCAAGCATGCTGAGTAAAGCTCTCGTTCAGTCTGCCATTGCTGTTTTGTTAGTAGTTGGTCTTTTTCACTATTAGTGCAAAGCTCTTTTCTAACGAAGTTTATGCACTGGGTATGAAGTTATTCTTTGGTACATAAAACATAGGAGAGTCAAAAGTAAATGTGTATTCTTCTTAAACAGGTGTCATTTCTCACTTTGAGTCAAACAGTGAGAGAACACAACCACAGAAAATAGGTATGACTCAAAATATTGTTTGAAAAAGTGTGGCAGCTTCCACAATGCATGTGTACAGAAATTGTGGGAATTTCCATAGTTTTTGTTTGTGGCTTGAGTGCTTCATGATGGATGCTGGCTCATGCATGAATGATAAACTAAACATTGAAAGACGTCATAATGGACCTTTGGCACAAATATGCACAGCAAGAACTAAAGAAGTATTTATGTATATTTTCAAATGATTTATTATAATAATGATTTATACATTTATTATTTATTATACAATGCATTTTTTAAAAATGAACGTTTTTAAGATTTATTTTTAAACACCCATCAGAGATGCAGAATTGATTTTGTGACCTAAAACTTCTTAGAATGTTATTCCAATATCCATTTGCAAGTTACATAAGTCACATACATACACTGCTTAATTTCTTTGTTCTGCTGAACACAAAGAAAGATATTTTGAAGAAAATTTGTAACCAGGCTGTTTTGGGTCAACATTGACTTAATAGGAAAAACAAATACTATGGAAGTCAACGGTGACCCAAAACAGCCTGATTACAAAATTTCTTCAAAATATCTTTCTTTGTGTTCGGCAGAATTAAGAAATGCATACAGGGATGGAACTACTCGAAAGTGAGAAAATGATGACAGAATTTTCATTTTTGGGTAAACTATTCCTTTAACACTGTATATATGTGCCTAATGGATTTACATGAACGTAACATCAGATGAATAATGTCAAAACTGTCGGTCAGATATTTGCATGAAATTTTGACTGTTGTTAACATGAATTCCAGCCACAGCCACATGTTTACAAGCGCTTTGCATACATTTGGAGTGAGACGTGTAGCATTTCCCTCTTACATTTTCATTGGACATAATTTTTGTTTATATCTTTTTTGTTAATCTCACTCAGATTGTAGTTGAACAATACAAATCCTGACGATAAACATATAATTATTATTAGCACACATGAACAGGGCTAACTTCAGCTGTCAAGTATATTATGAATGACAGAAAAATAAAAATAAAAAACGCAATAGGTTTTAACTGCAGCTTGATATGATGTTTTAAAACCTTTTGAATGCATTATTTTGCTGATTTATTCTGGCAACTTTAATCATATCTCTTATGTCAGTAACCAGCAGAGGGCAAAATTATGTTTTAATTAAGAACTAGGTCTTCCTGTAAAAGAGCAAAGAATTCTTCATACTATCTTTCTGGAGATCTTGATGTCATCCTGTAAAAACACAATTATCTATTCCACTTTTAATCTGCCTCAAAGCTTATTGCAACCTTTGATCTTTTACTTTTGCTTTCTCTCTCTTCTTTTAGTTTGCACGTATTGCTTTTTTTCCTTCTTTCTTTTTTGACTGGAGCACATGATATAAAACAAGTTTTCCCCAGCAGATTTTGCCTTTGATGTTCAGATGTAGATGTCAGCATAGGGGTGTTTGTATGTTATCCAGCTGCAGAAGAAGCTGCGTGTTCGGACGGCTTCCTCGAGTGCACAGGGTGTGTTTTTGTGTGTGTGTAGGTGGATCTTCCACCTTCCCTCTTCCTGTATGTGTAGGTGTGGATGAGCAGCTGTGTGCGTAGGCGTGGGTTTATGTGAGTTATGGCAAAGCTGTGCATTTGGACTTTGTTTTATGCTCTGAGGCTGCATTAAATATACAGTTTTAGAGTTCAATCATCTCCCACTGAACTTTCCCCCCCCCCAGACAGGCTATATACTAATTGAAAGCAGGATAATACCTTGGCATTGTACAGTAGCTACACCATCTTGGACTGTGGAAATTGTTAAGTGACTTACAGCACATTTAAAATCTACACTTAAAATGTTGGTTATACTGTTAGCAAAAAAGGATTCCCAACAGCTTGCTACTGCAATAAGAATTTGAAGGGTACACTTTATATATCTCCAAAAGTTTCATAGTACCAATTTGCATCATTTAGGGGTAGATAAAGCATGTAAATAAATTTCTTAATGTGGCAATAATCTGAAAAATTGCACATAAATCACAGAAAGGTGCTTATTAGTACTAACTCACATAATTTTTTGGTAGATGAAGCATACATTACACTCCTTTTCAATTAAAGATATGTAAACATAGGAAAGTAAATTTAGTTTGCAAAAAAAGCATCTTTAGTGGTACCACAGCTTGTTATTGTGGCAATAATCTGAAAGGTATGCTTTTGTACATCATAGACTACTAAAAGTTGCTTATTAGTACCAATGTGCATAATTTATGAATAGGTAAAGCATGTATGTGGCCTCAAACTTCTTTTCAATGGGAAATATGTAAACATAAGTACATTTTATAGCTCGTCAAAATGTTTTTGCAAAATTTGGTACCTTCAGTGACACAGCAGCTGGTTAATCTGGTTTTTGAAAAAGTTTTGTACCTTTTATATCCCACTAATTAGTACTAATCTGCATAATTTATGGGTAGATAAAGCATGTATCTAGTTTAAAACGTATTTGTAATTGAACAGCAACATAGCAATGTCAAAATGCTTGTCAAAAATTATTCCTAGTGATAGACTTGTTATTGTGGCAGTAATCTAAAAGGTATTTGTACCTTAAATACCACTAAAAGGTGCATATCAGTACTATTTTAAATAAATACTACTTATCCGCAAAACTCAGGGGTAGGCTTAGTTAAAGCATTATCTGGCCTCAGACAGGAAATGCTTCATCAAAGGAAAGTTTGTCAAAATTTTTTCATGCTTCAAGGGCTTTTCTCAACAACGCAATTGTGGTAGATCGTAACCCTTTGCAAGGTATGAATGTAAAATTTTGCAGTTTTCAAAGCCAAAGTCTTTAATAATAACAAAGCAACACATGCACCATGTTTTCTAACACTAGATATCTTTTCTGGACTCTATCATTGGCTTTTGAAAAGTTGCGAAATCATGCATTTGCTGTGGTATGCACTTTGAAGGATTATGTATATTTTGTGCACTAATCAAAATGAGGTTTTAGCCCACTCATAAGCACCGACCTTTCACGTACCATCCTGTACCGCACACTTGTTTCTCCACAGGGAACCACTAGGTGGCAGAACCATGTCTGCCAAACAGCATGGGTTGAGGATGCAGCTTAGCATGCGTCCTGATGTGCCCTGCTTGCACAATATTCCAGAGTATCATTAACAAAGTGGTTAATGACTCCAACAGCATGCTGCTTCTGTTTGTTCTAATGAAGAAACCAAAATGAACAAATAAAGGTTATTGCAAGTTTATTTTTTTCTATCAGCTTTATATATGAACCTAATCTAATTAGGAAAACAGCAACAGAGCACTTGTATCTAGTGATATGCACAGTGAGGGCAAAAGAGACATGCGTGGGTGGAAGCCGATGGCCTCGAGGCCGTACAAGGGTACACTGTGTAGCCAGAGCATGTTTGGACAGCTGATATCATGCGTTGAATGTACCTGCTTTCAGGGAACTGAGATGTGACCGGTTATTAGTCTGCTTGTCCTATCAGCAGATAATTACTCTGTCAACATCATGTGTGTTTGGTTTGTTCGGTGTCTAGCTTATGCCTGAGATTTTACAGCTTGCGTAAGAATGTTCCGCTGCCACTATTGCTCAGGTCTGCGGCTTGTTGTTTTTCATAGGATTGTATCTGCAAAAAAGAACAGATGCGTGTTGTAACTTTATCCAGAAAGCATCAGTTTGCAAATGTCAGAAAAGGTGCACGGTTGCAGTATAGAGTGCGTGAGTGTTTTAGGGAGTGTTGAAAACTAGCGCTGTGATTTCCCAGAATGCTGTTCTAGCCTGATTCCCTGAGGACTCACTGCTTTGTTCTGCTAGACTTTCATTTGTGTTGCATCCAAACCCCCCTCCGCTCCCACCAGACCCCCTCATGTTCCTCTCTTTCCCCATGCCGTGAATGGTTGGATGAGTCCAGCTCTAATCTCCATCAGCGGACCCAGAGAACACTGGGCCCGTTGTCAACACGCTGGCTAGATCCACCACAGTCACTGACAAATTATTAACTAGACTCTCGTTCTCTGCCTGCTTGATCCTTGCTTTGCTCTTTTTCCCACTTTCTCTGAAAATCCTGCTCCCTCAACATGCTTCTTTGTCTTCATATATATGCCTAATAAGACAAGAAATGATGGTCTTCGATATGTTTGCATGTACATAAATGCTTTGGCAGATGTTTTTTTTTTTTAGAAGAATGAATGCCTATATGTCTTGTCTTTGGAAATACTGGTCTAGTGTTTTTCGAGTTTTGTTTTACTTATGTTACTTGCCATATATATATATAAATAAATAACACACAAGCATGCACACACATATATATCTAGCTGTAGACATATGAACAGCTATTTATTGTTTATTATTTTCAGTGTATTAATTGATCAATTCATTTATTAATCTAGGTTTATGTTAACTTAGAAATATACTTTAGTTCATACGTTCATAATTATTTATGCTTATTTCTACTCCACTGCACATTGTAAATTTCAAAAAGCTATTAATATATGTAGAAATTAACATTAATAAACGGTTATACTTTATTCCGATAGTCCACTTTAGACATTCTACTAACTATAAGTATAACTAAGTATAACTATAAGTAACTTCGTAACTACATGTCAACTAATTCTCATTAATATGGAACTACTTGTCTACTAACTCTCAGCAGACTGTTAGTTGACATATACTTGCAAAGTTTCTCATAGACCGTTTACTAATACTTTTATGACTGCTAGTTGACATGTAGTTGCAAAATTACTTACTGTTAGTAGAATGTCTAAAATGGACTATCGAAATAAAGTGTTAACAAATAAATTAATTACCATGCTTAATAAATGCTTTCATTGGTTGATACCAAATACATTCCTTAATGTACAAAACTGCTAAAGCGATAATACTTTAGTTTCTATACTTTAATATTCTCTGCACATTAAGTATTTTATATTGAGTGAAATTGCGCACAGCACCTTTAAGGAAAAGTTCCAGTATGATTGCAAATGCAGCAAACGCATCACCTGCAGGGATTGAGATAAGATATCAAAGTGCAAATAAGAACACAGAGTTATTATGATTCTAGGATGAGCAAAATGCTTGTTTATGAAGGGAAGAGATTTATGAAGGTACATTTTGTTTTGACGGATTCAAATGCTACTAGTTAGCCTGTTTTTATATGACGATGTCTGTATTTATGCAAGTTAGTTATTTGATCTTAAGTCAATCATTTTATTGGCCTTATGCATTTGGGTAACTAGTGTGTGTTTTGTGTTATGAGTGTGTTAATGATGGTTTTGAGTGTTGGTTAAGCCTGCCACCCGCAGTTAAACACATACGACTCATCCTCGTTTCCTGTTGTCCCCCTTTATCTGCACTTGTCCGACCTGTTGTTCTGGTTCCCATGGGCTGCGTGTAACTGTATGCACTTTGTGAATGTGTGTCTATGTATGTGTGTGTGACACACGCACAGTCATGGGCACAAACATAAATAAACACTGCTTGTGTAGGAAATGTACCAGATGATTATTTTGTTCAGTCACATATTTGCCAACCAAACTCTGTAATTGAAGTCTAACTAATTAAAGCTTAATAGAATGAGGAGGTGAGGGAAACAAAACATTAACAAATCCTCTAGCACATCATAAAAAAAAGTGCAGGGTTAAAAACAAATGAAGATTTTCCAGGTTGGCACAAAATAATTGGCTGCCTGCAACTTCAACAAAATCAACCATATAAAGTGTTTTTGAGAGAGTTAAAACGAGAGTGAGGACTAAAGAGGGTTCCCGCTCTGTGTTATAATTATACAGCATTTCATCGGTTCTAGAAGAGCTCAGAATTGAACACCCAATTGTCACCTACAAATATAGAAACTGCGATGTGCATTCTAACCCTGCAACAAGAATAGGTCTTGCTTACCAACACACGCTCAAACACGCACATATACATATAATCCTCTCTGAGCTTCCCGTTTGGCACGCACACTTGAATAAATTCAGCACTGCTCATTTAATTTAGTTTTCAGATGTAATGAAGCATAAATTATGAGCTGTTGTAATGTAACCCTACTGCTCCTTACTGTAAAATAGTAAATCATTAGGCTCCTCCACTGCCATTAGAGACCTCCAGCAACCTCTATTATAGTTACAGATTACAGTCAGTGAATCCTCTACAGCTATTGTTCCGGAATTGAGATTGATGCAGTTCTTGAAATTTAGATTTTGTGATTTTCTGTAGAAGTTTATTATGAAACAATTTCCTTCAGGCGTTATGTAGCAAAAGTTTAAAGGGATAGTTCACTTTGAAACTAAAAGTTTATCAGCCTACCCCAAGGGCATTTAAGGTGTAGGTGTCTTTTTTCCTCATTAGATCCAATTTTTAGATTTTTAAGTCAAACTGTCTGTCGGTCATATGGTCTGTATAGGGGTCATTCCAGCTGGAATCATCAAATGGTCCCCACCTGACCCCCTCAGATTTGTCTGAAAAAAATCTATGTGATGAGCCCCATAGACCATATAGAAAATTTCAGATCTCTACTGTGCATGCTTTTTTTTAAACAAAAAATCTGTAAAAAAGTTTGTTTTTTCCCCGTTTTGGCATCACAGTCTGAGTGACCATGTTCAGACTGAAATATCTCCAGAACTAGTTGTGCCAGGTCCATGA
>JAUMHE010000060.1:4887834-4911837 GCA_032359235.1 Enteromius mattozi | reverse complement strand
AATTCATGCAGTTCTGGACTAGGACTCTTAGCCCAGAAAATTTCATGGACCTGGCACAACTAGTTCTGGAGATATTTTAGTCTGAACATGGTCACTCAGACGGTGATGCCAAAACAGGGGAAAACTTTTTTTACAGATTTTTTGTGAAAAAAGTACGCACAGTAGAGATCTGAAATTTTGTATATGATCTATTGGGCATATTACCCATCACATGGATTTTTTTTGAGACAAATCTGAGGAGGTCAGGTGGGGAACTTTTCCAAAATTTGATGATTCCAGTGGGAATGACCCATAGGGAACTTTCTCTATGAGAGGAAAAAAACATGCAGAGAAATCCAAATTTAAACCGTACCCTTACCGTAACGACATACTGATGGTCTAAGACACGCAAACGAGCGGTTTGTGTGAGAAAACGAACAGTTTTTATATATTTATTTTTTTACCTCTTGTACACCACCATGTCCAACTGATCTGAGGGCGCGCACGCATCCGGTGCGTGACGTGTGTGCGCACTCTGGAGTAGTTCTCGATATTCTGGTTCAAATAAATATGGTTGTGAAAAAAATTCAGCGTTGTCTGTTGATACATCAAAATCGTCTTCCATTGTCATGTCGTGTAAATATGTTTAGATATTTACAGTGAAAGGTAACACTTCCGAAATGAATGACCTATACTCGCGAGAGCTCACTTCTTGCGCTTTTCGGCGCTTGCGCAGACTAGCGCGCACACACGTGACGCACAGGATGCGTGCGCAAAAAAACAATATAAATACTGTTGGTTTTCTCACAAAAACCGCTCGTTTCGGGTCTTAGGTCATCAATGTATTTTTGCAATGGGGGTATGGTTTAATTTGGATTTCTCTGTGCATTTTATTTCCTCTCATAGAGAAAGTTCCCTCTGCCGACCGTTATATGACTGACAGACTACAACGGTTTGACTTGGAAAAAAAAAACAAAACTGGATATAATGAAGAAAAAAAGACACCTACAGCTTAGATGCCCTTGGGGTAAGCTGATAAACTTCAAGTTTTAGTTTCAAAGTGAACTATCTTCTTAAGATCAGCTTTTTTGTTTGTTTGTTTTGTTTTTTTGGTAAAGGGATAACTTTTTTATAACAATAACAGCAGAGCATGGCACTATAACAACAACAAAGTCATGGGTTCGATCCTCAGGGAATGCTGATAAACTGTGACAACACTTTTTTCATTATTAAAGTGCCCTTATTATGGATTTTTGAAATGACCTTTCATGCGGTGTGTAACACAGCTGTAAGTGAATGAAAACATCCTGCAAAGTTTTAAATCTGAAAGTGCACCGTGTAAGATTATAAAGTTATTGTCTCCTAAAAGAAAGAGTTGACTCTTACTCATTGAAACGAGTCGTTTTATAAAAGAATCTTCAATGTTTCATGGTGACATCAATATAAACACTAGCATATTGACCGCCCACTTGTTAGTATTTTTTCGTTGGTCTGAATGAAAATGCTAATTCGTTCTTTGCCACTAGGGGCCGCTTTTGGAGCGTTAAAGTGCCCCTATTATGCCATTTTAAAGGTTGCTAATATTGTTTAACAGGTTTACATAAAAACACTTTTCTATTTTCTCCAAAAATAGATTTAATTTTACCCCATTTCTAAATGATTAATAAACGACTCGTGTGAAGCAGTTCGAAGAATCAGTCTGTCTGCCCTTCGGAAGGGCATATAAAACAAATTTACTCTCACAGGATACAGCGTCTTCTTGACATAATGTAATGACGTGGAAATTGTACTGTTTGTGGGCGGGGCAAGTTGTTTGCGACGTAGAACGTGGGTGGATATTATGCAAATATGTTACTTAGTGACGTGTAGCCGTAACAGAAAAAGATTCGAATTGCTGACGACTCGTTTAAGCGAATGTGAGCCGACTCTTTTGTTTGATAGACAAAAACTTCATTTGTCGTTCGATGTCGGCGTCACAACTTTGCAAATATTTTATGTTCACATACAGCTACATGACGCACTGCATGAAAGGCATTGAAAAGGCATAATAGAGGCACTTTAAAAATAACGGTTTCCCCCGGTAATGCTTTATCAGACGTTACAGACATGGGAAATGAAAATGTCACAGCAGATTAACATAAGGCAAAGGAGGGGTTTGGAACAATGAATCGTTAAACGAATCGGTAAATAAATGCATATAGTAGAAGTGTTTTTTGACCTTGCGTTCATATCAACCTGTTGTTGAGGACTCTCAAAGCAAAAATATAAAACTGTCATTAGTGTTAACCGTAATAGGGGCATGTTAAGAAGTTGATTATTATCATACCTCTTATTAACATATTGGTTGTTTATTAGAAGCACATATTCTTCATGACCATATTCTACATCCCTAATCCCAGTACTTAAACATAACAACTACCTACTAACTATTAATAAGCAGCAAATTAGGAGTTTATGAATCTGTATTAAATGGTTTGTTAATGGCAAGAATTGGAACTTAATATAAAATGTATATATTGAGTGCAATGCAGTCATGCAGCAATATTTGACTGCTTGTTACCCTCTTGTTAGAAAGACTGTATTTTTGTGTCAAACGGCCCTGTTCTCAACACTCTGATCGTTTGGTTTACATGTTTGGATTTTGGTAGGTGCATATATGCAAAGCAGCTTACATTGCATTTAAAGTACACATTTACATTGGATTAGTTCTTGCTTTTTGGAACTGAACCCATGACCCTGGTGTAGCTAGCACCATGCTTTACTGTTCGAGCTACAGAAAAGCCCATCCTCTAGAAATGGCTTGACTTCTTCCATCACTGTTAGTCTGTGGCATGTTTTCACTAATAATAATAATGATAATAATAGCTCACCTCTCCTTAAACAATAAACTAAATATGTGGTGGTTTATTTAATATCTGTAGCACAACCAGTGCTGTTACAAAGTTTAGCTTTGCTGTAGTAAAAGCAGAATCTGAAGAAATATTTCTCACCATTTGTTTACAGTCATTCAAGTTAGTTCCCAAAACCTAGTAAAGCCTTGAGAGGCATATTAATGGTTAAAACAAGAAGCATAAATGACCTCTGCAGGCTAGTGTTCAACATAATTGTATAGACCTCCACAGGTAGTTTTTCTTGGAAATTTGTGGCACCCCTGTCATTTAAAGCTCAGGTAAACTGGATCAGCCTATGGGTAAACAGGGGTGAAAACATTCTAGGTTAATTGACAACTGTACGAACCCCTGTGTTGTAGCCACAGGCTGAAGCCAAAGGGAGCGTGTGTGTGCATGTATAAGTGCAATTATCAGGCTTATGCAAGAGCATAAGTGGCCCAGGAGCAGTCAGGCATGCAAGCCTTTCTCTGTCCTTTTCTAGATCAGTGGTCCGTGCGGGACATTAATGCATAGCATTCAATTAGAGAGTGTTGAGGATATTTCCAGTCTAGAAGATACTCACACTTAAAAACAAAATGTGACGTGGCATTAATAACAAAAAAGTCACTGAGTTTAAAGTTTAAAATGCATTGCAAACTAGTTAGAAAAAGGGATTTGTAACTGTGCCGCCACTTTTAGTTACTCCCTCTGTTTATATTTTCCTCCCTCTATTCATCTCTCATTTTATCCCCTCTTTCTTAATAAATGAGATGATTGAATAATCCCACCTGTTGAGACTCATTCTCACCCCCTGTGACTCATGTATCCACTTTTCCCAGATTCTCACCTGCAGTCTGAAAACGGGGTGCTTTGGAGCTTTTTTTAGTACCTTTGTTGCTGCAGGCTTTTTAAGCTTTGTGGCGCAGGTCTGGATTTGATTTCCCCGCTGTTCTGTTCATTCAAGTCAGGCTGATATTACCTGACTGGTCGTGAGTCACAAGACCTTCTATGCCTCATATGTTCTCAGAAGCCTTCAATAGAACGAAGGGATTTTAATTATACTCCAGGTGAGCAGTTAGTCATCTGTCAGATGTGTAGGCGCATCCTGTATGACAGAAAGGAGAATGCTATTCTCATTTTAAAGGAAAAAATAATTGTAGGATAAGAGTGGGTGTGATTTTATGCTACCGTCTGACTTTACGAGACTATGAATCTCTTGTCATCGAGATCACGCTATTAGAAACAGAACATTCATTAAATGTGTGATTTTATTACAGGGCTAATTTCAGTGCAAAGATAGCCTGGGGTTGAAATTATAATGAAGGAGGAATGCTGCAAGAACAATGTATACTTGGTGCACTTAAAGGATTAGAAAATTGCCTTCATTTATTTGTCATTACATGCCAACATGTCATCCCAAAATTGTATTACTTTCTTCTGTGGAACGTAAAAGAAGATTTTGAGAATGGTTTTGTTGTCCATACAATGGAAATGCAATGCAATGGTGTTTGGCTCCTAACCGTCTTCAAAATATCTTCTATTTTAGTCTGTGAAAGAAAAAGTATGTAGGGCTTGGAACCACACTGCTAAATGATGACTCTGTTTTTTGGGGGGTGGGCTATCCCTTTAAATACAGGTCATCTGTTGGATTAAACTCAGCGAACTCCTCTGTAAGAAGACTTTAATACCTCGTTTGTGTTTCCTAGATGTTCTTCTATTATGAAAAAGACTACAGTAATCTTATCTAAAGCCTTCTCTAAAGTTTCAGATGAGGCCCTCACAAATTCTTATCAGATTTGTCAAGATTTCGGTGTGAACTGAAAATTTATCATCACATTTTTCCTAAATAAATCAGTATGAGCTATGCTAGCCCAATAAAATGTATTGTTAAAAAGTATAAAACAAAGATGATCAGATCTTCTGCATTCTTTCTACTTCAGAATTTCATGTTCAATTCATTGTTCCTTGCAATTCTTTGTAATTCTTTGTGAAATTTACTAGCAAGTTCCGAGTGAAAAATATTTAAAAGTAAATTTACACCAATTGTGCGTCTCCGTTGTCTGTTTTATTTGTCATAAGTAATTTTAGAAGAAATATCTGAGATTTACTTCAGAGGACCCCAGTGTGATGAAAGAAACATTTTCCACTAGACTGCTGTAAAAAGATCCCCATCTAACTGTAGTCAGACAAAGGACACGTATTTCACTTTATTTCACTCTGTACTCTATAATTAAGATCAGAACGGCAGGAGCAGACACGTGTTCCCTTGTTTTTAATTATTTTTAGCAATGTGGTGCCAAGGGCAGCTAAGAGCAATCAGGGAAAGTACAGAAAGTGACAGAACCATGCAGTTAGCTGATAATGACAGGAAAAACGCTTCCAAATAGGACTTAAATGGGATTGATGCTTCTCTCAATGGGAATGTAGCATTAAATACTGTCATTTGAAAAAGTGGAGGAGGTGATAAGCATTGGTGATTTATCTGCACTCATGATGCAAGATGTAAAATTGCTACTGGTCTTTTTTTTTGTATGTACTTTACTGTATGTAAAATTATGAATGGGTTGATTTCAGATGGGGATGATATCATCAAACATTTCAAACAAGCTAGCTGGGCACGCTTTTCTAACAATAGTCCATCTCCTCCAGTATGCCTCCCTTCACTTTGCAGTGCCTGATGACTCAATCAGTTCTTTTGACTCTCAAGGCGGTTTACGTCACAATGGCCATCTTACAGGAAATTCCACATTACTTGAGTGCTGATCACAATAGCACTCAATGTCATTTCACAGATTGATGGTGGCAAAATGATACAAGTTTAAAAGAGCTGTTGGTAAACTAAGATATGCCAGCAGCTGCGCTTGTGTTGGTGAGCAGTACCAGGGCAGACGTGTGTTCAAGCTGGATGGTATACACTGTGCAAAATTAGAAAGAAATCAGTTTTTGGTCAATCTTAACGTTTATATTTAATTGGCTATCAGTGGGTGGGACTTTTTTTGTTATTTACACCAAAAAATGCTAAATACTAAGTGGAACGTGAACAATTTCACATCTATTGTCACACCTGATTGTATGTAAGCTATCTGATACCTTTACATGTGACTCTGGACCACAAAAAAACAGTTATCAGGGTAATTATTATTATTTTTTTAAAATCAAGATTAATACATAATCTGAAATCTAAATATTGAGAAAATGTCCTTTAAAGTTGTCCAGATGAAGTCCTTAGCAATACCTATTACTAATCAGAAATTAAGGTATATTATATATTTATGGTAGGAAATTTCCAAAATATCTTAATGAAACATAATCTATACTTACTCTTCTAATGATTTTTGGCATAAAAGAAAAATCTATAATTTTGACCCTTACAATGTATTTTTGGCTATTGCTACAAATATACCTGTGCTACTGAAGACTGCTTTTGTGCTCCAGGGTCAAAAAAATGTGTTTTGTTTCTGTTTATATATTCATTTTGGGGCTTTTTTGAGTCACGTGTTGCATAAATAAACCTTTTTAATTTTTTAGCAATGCAGGGACAAATATTAACAGGCCAACCATTTTCAGTTGAATTTCCAGCCAAACAACTGTTTTATAATATTGATTGTTACCGTAATGTAAAGTTACTACTTGGTCATAGCTCCCATTCATTTCTCTGTGTGTGTGTGTGTGTGTGTGATTAGGTCATAGCAGAGGTTTGCGTGTGAAGGAGTGAGCCGACTGTCAGTCTGAAACTAAAATAAGCAGGAGGATGTTACAGGTGCGTCCCTCTACTTTCAAAACACCTGTACCTGAGTCAGTCAGAGTTAATCACACCTCTGCCGAAGCCACGCCCATCGCTCCGAGCAACCTCAAAAAAGAGACAAGAGTCAGACTTCAAACACACACACATACATACGAAACACACACATACCCAGCGAAGAGGAAAACGAGTTATGTTTGTAAGAGACAGGAAATGTAATCCTTCAAATATGTAGTCCTGAAGAGAAAGAGTTAATGAGAAAAATCGCAATAAGGTCATTTAAGGTTCAGCACGGATCTAATTCACATCCTGTTTATGTTTGTCAGCTTCATGTGTGTCGTTATTTTTGCATGCGTTTGTGATTAAAACCAATTTTTTAACTTTCAAATTAAGCCTGAATCACTGAGCTCGATGCAACTAAACTACACCGGAGAAACCGTTCTAGGAAATACTAAATCTTGCAGTCAATGAATAAACAGTTTTTGTCTTTGAAATGCTGCAAAGACCCTGATTCATTGCATGCCAAGAAAGCCCGTCATCTATAAAATCTATAAATGGTCCAGACTGCTATCCAATTAGCTCTGTATGTCAACTGTTGACTCACTTGTGGCTTTTTATTTCTTCTAGTTTTTACAACAATGTTGATACTTCACTCAAACATAACTAAAAACTCCATCAATCTCTTGAGTCGAAACGAAGCTGCCTCTGATCAATAAAACGCTGCTAGTTAGAAACACAGATTTAGTTTTGATGCTAAAGAGAGTTGACATATTTCTAGGCGCATATGTTTGAAATTACGGCCCTTGGGATTTGGCCACCTCCTCTCTGTGTTGCCTGTTGATAGTCAGTGTGGAAAACTTACAGGAAACCGCTGGTCCTGAGATGCACTTCAGATCTCTGTTTTGTCGCGCATTAGCAATAGTATACCTCCGTTTTATACGTCACTTCTCACACATCCGTGACTCATATGGATTCCATTGGATTTAGTGTGCAACCTAAATGGGATGGGATGGGATAATAGAGGGGGGCTCTCAGTCTGAGCCTTTCCCAGCAGACATTACAATGTGTCGCCTTGACGAACGCTTCCTCTGAGACAATGGCAATGATATGGATTCGAAGATTAAAGGGATAGTTTGCCAAAAACAAATTCCATTTTGTCATTGTTTACTCACCCTCATGCCATTCTTCTGTGGAACGCAATAAGAAGATATTAACAGACAATTTAGCATAAAAAACTGAACCAAAAAACTCACTGTATGTGAACAAGGCTAAAAAGCCACAATAATTCAGAAAATACAAAGATGCAGGTGAAAAAGGCAAATACAACATCAGCTCGGAACGGCAAACATTTCCGTCACTACATGACCTACTTCAGTGCCTAAATTAAACATTTGAGAAATGCAACATACAGTTAAAGTCATGACACTTTTAATTTTTTGGGGTGACTGTTACTTTAACAGAACGACGCAGATAAAGATGCATCATTGGCGGCTGTTTCTAGGCCGCTGCTATACGCAAGTGGAGGCCATATTGAAAAGCCATTTTATGTACACTCGAGAACAAGTGAACTGTGTGTCTGGAACTGAATATCTATGATATCTGTATCTGCAAAAACTTCAGCAGATGATTTTGCTAAACAGACACAATGCATCAAGATGAAGTTGTTAGTTATCACAACATTTAAAAGGTAACACTAGGTTAAAAACCCTTAATAATGAGTTAATATGTACAAAAACTGAAACCTACATATTCTCACCTGTAAAAGTTTATCTGATTTCTTTGGAAATTCAAATCTTGGTGTTTTAGAGTCTTGAGGCATCTTGGAAAACAATTTGTATGCATATGTATGGCTTATATTAGTGGCTCAAATGAAAGAGCTGGCTCTGTTCCAGTTAAACAAACACACATTACAATAGTAATACTATATATATATTATTTTTTTCAACAGTTTATATATATTTTTGACACACCATGTCATCCATGGTAAATATTTAAATTTAATCTGTGGATTTAAATACCTTGCCAGTTTAAAAAGAAAATTATTTTGGCTGATACTTCTAAGCAATCAGACTTATCAGTATTATTATAGCATAATCTCCTTGATATGATTTTTAGTGGCCAGGACACGCAGTTGCATAGATTATTTAATATTAAATTTAATTTGTAACAGAATAGAGAACACTTATTTACTTTTTCCTCAATAAATACCTAATTTGCTTATTAATAGATAGTAGGGTAGTTGTAGAATTAATATGTGCTTTATGATAATAATCAACTAGTTAAGAGACCCTAAAATAAAGCGTTGACATTTTTTACTTTATTTTATTTTATTGTGATGCACCATGTCATCTTTTTTTGTTATTTAAATAGCACTTTTAACAATACAGATTGTGTCCAAGCACTTAACAGGATCAAACAGGAGAACAGAGTATCAGTAATGTATACTGACAAGATTAAACACTCAATTTTCTATTAAAGACGTTTCAATATTGAATTCAGAGACATCATTGTCCAGCTCAGTTCAGTTTAAATAGTATCTGTACAATCAAATCGACGATAATCACCAGAAATGAAGTTTCCCCAAATTAAGTGTCATCTGTGTTAAATCTTTTAATTTAAAAAGTTGAATACATTGTCTAGTTGAACAGTATGGGCCGATGGTCTGATTGCTTATGCAAGTAATGCCATACTCTCATCAGCCTGAATACATAGAGGATTTTTGTTCGCTTACCCTAAGTATGACTAACAGTAAAAGTGATGCATGTCCTAGCAAACCCCACTGATTACAGCAGCAAGAGTGTATGTTTCAGGATAGTGGTCTAGTTTGCTGCTTGACTCCAGTGGAATGTGACTGCTGCCTCAATGTGTCTGTCAGTATGTGTAGATTAACACACCCCTTAATGGGTTCGCTTGTTGCCTTATGTCAGATTTCCGGTAACCGTTTCGAGATTTCGGGAAGTGGATCTTCGACGTTTCTCAACAGCGTCCTGTTTAGTGCCGCCAAACACTGAATTAGAGCATCAGTCTAAACACTGAGTCATTGCGTGGAGTAGTATGCAAGGTCTAGCACCCTCCCCGTCATGTTTATCTTAAAATGAGACTTCTTTTCTTGTCATTGTTTATTTTATGTTCCAGAGTGGCAAAGGCTGGAAATGATAACATAAGCAGTATCCAAGTGGCTCATTCAAAGCGAGCGAGCGAGACGTGTTATACTGATGCACCACACCTTTGTGTGTCCGTTTGTAAAAGTGTTCGTAATGCTGTGTACTTCCATGTGTTTGTGTCTGGATTATGTGGGCTCACCAGGCCTCTTGTCTCTTAGCGTGCTGTCAAAACAAACAGCCGTGGACAAAAGCACCGGCAGTCGGCCTTCTCCTCCCTGGCCCGGTCGTGGCTTTCACGCTCCACCTTGAAAAACTCAGAACCGGCTCATCTGCTGAGGTCTGGGGAAACCCTTTATCTCTGCATCAGGCCCATTAGGGAGCTCCTCCTTGTCACATTGTAAGTCTGGATTGTACTGCTAAAAAATATGAATGAGCCACCCCAGAATGGTTACACCTCAGTGACAAATGCAGAAGATATGGCTGAACTATACACTGATGTATTCTTTGATTTGTGGACATATAAGAATGACAGAGCAGGACATAAATGCTTCATCAATGCTCAATCCAAGACGTGATTTGATTGGACAGATTATTTTTTATTATTACAATACCTTTGTTTTCATCCATTTATCACAATTTAGCCTTTTTACTCTTGGAATTAAGTTTTAAAAGTGGTTGAAAAGGTGTCAGTGTCGGAATAATTTAAAAAGGAAACTTCACAGGGATCTTGATTGACAGGCGATGTGACCAATCATAACGCAGAATCTGCCTTTTCTGCTGACAAACAATACAGACGGGAGTAGATTAACTTTGCTGGATTTGAACTTGAAAAATTCTGTGTATTGGCATCTTTCTGCAGTTAAAACAAGAAACCTTCTGGTGTTCATTCATGTTTATTTCATGCTATAGCAAGTAAAGAGGAGAGATGATCGGTTTATGTGCCTTTTGAACTGAGACACTACAGCGATCTGTCACGACACATTAAAGAGTCATATGGTATTTACTGATACATACATTTATTGATATTCTTTTAGTAATGTTTACAAGACATTCTTAAAAAAAATTATTCTGGAACGTCCTTCCAGAGAAAAATTGTTCTTAGAATATTAATACTAAACTTTTAAGTAGACTTTAAGTAATGTTTTAATAATTTATTGTTCTGAGAATATACAAAACTCTTAATAGAATGTTGTAAGAAGCATTTTTGAAACCTTTAAATAACGTTAAATAACATAATCAAAAACTGGGGAACAAAATGGAAATGTCAGTATTTTAGAAACATTTCAAAGCATTTAAATTTTTTTTTTTTATAACCCAAATTCGTTACCTGGGTATTTATGTGTATTTGCATTGTTCTGTGTAGATCCCACCCTCTTGGATGCCACGACTGATCGATTATATACAATGCCTGCACACTTTTGGTCAAATGACTTTGTTCTTTACCTAAAGTAGGAAAACAAGGTCAAAACCTAGATATCTAAAATTAAAAATCATAATTATTTCAAACTGATGCATAATATGCACATAAAAGTATAGCTATAGCACATGTATCATGTCTGCAATGCGAGTACATGCAGCAGACTTTTGCTACTCAGCAGAAAAGTTGTTTACAAAAAGCTGCACTTTTAACACGCTCTCAAACATGCAACATGCACACACCATGTGCAAAACTCTGCTGTACACACACACAGAGCACATCCCCCTGGAAGAATGCCAAGAGGTTTTTAGGAATGTGACCTTTTGACCCCTGAAGCATGCCTGGAGATGTCCAAACGGACAGTAGGGAGACGAAATGGGTGATAGTAAATGGCACGGTAACAGGAAACGGTCAATAGTAGTTATTCAATATACTGTTACCTTCATGAGAAGTAACACACATTTTAGTTTTAGGTTGCAGGAAGGGTATGTCTTGTTCATCTCTCATCAGATCCTTGCAGTCGCACATTTTTTTCTTGCTGTCAAATCCTGACTTTCCAGTTTGACCATTTCTTTTTGTTCTTTTTTTTTTCACTCTGTCGCTCTCTTTCTTTCTATCTATCTCTCTCTATTTTGGCAACATTAAAACATGTCATGACCTTGATTTTGACATATGGAGAGAAGTAGCCTGGAAAAGAAAAGCTTAATCCATTTAAATAGGAGTGGATAATAGCATTAACACACATACACACACATTTGCAATCACAAATGATGATACAAGCAGCCACTTAAATGCATAAACCTACAACAAACACATACAGCACCGAAGACACATGCAAACACACCCACCCAAAGAGATACACATGTACACAAACACACACATGTTTAGAGGTTCACTTACTTTACAGAATAAGAGCCTGCAACACACAAAGCTAAATATTAACTGCTCCACAAATATTACAGGAAGAAAACTCATTGAAGCACAGACTCAGTTACATTAAGTTTTTTTATGCTAATAAACTTGGTGATAAATTAGCCAAGAATCAGAGTATGATAATTCACAAATTTGCCAGCCAGACGTACAATATTGAATGTCTTGGCTGTATGTGGTGTCCTGGAAGTTCTACGGAGACAGTACTGGCTGAATTATGTAAAGCAACCATGATACTTGGTGTATTGCAAATGATAACTATCCGGCGAAAACCATTTTTACAACAACAGCCAAGGTTCAATCAAACCTCACCCACAGCGACAGGGGAAAGGACACTGACATATCCGACAGAGCTGGTTCTGCAAGTGCACAAGGACAAGCCTCTAGAATTGCCCTTAGCTTCCGAAGCTTGAGATTTATGCACCTCCTTGCTGTGCTGTTGAAAACACATCTATTACAGAAGTGCAGTGCATGTTTGTTTTTTGTTTTTTTTTGCAATTTTGTTTTAAAGTTAGGTTGATGAAGGCACAGCTAGTTAAAATAATGAATCAAAACATTTCATTATTATTTAGGAATATGCATTTTAGTACTTTTGTCTTTAAAGGTGATTTTTCGCTCTACTCCAATATTAAATACAATTTTGTCATTAATCACTTACCCTCACATCGCTCCAAACGACATGAGAGTAAGTAATGAAAATCGGGAGGCTTGTGATTGTCCCATGGATTGCCCAACACACTCTCACGACCAATTAGTATATATTCGTACGAGATAGCAAATTTGTGCTAATTCGTACAAATTCGTACGGCCTCACTTGTAAGATTTTGTACGATTTATCTAAACCCCAGTGAGGGGTAGGTTTAGGGGCAGGGTTAGGTGTAGGTCATCAGTACAAATTCATACGAATTGGCAACTCGTAAAATACGTACGATTTTACAAAAGTGAGGTCGTATAAATTTGTACAAATTAGCCCTCTCGTGAAGTATTGCCATGAGATTGGGCTTGAATGTCAGGTAAATTGCACTGTCAAGGTCCAGAAAAGAATAAAAGACATCATCTGCCATCAGTGGTTCAACTGCAATGTTTTGAAGCTACGAGAACTTTTTTTGTATGGAAATAAAACATAATACTGACTTTATTCAATGATTCACCTCAGCGTAGCGCTACAGTATATTTCGTGTAGCTCAGTTTGTAGTGCATTGCGTTATATGATGATATGTAAGCATGCGATCATGGATTTGATCCCAGAGTACACAGATGAAACTTTCTGTAAGGGCTAGGTTAAGGAGTAGGGTTAGGTGCGGCCATTAATACGAGTTCCACATATGTACGAGATCGGTGTAAAAAACCCACACATTGTTTTTAATTAACACACATTTTGATTGGTAATGGCAGTCATACGTAATTTTTATGACGGAAGAAGCAACACAACACTGTCATTATTTTGACTTGATGATTTTGCCTAAATTCTTAATTACTGCTTATTAATAGTAAGTTAGATGTTAATTTTAGGTATTGGGATAGGGATGCAGAATATGGCAATGCTTTGTCACTCATTTTTAACTTATTAAAGTTTGAGAAGTTCTTAAATTGCAAGGAAAACAGATTTGATCCATTGGTTCAGGATTATCTCCTGTGATTTGTGATTGTCATTTGATTTAAAGCTGCGGGAGACGATTGTACCTGGGCCAGACAGGCTGGTGCCAATGAGCCATAAAGCATATCTTTCTGATTGAATAAAAGATGCACAATGGTTTAGCTAAGCGTCACAGCCGGCATATTCCACATGCTAGATTTACACGGTTGCTCATGTTGGCAAACATATAATTGCGGCTACTTATGGCTATACTTACTTATTATAGTCTGATGGATCTTATTCCACCAGCCTATAATAAAACTTCTGAGGCTGAAAAGTAAAATACTTCCTAAATGCAGAAGAAAAGCAATATTAGGATATTTCTCCTAAGGCTAATTTTGACCAGGCAAACTGGGATATCACCTTTCAAGAGTCGTTTCCTTGAAAGCAGTTGAAAATGGTCGTTCCCTGACCAAGCTGGGCGAAATGGGAGGAAGGGGTTTAGGCAAACCATCTGAGTCATGCTGTTTCCTCTAATACACCGGAAAAAGGGTCAGTGAGTAACGCTGGTCTCATCGAGTGGTTGAACAATGTGAACGATGTAAGGAATCTGACAGACGCAAACCCTTCCAGGACTATTATCTTAGCTCAGCCTGGGCTATTGAGTTCAGCTTTTAATGGATGACAACATCACTATGGAAACAAGTAAAACAAACAATGCGTGGGTTTTGCGTATAGATGAAACAGTAGACCCACAATTGCCATTCACAGTTGGGCTGATCAAAATAGCAGCTTCCTTAAGAACAAACAGCACACGTCTAAACAAAACCAGTAATCTTTTTGGAAGTTTACAGGTACTGTTGTTTGGCAATGGCTGTTCCAATTCCAAAGAAACAGTTTGTAATGTTTACACAATGAATGTCAATACATTATACATTATGCAGCTGAATAAAGAATTTGTTTGTTCACTTTAGTCTACAGGCGGACAGATGTATTCAGTGCTACGCTATGACTTTAATGCTCATGAATGTGTTTTTGACCCTGCAAATTCAACATGAGTCACAAGTGTCTCATTTGGAAAGCCATTTTTCAATTAAATCAAATGTTTGGCTTCCTTAGAAGGACACCAGTCACTCTTTTGGCTGCAGGCTAGACCAACCACAGTGTTTTACAAATTCCAAGTGACAAATTCCATATGACAGCCCAACCAATTAGCAGTGGTTTTCTGGAGAAACCCCTTTCCCATCACAATGAGCAGTTCAACATCATTCATAGAAATGAGCCTGTTATTTGTCTTTTAGCTCTATTAGGCAACCCACGACTGATCGTCCCTCTGGTCAAATGTGTGCGTGTGTGTGGGCTTGTGTATTTGTGTTAATGCAGCAGTGTTGGGGAAGCAGCATTTACGCATTTGGCAGATGCTTTTATCCGAAACAACTTGCATAGCATTTTTAAGTATACATTTTATCAGCTCATGCATTTCTAATAATCAACCTCGTGACTTTGGCATTAGCAGCATGCTGTGCTGTTTTAAATAAATGAATGCTTTGAAACTACTTTGGTTATAAATGAAATAAATACATAAATAACACATAAATAACATTTATGTAATTTATTCAAAATTTGCAATAAACTAAATGAACACTGCTTTTTAGTGAAATTCATGTAAGGAAAGGCATTGAATATGTCATAGATTGAGAACACTTTAAAGGTGACATAATAAAAATCTGACTTTTGCACTGCCATTGTGTTTTGCGAGTGACAACGGTGTACCAGTTCTAATGCCATGACAAAAGTGTATATCAGACGTTTAAACTAATATGATTTAAAACGCATGATTTCAGCATGACAGACATGATAGTCAAAAACAAACAGATGTTATTTTTTAACAGAGTATCTGAGATAGAGCTGTAAAAGTACAGCCCTGTTCTGGAAAAGGAGGGGCCACAGCAGCAGCTCATTTGCATTTAAAGTAGGGCTACCCACTTTTACTTCTGTTTTTATAAACCATATAATTTATAATACTAAGCCTTCAGCACTTAAACGCTTTCATTATTTTACAAAAGCACAATGCTTTGATGTTAGTGTGAGTGCACACAAATAAAAAAAAAGACCTTTTATAGATTTGAAAGATGTATTGATGACCAAAAATGTATTTTAAGTTAAATGCAACATGCACTACCATACTCGGCCAAATTTGAGGCTGATAAAATAAGAAAAAGTGTTTGCATGTCCTGACCGATGTTCTGCAATGACCACATAGACCAGCTGTTAATGACCTGTCCATCATGGACCTTATAACTTCGCCAATTATTTGTGATTTATTTTTTCTCTGTGACTAAGCTAATACATTTTTGATAATCTAAGCCTTTTCTTTCACTCAGAATAGGCATTTTCAAAATTATATAAGAAATGATCTGTTGGAGAGCTGAAATTTCATAGACACATTCTGGGGACACCTGAGACTTATATTACATATTAGGGGAATAATTGGTCTCCTTTAAACAAACAACCAATTTTTCCATTTAAATGCATTTAAATTGTTCAGCCTGGTTGAATTTTTAGGATGCATCTAATAATAATGAATTATATTTTTGTATGCCATATAACTAAGAGAACCATTTTTAAGAATGGATTTGATTATTTCCTCAACGAATTTTGGAGTAAAGTTGCATGCCCAATACATTGTGACATGTAAAAACATTGACGTTGGGTTAGGTTGCATTGTGCTGTTCTTTCATTGGAAAAATTGTTTTTACTGGAAAAGCTACTCTATTTTAAAACCGCTGTCACATTGCTGAAAAACACTAACTGAGGTAGTGTCACTACTTGTATTTAGTGACTCCCCTATCCAGCCCATTCCAAAACAGACGATTTTATTGTGTAAAGATGTGGAGAATGTTTTTGTCTAAAGAGGATATTTGGGTATTGACTTAGTGAGCCTTATCTCAGTGTGCATAACACTGGGTTTTATCAGAACTGTAGGTAGATGGAAGCTGACGTGGATGTCCTGGGAACACTCAGCACCAGGGAGAAAAGTAAACACAACCAGGATAGTAAGGAAAAACAGATTCTGCAGAAAGGTAAACATTCATAAGACAGACGGATAGGAACCTGATATCGTGCAATACTACTAGACTCGCTGCTGCAAAGATAACTTGCGAGACTCAGGACACATGAGAAACCTCAAGGCGCAGTAGGTTCCAAAGTGACTCTTGAATTTGAATTGTGAAAGCAAACAGAAGTGCAGTTTGAATGTAAAGAAGTAGAAATTCAATTACATTTCTGTAAGTTCCATTTTTAAATAAAAAAGCTGTTGGCTTGACAGTTTGATTTGAAAAAGCAATCAAGATGTAGAATTGCAAATTGTAAATTTATTTGGGCACTTTATTTTGATAGTCCATTTTAGACTTTCTACTAAGTATAGGTACTGGAATTGCATGTCTAAACTAAAAGAAGTTTAAAACTTTTTAAAAAGTGTAACTGAACCAGAAATTGCAAGGTTTATAGGCCTTATGGACTGGATGGATGGATGGATAGTTTTGAAAATTCCAAATTAGTTTCCTGTTAGTTGTGGCTAATTAAAATTCACACTTGTACTCCATTCGCCAATTCAGAATTTTTAAAAATCTGCATTAAATCCATCACCACATGTACTTGGTGTAAAACATTTCAGGAGGATGCGAAGCTAACTTAAAGGATGACTCTTCGGGGTGCACATACTGTCTGTTGTTTGCGTCTTTCTGAGAAGTGAACAGACTGTTATATAATTTGAATGGTGTAGATGAGACGGAACCTTCGTAACAAATGCACATTGTGCCAGATGCTGTGAGTCTGCCAGAATGGAACCCAGGACACTGGCAATAATGCGACCATTGTTCAATTCCCACTCGCTCGGTTCAGTGTAATGACACTCCAGTTTATCAGACAGTCCTAAAGAGAGCTACTGTACTGTGCTGCTGCAAAACGGTGAAAAAGGACCTTTGCGTTAGGTTAAATGTCCATAGGATGTCTGTCCAATAAAATGTACACAGCCAGTCAAAAGTTAGGGTCACACATGACTTAAATATATGTCTGTAATCATTTTAAAAATCTAAAGACTTTTGCTTAGATTCTTTAACCCAAAAATGAAAATATTTTCATTAATTACTCACACTCATGTCTTTCCAAACCAATAAGACCTTCAAAGAAATTGTTGAATAAAGCCTTTGTTTTTGTTTTCTTTGCATGCAAAAAATATTCTCATAACTTTAAAAAATTATAGTTGAACCACTGATGTCACATGGACTAATTTAACGATGACATTAGTATTTGCTGATAGTGTTGCTGAGTACGCAGGGTAAGAAAGCTCTCAAAATTCATCAAAAATATCTTTGTGTTCCAAAAGATGAACAAAGGTCTTACAGATTTGGAACGACACGAGGATGAGTAATTAATGACAGAATTTAAATTTCTGGGTGAACCATCCCTTTTAATTAAGGCGTTAATGAACTCTTGTTCATTAGCTCTTGTTTAATGAAGAAGCTCAAATGTAAGATTTCTTTAAGTTCTTTTAAGTTTTTCATTTTTCCATTATTCTAAGATGTGGAAAATAAATAATAAATTAGTATCCAATCTTTTGAGCTATTGCATTGAGAAATGGTGAATTAAGGAAATTAAGTACTGCTAAACATTTAATTACGTTTAATTTAATTTAAGTTTTAACAGTAAAAAAAAAATCCCTCCTCCACTGACCAGTTGTTGACCATTTCTGAAAAACTCTGCATATCCAACCGAGTTTGCCAATTAGACTTCTCCCAGGCAAACATAAACAGAATTAGGTCAGCTTGGGGTTTGAAAGAATTCTGTCAAAACCATCTGTGCAAATTACATCACACTGTGTGAGTGACATTTGGATTATTGAAACTGACTTTGAAAAATACGTGCGTTACAGCAAATTGAACAAACACAAAGTGCCCTTTCCTTTTATTTCCCACCTAGTGCCAAGAAGTCTAATGGTGTGCCTGCTCCATTCATGTTGGCACAGCTGATTGACCCAAAGCACTCAGCCCACAGGACTCTTGTGGGATGCATTTCCTGTGAACCAGCCTCATTCTCATGACTCACCGACTGTGCCGTGGTCAGTGTAGGTGTCTCTTTACCCTCGGTCGCTAGAGCAACCGTGGGTTCCCTTCATACAAGACTGTCCCGGGTGAATCACCAATGTAGATGGCGCCACTTTGTCAAAAGGATAAACATGAGTCTGTAAATATTGTCAAAGACCTATAATGTACGCAACAGTGACTGCCCATGGAGTAGAGAATTTCTGAAAATGATCAATAGAAAGTTGTAAGACATGAATAAGTTCAAATAAAAAGGTTGAGACAAAAAGAGACGGTGTAACATTTTTTTTAAGAGGCAGTGAACTCTGCTTCCCTTGAAGCATTATAAATGATGTAACCGAATCAGAGGGATTGTTACTATAAAACTATTGAGGTATTATGGAAGTACAATGCAATTCTGAGAAAAATTTAATAATTGCAAGATGTAATCTGTAAACTGTAAAAGTCTAAAGTGTGAGGTATAAACTCGCAATTGTTTAAGTTTGTGTCTTTATGTCTTGCGTTTTTGAGAAATAAGTCAGACTTGCAAGATATAATGTTTTGGTATCTATGTTAAAGGGTTATTGAAGAATATAATACATTATATGTAATTATTCAGAATGTGCGCTGTAATACATATTTGTTATGATATCGTAAATAATAATAAAAAGCAAGTTTAAAATGCATTGTAACAAATAATTGATAAGTGCTAAAATGTATTAACTGTTGTATCAATTATTCATGAGATTGCACAATGCATTATAAGGTGCATTACAAGGCATAATTAATGCATTAAAACTACTTTTATTCATTATACATAAAGGCTTTAAGTATGAGTTTATCTTGACTCCCATAAACAGATAAACAGTTGAAATTACTGTTTTTCAAATGTATTTTAGTTTTGAAAGATTTGATAATGTCATTCAAAAAGGAAGAAGTAGACAGAATTTTTATTTCTATAGTAATAGTGACTTGATTGATCTGTTTTTATGATTATCAGTCATTTACTTTAGTTATTTAATAATTATATGGCTACTGAACACATTTTTTAATGAAGTTGAAATAATGCTTGCTTGATTTAAGTGTGTACAGTAGGCAAATATAATTTCTTTCTTCCACAGCCCAACTGTCATGCTCTATTAACTTGTTCAACTGTGGTCATGGTTAACTTGATTGCTCACCCGGGTGAAGCTGTGCACCGAGGCTGATGAATTGTCAAAGTGTTCAAAACCTGTTTAACGTCACATGCTTATAAGTCACTATAAAAACAATGGCGTAAGATTGACCACCCAACACCCATTGGATGTACTTCCTCTGTAAATTTTTCCACCACCCTCTCATTTTCTCACGCACATGGACCTAACATAAAGCAGAGGTCCCTGCTCTTCCAATTGACGCATTTGCAGTCACCAGTTTTCCCGGCGTTCAGGCGACTGAAGGGTGTCCGTCCTGTAACCTCAACAGGGTGCTTCCTGTGCTGATACAGGAGCTGCCACGATAGCCCTGTATGGAGTGCTCTTCACTGGGTGGGATAGTTTAGGTAAAGGCCAGTTCTCACTGACTCCCAATCTTATCTGGACAGTGTTTGGAATGCATCTGCTGGGATACAGCTGAATGTGTGAAATGGAATTGGAAACCCCATGTTCTTCCTGAATGAAAAAAAATCACAAGTGAGATCTCTTTAATATCTCATTTGTTTTTGATAGACTATAATGAAACTAAGCAGAGGGCCAACTGAGACTTTTGCTAACTTTTTGTTGATAACTAAAGTCTTACAGAAGTCAGAAATCTCATTATGATCTAAAGCTGCAATTGTTTTTAAGTTCTACAATCTTGGGCACACTCTAAGCAATGCCAAATCATAGCTATTTTTGGTTCCCCTAAGAACCTCTCAGTGAACACTTTATTTTGATAGTCCACATTTGACATTCTACTAACAGTAAGAAACTTTGCAACTACATGTCAACTAGCAGTCATTAGAGTATGAGTAGACTGTCTGCTTAATATCTTCTAAGACTTTTTTTTTTGTCCACAACATAACATACTGACTATCAGAAACTTGGCAAGTATATGTCGACTTATTCTACTAACCCTAAACCTACCCTAACAGTCTACTCTGAGAGTTAGTAGACATGTAGCTGCCAATTAGTGAGAATTAGTTGACATGAAGTTACAAACTTACTTATAGTTAGTAGAATGTCTAAAGTGAACTATCAAATTAAAGTGTAACCAACATTTTAATAATCAAAACAACCTTTTCCACTATAAAGTACCTTTAATCCAATGGAAAGGTTCCATGAATTTTAAAGGTCCTTTATGGAACCATCAATGTGTAAGTTGTTGAATTTTTGAAGTTGAACAGAAGTATAAGATTATAATGCTGTTACACACATTTTGGAAAACCACTTTTACACCAAACAGGTTATATATTTTATTCTATTTCTATTTTATCTAATGCATAACAACAAAATGTTCAATCTAAATGTAATTTAAATCATCATGACGTAATAATTGCATCATGGTATAACAACTGCACTCAATTGCTCTGCTTTTTCTTTTTCTTTTAAGTTCAGCAATGACAGTGAACAAATTCTTATTATTTACTTGCTGTTTGTACAAGTTGTGTTGCAAAATGAAAAGCATTAGAGTAAATATACACTTTTTGTTCACAGAAATACATTTTTCACCATTTCAAAGTAACTTCACTGAAGTGCATATCTGTGGGCAGCATAAAAATGTCTAATCATGATGAACATCCAATAACTTACTGAATGTCTATGTGTATTTTTATTTTTACTAGAACTCTGTCCTTGAATTCACCCCAGCATATTTCCACACTGGTAAAATTTACTTTGAAATGGTTGTCACTCAGATACTCAATTTCACAAATAATTACAAAGAAATGGCAAGTAACACATTGAATCAAAATTGAAAAATATTGAAATAGTATTTTCTTTTAAAATGTACTCCAGTAATGTTTGATTCAGTATTTATTTATTTATTTACAGTTCAGGATGCACGTGTCCTCGAATACCTTTAAGCAAGCTGTGAATCTTTTGTTCCATGTTCAACTAGCAGTTTGTTCCTGCAAGGTAATTTAAATAGGATGTTTCAACTCGTTAAACTGTGCTGTTTTAAACAGCGATGGAAAGAGAATAGGAATGAAATGGAGGAAGCCAAGAGGGTTTGTTAGACCGAGGACAGTTTAATTATTACTCCTGCGTACGTCTACTTTTAGAATCGCATGTTCTCCTCCCTCACAATGTCTAGACACTCTCCCTGAAATCATCTCCTTTTAGACTTTCTTGCATGGCTTCCCACACATGTTGTTCTTGGCCACATAGTCACTCTTTTCATGATCCACTGAATAAAATATAATGAAAACAGAAACATGCAGTCAGGCTGCGTGCTCCAAGGTTTACTGAGGAGAAATATTAGTGCCCTCACAACAGCAGGTTTTGTTTAAGAATTGTCATTGCAAAACTCACGGGACAAGTCAAATAATCAGTGTTGTTTAAACAGTGTTTAGTTATGCTGTTCTGCAGGTGTTGGATAAATAATAGTACTTGGATCTCAATTTTGTCATTTTGATTGAAGACAAGCTTTGTTTCATTTACAGTTTTATGTTCAGTACTTATAATTAAGATAAGTTTAGGAGCTTAATGTGTGCTGGTGAAAGACGTCTCTGGTGCGTGGGAAACTTTGGCTGTGTGTCTCAGAAAGGCAGAAATGTAAACAGTGTCAGCCACTTCCTCTGTCTATTCGGCCCTCCTGCTTGTGTCTGATAAATAGGACTGCTCTTGTTCTTGTTAAGTGAGGTATAACACAGATGTTTTTAGCATGATTTGCAGTCTTTGCCATAAACAAATCATCATTTTGTATATGTATGACACCAGAGACCCAAAGCAACATTAACGGTGGTTTTGATGAGGTGAAACTGAAAAGTGTCATTAGAGGTCTTTGTGAGTGCGTGTGGGGAACACGCCTGTGGTCTTTTTCTGGTGACTGCTGATTAGGGGTGGGCGATATACTGGGATTAACTGGTAGAAATGTGTCAACTGGTAAAGATTTTTGAATATCTCATGATGCTTGCATGCATATCACTTGCATGCATTTTTAAGCATTGCATTTTAAAAGAAAACCTATTGCGCAATTAATGCGCTGTCAGAGAGGTCATGAAGACAATGCTCATAGAGTGCAGGATTATTTAAATCACGACAACTCTTTGAAGATTTTAGCATGGAGATGGATATGGTTAATGTATTTGGTCTTGATGGAATAGATCTGCTGTTGGTTATTGCTGTACAGGAACTTGCTACTGCCAGTGCATATGGCGATACTGTGTCGTGAGTATTTAAGTCAAACTGCTGCTGCACAAATATCATATAAAATAACCTGTAGCATATCTGTACAGGTGGAGCTGGGGAAGGTAGAGGCTTTCAGAGAAAATCTGAAAGTGTGCTGCAGGAATCTCAAGTAAATGCAAGCCAGCCATATAAATGCAAGGCAGTTAGCTCATTGGCTGAATGTGCAAGTCGTTTAACTCTCTGAATATCACTGGTTACGTTAACAACCTGTCAGCCTGCGTCATCTAGAGTTTCATGACTAACCTATATATTTTTGCTGTTTATGGGCCTCGAGTGGCTAAATACAGACTTTTATGTGTCATAATGCCCATACAGTAATGTACGTACAGTACACTACGTCTTAAGTGAAAGCAAACAGCTGAGCAAGAAAACGCATGTGTAACAGTATATTGGATCCAGGTAGCTCTTAAAGTGACAGCAGTCTAATATTCCTGCTGCCTGTCATTCATGTTAATCAAACAACAAAAGAGAGAAAATCTCTCACTGCTCTGGACAAAATCACTGTTTGTAACTTTCATTAGAAGACATATATATTTCATGTACACAGTGAAGAATATGCAGTGTTTTTATATGTTTGATTACTTTATACAATGTAGCATTTTAAATTTATTTGTTCTACTGTAGATTTTTCCCCTATTGCTTACAGAGTTTCTTATTCTTATTTAATTGCTGTCTTTTAACTTGTATCCAGTGAGCTTGAGCTAATGAATGATTTTAAATCTAGTATGTAAATAAGGTAACACACAAAAATCAGAAAAAAGTTGAGGTCAGTTTTTCTTTTATAAAATGAATATTTTTATTTAGCTAGGATGCATCAAGTTTTATCAAAGTGACAGGGAAGTTCCAAAATATTTTTCTTTCACTTTCACAAATATTTCTTAAATATATACATGCATGTGTGTATATTTATATAAACATAATATAAATAAATAAATAT
>JAUMHE010000060.1:4860807-4881163 GCA_032359235.1 Enteromius mattozi | reverse complement strand
TTTGGGCTTGGAAAGCAGTATTAAAGATTATTTGTTACATGTAACAAATAGTTTGTGACTGATTGGTTCAAATGCTAAATGTATGTCAGTGACTTTTTTTATTTTTTTATACCTGAATCCGTGGTTCTTGGTGATTTATAAAATTCAAGTAAGCAGCTGCCCTCTTTGGAGAATAAAAAGCATATCAAGGAACACATAATTAATAAGGTGATTATATTGAGATCTTATGAAGCAAAACAATTAGTCTGTGCAAGAAACTGAACATCATATATAACATGATTAATCAGGCAAACTGGGAAATCTGATTCTTTCCCAAACTGGTTCTTTTAGATAGTTTGTTTCTTTGAACTGGTTTAATTCACTAGTTTGTTTACATAATCTTGCTATGACGTAACATATACGCATATTATTAAAGTACAGACTGGTCCTTTTTCTTCATGAGTCCTCAGTATATTGTGAGGAGCCATGGGTATTAATTTAATGTATTTTGATGTACTTTAATAAATTGCCTTTAACCAATCACCAAGTACCATGGTTTAGCTAAAAATCTTCTTTATGTTTTACTAAATAAAAAAGTCATCTACATCTTGGATGGAATGAGGGTGAATAAATTAATTTGCTGTTTTTTGGAAGAACTGTTCCCTTAGGTTTCTTACAAATTATTGTAAAATACAGGATTCTTAAATTAAGTTTCTTCTAGAATTCATTGGGAGAAATAACAATAGACACAAATACATGTTGATAGAGCTATGAAATGAATGTAGATAACATCTCAGATTGTTTCATGAGAAACCTTCATATTGAGATCTCTAAGCTTGATTTAAGACTTGACAAATATGAGAACGGGTTGAGACACTGATCTCTTTAGAAATAAGAAACTTGAGATTACTGGGGTCTTTTTCTCAAAAGAAAAATGAGAAATCTGCTCTTCATTTCAACTCCTTTCTGTCAAGAAGAAATACTGTCAAGTTTTATTTTCTGAAAAGACACTGCAGGTAAATAGAGTAAAAATGTAATATCACCATACTTCCCCAAGCTGATTGATTACATTAAGAACTACAAACATTTACTGTATTGCAAGTTGTCTGACTTTACAAAAAGAAATTGCACATTGGTTAAAGAAAGGTTTGAAATTCTAGTTTCATTTTGTTGACATATTAGAGTTAAAAGATTTTACAATGAAGATTTTGAATTTCTTTTTATCACACTGTAAATCAAAGCCAGCCAGAAATAGTAATCATAATAATAATAAAAATTAATAATAATAATAATACACTCACTGTATTATCAGGCAAATTATATATTTGGAATAAAAATTGGCCTTTAAACACATGTATTGAAATCTACAGATGCAAATAGATAAAAGTACAATCAAATAAACACCAAAAGTGTATTTTGAATGTTTTCTTTCCACTCGTCTGGAAAAAAAAAGTTATGAAAAGCCAAATTGCCAATAAACTAACCAGTGCATAAGTGAAACAGAAGCTTCTAGCTAGAAACCTTTTTTTAACAAATTCACTTGGCCATATAAACTTGCTTTTTTAGGCTTGGCTTGAGCCAATAACAGAAATAAAGGAGGAGATGGGGAGGTGGAGGGACAGCAGAAGAATTTTCACTTGGACAGTGTAATGAGTGCAGCTTATTTAGGCTTGTAATGCATAATTCCAATGAAATCCATGATTATAATCTTTCATCAGAATGCTATAGTTTTCTGAAATGCTTTTTGTCTCCTTACAACTATGTCACATATAATTTTTATCTATTTGTACCCAGTCATTTTTATTCTCACTAAATATCCTGTTTCTTTCCTTTTTTAACCTTATTCCAGCTTCCTCAGCTTCATCTTGTGATGTTTTGCCTTTAAAATCTTTTAAATCCAGATCAGTATTCCTTATGCATATCCAACCCTACTTTGATGTTATCATGTTATTCAAACATTTCAAGCCTGGTTAAGAGACTCTTTCTGCTTCAAAGGTGCATGACTGCCTGACTTTATAAGGCACTTCCTATGTGTGCGTACGATGACATCATATCAACACTCGAGTGGTTGAATGTCTGTGTGTGTGCATGGTGTGTGTGTACAAGAAGCGGGAGCTGGGAGGGATCTGGCAACAGAGGAAAGTTCATGGCCGTGTTTCTATCAACACGAGGCAATCTGAGCTCAGATCAGCTCGGCTCTGTCTCCACACCTGATTGCAAAATGAGGTACATCAAAAGACACAGAAACAAACCTTTATTGAAGTGACAATGGATACTGCTGCAGAGTCATTTCAGGTGGACTAAATTTGGCCGGGTTAATGTATACATAAATTGAATAGCTTCTAATCCTTGTGAATGCATGCTGTTGCATGACAGTTGCATACACATTTGCACACAAACCCATTGCACAGTTATCAATTAATTTGTGCATGTTCACCTTTGTGTGAATCGCTACTAGTACAGTGTCAAAAATCAACATTTCGTTCGCTCTCCTGCTGGCCACAACTGGCCTGCTGGAATGTGTGGAATGTTCTTGAAATTATAAGGGGATTAAAGTGAGTCGGCTCATCCGCGGCCAAATATCGAATGATAAGCCTGTTGGGTTTGGGGGCCAAGGCCAGACACAGAGATTTGCAACACTGTAACACAAGCACATTTTGTTCCTGCTGCATTCCTGCCTCTCAGCTCTGTTTGTTTAGCACTTTGAGGTTTTTTTTGTGTGTATTGTGTTTGACCGTATGTATAGCTTCACCCTTAGTGTGCACGTTACAATAGTCTCATGGCATGGAGTGAGCGGCCAGATTTTATTTAGCACTTTAAAAGTATTTGTAGAATATATTGTTGAATTTATTATGGATCACAGTGCAGCTCACTGAACAAATAAGTAAAACACTTTTTGATTAAAAAAAAAAAAAAAGTTATAGGGTTAGTTCACCCCAAAATGAAAATGTCATTAATTTCTCACCCTCATGTCGTTCCAAACCTGTAAGACCTTCATTCATTTTCAGAACACAAATTAAGATATTTTTGAAGAACTTGGAGAGCTATCTGACCCTCCATAGACAACTAGCAATGATCCAGGTCCAGAAACGTAGCAAAAACATCGGTAAAACAGTCCATGTGACATCAGTGGCTCAACTTCAGTTTTGTGACACTACAAGAATACTTTTTTTGCGCAAAGAAAACCAAAATAATATCATTTACTAAACTATTCTTCTACGTCTGAGTTACATCTTACCATTTTAGAGAGTATCACAACATATATGCATGCTTTCCCCTTGAATGTAAACAATGCTGATTAAGTGACATACCTTCTTAAGTAATTTCTAAAATGGTGGAAGATGTAAGTCAGGGGAAAAGAATGGTTGAGTAAATGATGTTATTTTTGTTTTCTTTGCGCAAAAAAAGTATTCTCGTAGCGTTGCAAAACTGAAGTTGAGCCACTGATGTCACATGGACTGTTTTACCAATGTTTTTGCTATGTTTCTATGTTGCTTATGTTCTGAAGATGAACGAAGGTCTTACGGGTTTGGAACGACATGTGGGTGAGTAAATAATGACAGAATTGTCATTTTGGGGTAAACCAACCCTTTACTGTTGTCTGATATTCATTTTCTATTTTCTTAAATATTTTTCTTCATGGTGTTTGTAAGAGAGAGGCACATCACTCAATTTGTCCTAATTAAAATCAAATTTCAGATGGCTTTTTGATTGGACCCACAGCTTTAGACATCAACAACAAAAGGCTAAAGAAAATGTTCAAAACAAAACTAAACATAAATGTCTTTGGTATTATTTAATAATTGTAGCTTGTATTTAATGTAGTCTGGGTTGCACCTTCTGTTTTCTTCATGATTTCTATTGATGAGGGCAAGTCACGCAACTTGTTTAAGTTATATAAGCAGCAGATGAATTTGCACCAAAATGCAAGTTTGATTGGGAGGGCTTGCATGGTTGGGACAGAGTGCATGATTATATGGTAAGCTGCATTTTATTATTTGCATTTAGCTTTGAGTTTTTACTGTCCACAGCAGACCTGCGACCTGACTAAAATCCCACTGTAATCGTGCACAAACAGATGAAGAGATCCCATTATCTCACATTCACATGGGCATCCGGATAAGGCTGAATCAGAGGTGGATTATGATATACAGCAGCTGTTATCTATAGCCCTGCACAGATCATAATGAAGAGACATCACCCATATCCATCTAGCCTGCAGACAATATGGGCTCCATCTCGACAGGCTGGTAAATATAATGTAGCAGTAAAACATAACAGTGTTCACTGTGCGTGCTTTCTTATCAGCAGTGGAGCCACCTTTATGTCTGTTGGACTGTTTTTGTGGATTTGCCAGGCTGTGGGCCCTTATTTCTTCATTCTGTGCATTAAATGTCTCTCTTTGCACTTCTCACAGAGGTTCTTTAGCCTTGTATGGTCTGGTCTGTCTGTTCAAATAATTCTAGACTCTAAGGACTCTGAACTCTCATGCCTGTCAGCAGACTGTCTGGTTTCAGGTACCTATACTATATACTATACTAATACTTTTATATTATATCAAATGCATGGGTTTGTTTAAACCATGGCTCTGAAATAAACCGATTTCCGATTCAGTTTATTGTGCTTTTATTAGTAGTGAGGAAAAGGGGGATTTCAGTTTTAATAGCACTTTGCTTTGGGAAGAATAAAGTTTTTATAAAGGTAATACTGAATATGTTCAGAATAATAATCTGATAAAATAGGTTTATTCTATCAGATTATATTCATTCATTGTCATTAAAGCAATTTAATTCACATATAGGAGCCTGAGAAAAGTGCTAATTTTATTCCAAAATTTTATATGGCACTTAGATGCTTTTGCATCTGAACTCTTTACGTTCACCATGTTTTAAAATGAAACCAGGCAAGCGATATATGAACAAACCTCTCTATAAAAGAACCTAAGAACATAGACGGGACTAAAACTGTAAAGATTGATGTATGAGGCTAAAAATCCAAATTCTGTAAGTACAGAAATACGTGCTGTTTTTAATGAACATATTTTATTGAATATGACATTATTTTCCTTATATTGTTTGTCATTTTCGTGAATATTTGTATTATTACATGCAAAATGTTCTGATTCTTATTTGTTGTCTCTGGATTAGGCTACAAATTGAAATGCAATTTTTTTTTGTGCAATTAAAATATATAGTGAAACAAGAAAATACCATTGGGTGTTTTTTTTTTTTTAAATGTCATTTTCATTCTGCATTTGTCTACAGCCTTTACCGGGGAAACCTCTTGTTTCTTGTGCTTAAAACACATCCTTCGGGCAGAAATGAGTTTGCATTTTTAATAAATCTGTCTGGTTTACACAGCGAACATATTTCGCTTGTTATAAAAAAAAATAATCTACTCTAGAAGGACTTGGCTGCTGTTATTGATTCTATTTGGATGTCTACCAGAAGTTAAGTTGGGACCACAAAAGCACGCATGCGCAGTAACGTTTGTTTATGTTGTTGAATCCGTCTATAGGCTGTAATGAAATCAGCAAGTTTTAGGGGTTTGACATTTAGAATAATACCATCAATTTCATTGTTCCTAAAAAAAGAGCTCTCATTCACAGTGAAAACGTGTGTGTGTGTATTTTCTTTCTTTTCAAATAAAAACTGCATTTGTTTTTCCATATAAAACATGTAGAGTAAGCAAACGCACAACACAGTCATAGAGGGTAACATTACTGCAGAGCCTTTCACAGATAACAGCAGCGTGCGCACTGTGTCTTTAAATCCCGCCTGAAAGGGGCGGGGCTTGCGCGTCCTCTGAATACTGTGAGCATTTAAAGCACCGCGCACACAGAAGACCCGTTTGTGAACGAACATCTCGAGTGCTGTAATGAACGTCCTATAGCATCTATAGAGCTGAACTAAAGCTTTCCAACGGGCCTAACGGGATCATTACAGCATTATGAACTGTTAACACCGGACACCTAGAATCTGTCAGGAGATTAAGGTGAATTTTATTGCATTTAACGCATTGTCTGTGTTTGTGTTCTCTCTCTCTCTATGTGTGTGTGTACTGATGACGACAGTGACGTGTGTAACGATTTTATCAGATTCTATGACAGGACATCTGATAAGGAGTGCGTGCGCGTGTGTGTGTGCGCGCGAGCGCGTGCGTGTTCAGTTAGGAGGGGAGTGCAGGAATAGTTCTAAAACATAATCAAGTTGATGTATTTTTAATATATTTATTTATTTTAGATTTTTATTACAGTGTTGGCAATAATAATAAATCATCTGACAAGACACGCGTGATAGCGTCACAATATGTGACGTTAACACATGTTGCTTCATTTCGTGGAACATCAGTCTTTTTTTTTTTCGTACTTCAAGAAATGTATAAGGTGTGTTTCGTCAGGTGTGATAGAGTGCTAGTGACTCATCCCGCCAGTTTGCGGAAGCGGACAGGTAGATCGGGTATGGTTGCTAGGAAACCACGGCGGAGGTGACAAGAGCGGGGTGTGAACGCGCGCGACTGTCTCTCCTTCATACCTTCTCACAATGTCATATCAGTGGTTTGTCAGGACGCAGATATTTCGTAATTTGAGGCCATGTACAATGACTCTACACTTTACTGCTCGACCTCTATTCGAAATATTTTTGTTCAGGATGATTGGCTTAAAATGGTTGTGTACACTTGTGTTTGTCTTGTGAATATGCACACATAGATGTGTACTAGAACCACTTTTTTGGGGGTTTACCAATAGATGCATGCTGGTCTGTCAAGAACATTTAATTGCAAAGTCTATTTTTATAACTATTGGTATTAAATACCTCACTTTGACAATTAGGCACATTTGTAATCCAATTCTAAAGACATAATGAAATAATGACACTATTGTCTTAATAGACCTTGTAGAGAATTTGGATTTGTCTCATATTTAATGAAGTCTGCGTAACCGTGAAGCTGTTTTGAAATTGGTCTTTATTGTATAAAGCGCTATAAAAAGTGACGACTTGACAATGAATACATATTTAATTTTCTTTACAGTATATTTATTATAATGCTATATCATTGCAGTTCTTGCATGTGGCCCTTATTCTGAATTAATGAATAAATGTGGTTATTCATCATAAACAAAATCTCAGTTCTAATAGTGCTAAAATAATCTATGTTTGTGATTTTTCAGAGTGAGTAGCGACAGGTTTTGTAAGATTCACTGATTCTTTCTTGCACAGTGCAGCCAAACGTATAGTTCAAGATCTCAGATTTAAATGAAAATAATGGTAGACTTAATATATGTTCAGCTGTCAGTGTTTTATAGAATGGTTCATTGGGTTTACGCCACAACGAGCACATTTTTCACACTTTGTTTACTTAACGTCTTCGCTACACATTGGCATTGTCTTCCCGAAGGCATTGAGAAATGTCTGTGCCGGACACTAGGAAGTCTGCCCGTCTTGCACCTGTTGTGAGAGGAAACGCTTGTCCCTTGGGGTTCTTTATCACAGATCAGGTTGCATTGTGTGCTCATAGTGACCGTATCCAAGGTCCAAAGCTTTCAGGATGCGTGACTGCTTGCATTTGTGAACCGGATCAGGGATGGAAGACAGAAATGCACGTCCCTGTTGAACCAATTGACCCGGTTTGATCACATACTCTTTTATGAAATGGCAGTGCATTGCTTTCTTTGACTAGATTTTACTCCGTGCATCACAAGCAATCTGCAAAATGCGGGATCTCGATTTAAATTGCAATATTCCACGCATGCACCTGTCGCACTGTGTTCTGCAGAAATGCATTGAACCATGCTTATGCGTTGTGTCTGTTGCTTGCAAAACAGCCCTGCAATAAAATGTTCTATAAAATGCTAATTGCTGTTTAATTGGGTACATGAGTTGTTTGTATCTCTGGAAGACTGTCGTAATGTTGGTGATTTGATAGCTTGTGAGCGTGATATGTGTTTGTAAGCTAAAACCAGGATGAACCTTGCCTCCAGGTCCATCACTCTTCACTTTCTCAGGGGTGTAAAGCTGGTTTCTCAAAGATCAAAAACATTTTCTACTCTAGAAGCTACTGCTTTAGACCATCTCTAGTGTTACATCTTATAGTAACACTAGAAACAAGTTCCTTTAAGCATAAGTTGTGTTCCCAAGGCATGAAATTTGAGACTCATTTGCATACATTGTTTGATATTACATGACTTCCTCTGTGAAGAAAGCATTTGCACGGGACTCTAAGAAAGTTGTGCTTGCAGACAAAATTACACAGCATTTCATCGAATGCAGCAAAGTGATAAATCATGTGCTGCCAATGCATCCTACAAGACTGGATTGAGTCTTTTGCTGTTTGCACTGTTTCGTGTGTGTAACATCTAAGAGAGCATTCCGTTTGGCTCTGTCCTCGGGGCTTTGGGGGCATAAGTGTCGTTTAGTGCTGTCAAACTGAGCGCTTGTCATACCACAGGCTGTGAAGCTCAGCAGAGTGTTGCTCAATGTTCTTTTCTGAAAGAGCGCGACTGGAGTCCCGTGCACATGGCTGACTGCATTGCAAAGCGAGGAGACGCGAGGAGAAGGTACATTGGATGGTGTGCTGATAGCCCAGGGCTCACTGCTCCATAAACAAGTAGACAATGTCTCAGTTCTTCCACAACAATCACAAAAACAATGCAATGATCTCAGTTAGATTTGAATGTTCATATGGTCATAATTGAGGTAATGATACAATTTTACTGCTCAAACGTTGCTCTTTTATAGCTTAATGGAGCTCTTGGTTGCATTTGACTTTCTTTTGGACATTTTTCTAAAAATTCCTCTTCTGAAATGAAAATAGACACAAATGAGACAAAAGTTAGGCACAAAATATTAAAATATGTCATGTCATGTACATTGCCATTTCTTTGCAATTGTGAAATTTACTATAGTTTCTATACCTTTTTTTCAAGTGTAGTTGATGTACAGTAACACATTTTTTTTTTTTTGATTGCATTTTTGAGTTTCAGAGGGTATCTCAACTTGCAAGGCTTTTCCTCAGAGTCTCAATTTGCTTTCCCTTCAGGCTATAGATGGAAACATTGTTTTTTTCCTATTGGTTTGCATTGTGAGCTCAGTGTAAGATCTGTTTTGAAGGTCTAGATAAGACGTGTGAAAATACTGATGTCCTTTTCTCAGTAAGAAAGAAAATTTGAGAAGCAGGATGCTTCAGTATTTAGTCTTATTGCTGCTTTTGAGAAACACTTGAGATGTTTCTGAGATTTATGCTCTTGTCTTCTCATGGCTGTGTTTCAGGTACAGGCCAGCAGCTGCCAGCTTGGCGGGAGGAGCATTTCCTGGCCTGAATGCGAACCGACTGCAGCTGGAGCATGTCCACTGCAGGCTTGACTGCCCAGGAGATCTGTTTACCCGCGCAAAGCCTATTTCTGCGGGACAGCCATTGGCATAGCATGGCCGGAGCTAAGCCCTCTTGGAAATACCATGATCTACACAAGTGAGTGCAACACTAAAAGCACAAGTGTGTTTTTCTTGTGTTGAACATGGATTAGTTTTACAACTCCCTGGACATGCTCTGCATGACTGAGCAGAAAAACAGGAAATGGCTTGTGATGTTAATGAACTTCGGATTTTGTCTGATTAGGTCTCCTGTTCTTAATCTACAGCTTATATTTCACCATTGATTCTTCTATGGATTATAACATTCAGTCCCGGCAACAGGTGCTGCCATCATTTTCAGGAGCGGAAAGTAAGTTACATTACAACATACATTTTATCATTATGACACGTTCACTCAAATTTACTCACCCTCATTTCATTACAAACCTGTATGGTGTGATTTAAAGTATCTTTCTTTACATTTATTGACATTTCAGAGTGGCCGTAGACAAAAGCACCAAACAGCAAAAAAAAAACCCCCAGCTAAAATAGACTTTACAACATGCGCTATATTCGATTTAAGAGCAGTGGATGGGAAGGTTTTTAACTACACATTAAATTTCAGTCTCTTTGTCACATAAAGTTGTTGTATGTCTTTAGAAGACTAATTTTGTGAGATAGAGTATATGTGATTTATTTTTAATTTCTTCCTTTTGGAGACTGAAAGAGGTGATTATAAACAGTCTGTTTATGGAAAGAACTGCAAAATAATCTGCCAAAAAAAAAAAAAGCATATGGGTTTGCAATGACTTGAACAAGTAAAAAATAGTGTTTACCAGTTCCATGTACTAAATACTAGAGAAAGATCAGAAAACAAAGTTGTCATAGGATGAATCAAATGTGCAATAATGCATTGAAGTGTATGTGGCTCAAACAGTAGAGCATTAAGCTAGCAACACCAGGTTCATGGTTCAGGGAATGCCCAAACCAATAAAATCTGATGTTTCGATAAAAGCATCTGCCAGATGTAATGTAAATAGTGATTATTACTACTGGAGAAAATCATAAGCTTAAGGTGAAGTGCATATTCTGTTCCGCTTGCGTTCACCTCTTTTAAATTGATGACAATTAGGGTTTTAGGTTAAATAATTTACATACAAGAACAATTTATTCATTTAGATCTTAAAAACTGCTATATACTCATTCTCTGCTACCTTCTTATTCAAACAGAACAGCGGACTACTCTTCAGTCACCAAACAGCCCAGTAGGCCAGCCCTTGCCCCCCAAAAAACCCAGACCTTCCCAGCTCACCTTGCACACGGACCCTTTCACATCCAGCCCTGGTGAAGACGACCAAGTGGTTCCCTGCTTTCAACGTCTAACAGTATCTGACCGTGTCAGTCCTCCACAGACGCCCAGCCGAGTCACCAAACCCCTTCCCCCGATTCCCGGTTCGGCAGAGCTTTCCCCGGATCAAGCTATGGACAGTGAGGTAGAGTTCTTCAATGGAGATGACAATCGCTGCCTAGTTTCCGAATCTTGCTCAAAGCACTCTTCGTTCCGCTATGGAATGCCTAGTCGGAGGAGTTTCAGGGGCTGTGGACAGATAAACTATGCATATTATGAAGGTCCAGCCTCCCTACAGAAGTCACAGACACAGACGCAGCCGCAAAAGCCGAGGCAGGAGCGGGAAACCCAGCAGAGGGAACAGGAGCTCCGCGATCACCACCACCACCACCAACAACAACAACAACAACAACAACAACAACAGCAGCAGCAGCAAAACTGTCTCCGTCAGCAGGAACGTACGCAAAGAAAGCTGCGGCGCTCCCATTCTGGCCCCGCCGGTTGCTTCAACAAACCCACTTCCTTCCGGCTGTCCAGTCACCACCGGAATACGCAAGGCCTGGATATACCGGAAGTCCCTCCCAGAGTTCCTATTCCCCCACGACCAATCAAGACTGGAGACTACCGCCGCTGGTCAGCTGAAGTCTCATCAGGAGCCAACAGCGACGACGACCGACCTCCGAAAGTACCTCCTAGAGAACCTTTATCCGGCGGTAGTTCCCGCACCCCGAGCCCAAAGAGCCTTCCAGTGTACCTCAATGGGATCATGCCCCCAACGCAGAGCTTTGCCCCGGACCCTAAATATGTCAGTCGTGGCCTGCAACGACAGAATAGTGAAGGTTCCCCGTGCATTCTGCCCGTCATGGAGAACGGCAGGAAAGCAAGCACCACGCACTACTTCCTTTTGCCGCAACGTCCGTCGTATCTGGACAAACATGAGAAGTATTTAACGGAGAGCACGGCGAGTCGAGGCACGGATGCCTCGGATTCGAGTTTGGACTGGGACTGTCAAAGCAAAAGGAAAACAACGCACCAGATAGACTTGGTATGAAAAAAATGGGGCACGTTCCAGGCCCGAGACTTTTTCCGCTGCTTTGTCGCAGCTTTGCTCTAGCGCTCCGAGCGAGTTACATATGAATTGCAGTTACTGGGATTTGTCTTGTTTTGGAAACAGTTCTAACAGTTCTCTTAGAGCAAGCTCGGAAATGATTTTGATGTTGTTGTTTTTTTTAAGTTCATTTCTATGTGAAATGTAAGTGTTGAAATGATGGTGCAGTTGTTTGGTATTAGCTGGTCTGGTACCTCCATACTTCAGTGTTGTACATTTTCGTAGTCTCATTTTATATCGCATTGAAGATTATTTTTATGTCTCGGGACATGTAGTTGAGCATGTTCGTCTGATCATAGGGACATAGGGTCAGTAAATGCTTCTTTACGTTTGTGTTGTCTACCATATATGAAGTATAAAATCAGCCCGGCTTTTTCATGGCTGGCATTTTAAGTGAAGGGTATTCCATCTTATTGCATTGCACACTGCATGCAAGCACGCAATCTGACACATGCACACTATTTCGCAGCTCTTCTGTTGGACTAATGCTCTCAGCTTTTGTCAGGACACTCTTTTGTGTGCTTTTGTTCATGTGGCCTGTCTGTACAATTTGTAGTCTTGATTGTGTGTTACAAAGGAACAGTCTAAGTATTGCTTTTCTGTTCTAAGTTGTGTGTGTGAGTGATTTGAGAGCTGAATGTGTTACATTTGCCCAGTTTTGGCACTGCTTTTAAGCTTTCATAAGCTGCTTAAAACGGCAGCTGAAATGTTGCCCTCTGAATGAACGGAGTATTTCCGATCCCTGGCTTCTCGCTGAGGTGTAGTGTGTTATTTTGTTGCACAAAAAGCAATACTTGTAAAACCTGTGAATGAGTTTCTCTCCCCGTTGTCTCCACGTGAAGCTGTGAGCCATTGTCTGCGATAGGATTTTCTCAAGTACTACCTCTCATTATAGTTCTGCTTCTTCTTAAATACCCAACAAAGACTCAACAAAAACAATCTCTTTGACCTACACAGGTCCGTACGAGGAAACGGTTGCCCCAGATCTATATTTCTTCATGTTTTGCCCATTCGAAACAGTCAGTCATTAACACTTCCTCAATGAAAATGCATTTTAAACCGACTTTTAAGAGCTACGTGGAGTTAAAGTCCATGTGTGGTGCATTTGGCTGAGCTCACACATACTGATCTTCCTGTTACTGTACATGCATTCCTGTTAGACGTGATTACAGTGGGTGTGGGCACCAGAGACTTTGGCTGCTGGCAGCTGGTGAATGAGATGTTTTATTATTCTATATTGTTTCCAGAACCATCGTGATAACTCAGTAAATGTAGCAAGTGCCATGCAATTTAAAAAAGGGGAAAGTAAGACTATAAAGACACCTGTTTGGAAGCTATGAGGTCAAGTACAGCTTTCCACCTCACAGGATTTTGAACTCGTTTGATGCCATGGTTTTTACACTTTATTTGACCAGTTTGTGTATCAGGAAATGTTTACATTATACCTTGTTATTTTCCTTTAGCAGTCTTACTTAAAAAAATGAAATGAAGGCAAATTCAAGAAGAAATAGACATCTCTGCTGTGTTGTGTTGTGTATGTGTGTGTGTGTATATATATATATAAATATGTATATGTGTATATATATATATATATATATATATATATATAAAGCAAAGTGCACTGAGAAAACAGTATGTTGTGATGTGTAAAAGTATTTAACATCGTCCTCTTACCCAAACTGAATAGTTTTTAGTCTATTGTATCCTATAAAGTAATAAAAATAAATACTTATTTATGAATCAAGTTTGTCTTTATCTGATATTCTGTTGTATTTCGTTCTCTGAAGTATGTTGTATCTCTGAGAAACGCAGAGATATAGCTGTTTTGCCTGTTTTATCACATCCACGCCCCTGTGCTCTGCCTCATTACTATTGGCCTGGCTCCAGACAGGAGGAAGGTGAACTGTACTTTTGCACTTAAAAACTGATCTTAGATCAGTTCTGTGGTTGCCTTCACGAAGATGATGGGTTGGTTTGAAGGGATGCATGTCTCGAAGCGGTTTTACAGGGCACCATCTAGCAAACCTGCGAATTACTCACATAGACCGGTATTTTCTGCCTTGCTGATCGGGGAAAATGCTGTTTCTCTGGTCTTCATTTTTTTTTTTTTTTTTTGTAAAAGCCTTGGATGAAATGATAAGCAGCTGAAATGAGCAAACAGTATATCCAATATGTCCAAAACAGATTATTTTAACACTACGTTATGTATAGAAACTGAAATGAATCACAGTCTGGTCTTTTTTTTTGTGCCAAAACGCTTTGGATGAAATAAGAAGGTGAAAGGAGTGAACAATATGTTCCCTGTCTCAAACCATTCAATTTAAATAATACATTTTAAAAACTAAAATTAATCACAAATGACCACAGTCTGTTATTGATTAGCTTCTGGCTTATGGAAATCGAAATTTTAATTACTTCTGAACTGTACGTTTTCATGTTACTGTGATGAACCTATTAACTTTTCTACTCAACAAATTTGGCTCAGATTACAGGAAATCAAGTCATCCTGTTCACCTTTAGTTGCATTTACTGTTTCTGTTTTATATTGCATTTTATATTACAGTCATTATTTGTATAGATTCTTATAATAAATAGCTTTAATTTTTAGTTTTACTAAATTGAAACTTTGGCAATTTTAATAAACTAGTTTCAGTTAGTTGCCAAGGCGATATCCCAAATTTTTAATCCCTAAACATGTTCATCTAATATTTATATTTTATTTAAGGGTATTTTAAACAGTCATATTAGGACATAGTGTACAGAGATGATTTTGTGAATTATATATTGAACTAATAATGAATTGTTATTATTTTTTTCTCGTGAAATTTATTAAATATGTTCTAAAAATAATAGTAATGACACAGAAAGTCATTGAAGATATATTTCAGGTTGATTCACCTCACCTGTAAAATGGAAATGACTCTGCAAACCAGTAATTCAACTCTTAAAAAAAAAAAAGATAAACTTCCTGATTAATCACAACCTGATCAAAAGAAGACAATAGGGAGGATCTATGGTTAAACCACATACATTAAGATCCAAAAAAAGCAAACAACTGGTTTAGATGGCCCCTACTTAGATCTGTCAACCCAACGAAAGCATTCACTTACTCACACATGGCTACTTGGCTAAATGAGGACATACTTCTATTGTTTTATATAAAACTAATTATAATTACTACAGACTAACCCAAACTCACACCCTATCCTGCCCTTCAAAGATTTTTTCCACTTTCTTTTTATTCTTTACCATGTTTATAGCATTTTAATAGCCTACTGGAAAACAAAATATAAAATAGTAAGTTTATGATTGATGTGGCTAATTAGGCTACCACACAAAAAATGTTAGGTTTAGATTTATTGTAAGAATGACTAACTTCCTAGTTGGCTGATGTTAGTTGATTTATTAGTGCTTTTGTATACCTAGAAAATGGTGCACTATGATTAGAATATTATTTTATATGTCCAAGCATCATATGTGATCATACAGGTGTGACATATTTGCATACAGCTTCAATTCAATGACATGTAAATAAACTAGGGAGTGTTATCATAACAAACTATGTTTATTTAGACAATTTAGTGAAGTTTATAAGAACAGATTAACCAATCTGTGCAATGCAGTGTCAGTGCTAAAAATATTTATACATTTTTTTTCATTATGAAAGTAGTAAGGCAGTACCTTTATAAAGTGCATAAACGTGGTATATTAGATATATATTTCTTGTTTTGAAATCCAACTAAGACTAAGAGTTTGAGATGGACTAACCTACTATTTACAAGTAAAAGCATCAGCCAAACCGGGGAAGACAGCATGGCTTATAATTAAGTCTGTAGTGCCTCCTAGTGACCATATACTGACATTGCATCTTTTTTTTTGATGAACATGGTCAGTGTAGCCAATAAATAGTAATACACATATGCTTTATTTTTCTTAAAAAATTTATACATACTGTATGTTCAGCACAGTTGTTTTCACTATAAATATGATTTTACAAAAAAATATTAAATGTGCTCTCTCAGCTTAAACAAGCAAAACCCTGCTATGATAACCCATAGATAATATACTGAGTACATTGTCAACAACTGTACTAGTTGGTTAATGTGGTAGCATTGTAAATAGAAAATAGAAATAATAATTGCAAATGTAATTATTAATAAAGAATCTTTTTGCATTTGCCCTCTTCTCTCTTATTTCCCATTATTGTTGCTGATATTGAAATTGCCTATGTAAATGTAAAATCAATATTAGCAGTTTGCATTTATGTAGCGTTAAGCAGGTTGCCCCGCCCCCACCGTCAGCTAATTGGACAGAAGTACAGCTTCTAATGTATACTTCTTATCAAACATGGACATAGAGAGAGTGAAGGTATACATTTTAAAAAGAGGATTTTACATAAACCACAAACCATAAAAGCATGTCCTCTAGGTGAAGCGTAATAGAAATCATAAAAAATAGGTATGTGTGCAACAGACTGCGCAAACAGAGAGATTTGTTCTGACTGGCCATGTTTTGTGACTGTGTAGGTGGCATCACTCCTGGTATCTGGTAAAAGCTTGTGTAATGCACTGGACCATATTTTAACAACTCAGGTGCTTTTGAGTTCCTTTATACATTGTTGTTCTGTAGTAAATGTGCGTATGGGCACACTATGTTGGCTTCCAGAGTGACCACACTCTTTAAAAAATATTTAAAATAATATTTGTCATTTCTGTTCATCCATCACTTCACTTCAGTTGCTTCTTTATCTGTAGCAGAGAGGGTGGAAATGTGATTTTAAAAAAATAATCAAATTAACAACCACCAATACATGATATTTCCTATATCCCAGTGTATTTATTAAATGAAATGCTCAATTGCTCATCCTACCGTACATATGTATTTTCATTGTATGAGCTGAAAGACCCAGATTCTGAATCTTCTGTGACTGAAAGATTTTGATGCCCATAACCTCTGTCTATTGATCCTGAAATAATATAGTTAAAATTTTCAATTATCATGTTCTCACATCTTTTCTGATGTTTGAGATTCTTCTTGTACTGCTGCTGGTGTATACTAAAGCGTGCACGAAGCAACAAATTGATTGCATACCTCTTGATGTAAAATCAAAGAAGTCATCGTCAAGAAACGATAACCTCCTTCTGCTTGACGTTCTGCTGAAATTAGATCACTGTGTTATTTGTTTGTTTTGGTCTTTGAATAAGTCACAGAAACAGTTATACAGACCTCTTGCCTCTGTAGAGCACCACAATCATCACAGCCAAGACAGTGATAAGTAGAACTAAAGCTGCTAAACAGCCAAAGAGAACAGCGTAGAAACCGGTACCTCTGCTGTAAAGCTCACACTGATCTCCATAGTACTTCTCAAAGGCAGAACTGTTACAGCTAGACAGTTAGCAAAAATAATAAGAAAGGGTAGGTTAAAAAGAAATGATTTCTTTATTTCTGAAGACATGGACTTGTGGATATTTCCTTATTGCTCATCAAATTAAAATGCAATTATATATATATATATAAAAGGCTGCAACTTTAATCATTTGTAGGTAAATATCCTTAGAGACTTACGTGCATTGTGGTCCATTTATTGAATTTAGGCATTCGCCTTGTTGATTACAGTATTTGGGATTTTTTTTGCATGCTCCCACACATACCCATTCTCCATTTTCAAACTCTACTGTTAAGTGTGCAAAATTCACTGAGCATTGCATAAATGGTTGTAGATCTAAAATATCTATATACAACAAAGATAAAAATGTGATATTCAAATTAAAGATCTCTATAAAAAAAGTACAGCTGCCCAGTAGTGCACAACACAACAAAATAGGACACATTTCATTGTGTTGGGGGTTATTTATTTGCGTTGTGCTAATTTTGTTGTGTTGCAGCTTGTTTCCTTGTGTTGTAGAGATTTTGTTGTGTTGTGCACTACTGGACAACTGTATTAAAGACATCAGCAGCCATAATACAGAAACAGTAGAAGAGTAATCCATGTGTCTAGCTTAATGTTTTATTAAATATGTTAAATCTGTTTCCAAATAAAAAAGTTTACAAAAAGTTTAAACTTACTTGATATTTTAACTGGCTCCATGGTAATTCTGGTAACTTCAATGGAAACGTTACCGAGAGCCATGCTGAGATTTTCAAATGAATCTGAGTCATTAAAGATTTTTTCCAGGGTAGGTCCCAAATCGTTATTTAGAAACATTATTTGTGAGATGTTGTTGGGATAGTTATATACTGCAATACTTTCAGCAATGACACTGCCTCGTCTAAACGGGAAAAATAATTGCCACATATGAATATGTCTCTTACTTATCAAATAGGCTGTATGTTTGAAATTCACCTTACATTAGTCTGCGTATGTCCACATCCTTGAAGTTTTTTGTATCTACTTTTTTACAAAGGATTGAAAGCTGTCAAAAAAGAATAATAAACATTTTTTATGAATATAAATATTTTTCCGTAATATATTTTGCAAATATGCTAATAATACATGTAGGCCTAAATCACTTCACTATGCCATCAAAGCTTTTTACGTCTCCTGACTAAAATTAGTAATTAGTTAACATGCAATAGCTACTGCAGTAAATACATTTGTATAATTTGAATTCAGACCCTTTTCTCTTTTTCAAGTTTGTAATTTTTTTTGTGAATTTTTTTTTTATAGTTTGTGAAAAAATTACCTCATGTTTTAAAATAGAAATTAGTTTTTTGGATTCTGGAGAGAACACATTTTCATATTCGGCAAGATATTGCATCATAATTCTGATAGAGATGCTTGCATTTCTTGTGGGAGTCCTTTCAGCTGCAATTAAATAATAAAATTAAAAAGGTGAGCTGCAAGATTTCAAGTGAGCTGCAAATTGGGACAACATTTGTACTGTCTTTTGTAATTAAAAATTAAATGAGTGTCTGTGACTTGTGAGAGCATTTTAGCTCTAAATCATGGACAAATGTTTTAGTTAAAGCATGAAAACCTACAATACAACATAATTATGTCACAACTTATTCACAAGTGTCATGGGTGTGAATTTAATATTGATTCAATATCCACAGCACAGTGAACAAACTGTATGTACACAGAATGTAATGATGATAATTTAGGATTAATATGATGAATACTCACACAAAGTAGCTGTGGAAGAGTCATTTGCAAATCTGCAAGAATCTCCAAAAGTGAAAGGATTGCATTTACACTGACATTTCCCAATTGTTACATTGAAGATGCACGGGGATCCATTACACTGACAATTCTCCAGACAGTTTTGAGTTGTTGAAACTGAGTTGAGAGTTGTTGCAGATGAATGAGGTTCAGTTGATAATGATGAAGTTTTTTGGGTACTAGTTTGAGTAGAATGGCTTGACTGGGATGATGTAAAAATGCTAAATGTTTGGTCTGTAACAGCTGGGGTTAATGTTTGAAATGAGTTAGGATTAGTGTGTGAGACTGGTGAGTCTGAAGAAATTGTTCCTGTGGTTTCCAGTTGTGGAAATGTTGAATTAATTGATGGTGTTGAATGTCCCTCTGCTATAGTAGATAGAGAAAAAGTTGTACCTTTTGTGTAAAATGTAGCTTCCACTGATGAACCACTTTCTGTGGTAGTTGATTGGAATGAGGTCATACTCATTGATTCTGTGTTCTTGATAGAGGTAAACTGAGTGATTTGTGTCTGTCGGCTTGTTTTTTCTACACTAGATGAAGACATTCCTGTTATAGATGAAGTGAATTTTGATGTACTTTGTACTTCAGTCGTAGCCGATTGTGGTGCAGCACCTGTTGTGGACAATGTAGCTTCTTGTGTTGAACCACTCTCAAGTGTAGATGATTCTAATGTGGTCATACTTATAGGTGTTACAGCTGTTGTAAAAGTTGATTGTGCTGTCATTGTAGATTCTGGTTCTGTGGTAGATGGAATCTGAATGATTTTTGTCTGCTGGCTTGTTTGTTCTACAGTAGATGAAGATCTTTCAGTTACAGATGAAGTGAATTCTGTGGTACTTTGTTGTTCAGTTGTAGGCAATCTTGGTGCACGAGATGAAGCTGTACCTGTTGTGGACAATGTAGCTTCTTCTGTTGAACCACCTTCAGTGATAGATGATTGGAATAAGGTCATGTTTATAGGTGTTACAACAGTTGTAAAAGTTGATTGTGCTGTTGTTGTAGATTCTGGTTCTGTGGTAGATGGAATCGGAGTGATTTTTGTCTGCTGGCTTGTTTGCTCTGCAGTAGATGAAGATCTTTCAGTAAAAGATGAAGTGAACTCTGAGGTACTTTGTTCTTCAGTCGTAGGCGATTGTTGTGCAGGAGATGATGCTGTACCTGTAGTAGACAATGTAGCTTCTTGTTTTGAAGCATCTTCAGTGGTAGATGATTCTAATGTGGTTGTGCTTATAGGTGTTACAACTGTTGTAAAAGTTGATTTTGCTGTCGTTGTAGGTTCTGGTTCTGTGGTAGATGGAATCGGAGTGGTTTGTGTCTGTTGGCTTGTTTGTTCTACAGTAGATGAAGATCTTTCAGTTATAGATGAAGTGAATTCTGCGGTACTTTGTTGTTCAGTTGTAGGCGATTGT
>JAUMHE010000060.1:4847568-4860707 GCA_032359235.1 Enteromius mattozi | reverse complement strand
TTCTGTGGTAGATGGAATCTGAGTGGTTTGTCTCTGCCGGCTTGTTTGTTCTACAGTAGATGAAGATCTTTCAGTTATAGATGACGTGGATTCTGCGGTACTTTGTTGTTCAGTTGTAGGCAATTTTGGTGCACGAGATGAAGTTGTACCTGTTGTGGACAATGTAGCTTCCTGTGTTGAACCACCTTCAGTGGTAGATGATTCTAATGTGGTTGTGCTCATAGATGTTACAGCTGTTGTAAAAGTTGATTTTGCTGTCGTTGTAGATTCTGGTTCTGTGGTAGATTGAATTTGAGTGGTTTGTGTCTGCTGGCCTGTTTGTTCTACAGTAGATGAAGATCTTTCAGTTATAGATGAAGTGAATTCTGTGGTACTTTGTTGTTCAGTTGTAAGCGATGTTGGTGCACGAGATGAAGCTGTACCTGTTGTGGACAATGTAGCTTCTTCTGTTGAGCCACCTTCAGCAATAGATGATTGGAATGAGGTCATGTTCATAGGTGTTACAGCTGTTGTAAAAGTTGATTGTGCTGTTGTTGTAGATTCTGGTTCTGTGGTAGATGGAATCTGAGTGATTTTCGTCTCCTGGCTTGTTTTTTCTACAAAATATGAAGATCTTTCAGTATCAGATGAAGTGAATTCTGAGGTATTTTGTCCTTCAGTCAAAGGCGATTGTGGTGCGGGAGATGAAGGCGTACTTGTTGTGGACAATGCAGCTTCTTGTGTTGCACCACCTTCAGTGGTAGATGGTTGGAATGAGGTCACAGAACCAGATCTAGATGATTGGAATGAGGTCATGTTCACAGGTGTTACAGCTGTTGTAAAATCTGTTTGTGCTGTTGTTGTAGATTCTGGTTCTGTGGTAGATGGAATCTGAGTGGTTTGTCTCTGCCGGCTTGTTTGTTCTACAGTAGATGAAGATCTTTCAGTTATAGATGACGTGGATTCTGAAGTATTTTGTCCTTCAGTTGTATGCGATTGTGGTGCAGGAGATGAAGGCGTACCTGTTGTTGACAATGTAGCTTCCACCGTATAACCACTTTCAAGTGTAGAGGATTGGAATGAGATCATGCTTATAGGTGTTACACCTGTTGTAAAAGTTGGTTGTGTTATAGACGAAGTGAATTCTGAGGTTCTTTGTTCTTCAGTTGTAGGCAATTTTGGTGCAGGAGATGAAGCTGTACCTGTTGTGGATAATGTAGGTTCTTGTGTTGAAGAACCTTCAGTGGTAGATGATTGGAATGAGGTCATGCTCATAGGTGTTACAGTTGTTGTAAGTGTCAGTTGTTCAGTTGTTGTAGATGAAGTTAATTTTGACGTTGTCCGTTCTGCTTTTGACAAAGTTGCAGCATTGGCTAAAGTAAAATGAGGAATAAATAAGTTTTTTAGACATGTTTTTGTACATTTTTTGAAGGTATTTGGTTAGTTTCTGAAATTAAGTCTGACATGCTGTTTAATACTTTTACTAATTTTAAGATTTGGGGTTCTTTTCGATATTGAACTTTCAGACTTTGATAGTATGGTTAAAGGGGGAATCAGCTCTTAAGGTTTTTTTTAATTGTACTATTTCATTATATCTTTTACATTTTAAAATTGACTTTATTTTATTCTTTAATATTTGTTTCTTTATTGACTTGCAATATTTGTCTTGCAGGGTTTAATGTTTGTGTTGTATAAACATATAAAAAAATTAACATCATAAAGGTTTGTCAGTGTGTATGACATACCACTGTTAGAGTATTTATCATAGATGTTATAAATATATAACATCGGTCTTTCTCTACTACTGTACAGCATACTTTAACAGCATCCAACTTGTTTAAATTACAAATTGACTGCTCTTTTGTCAAGATGTTTGATGTAAGGCCATTTAACAAAAAGGCCATTTTTAAGCCAGAGATTGTGAAGTGCCGGAATATGTGATTTAAAAAACACAAACAAACAAACAAAACAACACATATTCTATACCATATGATACAAGATGACAAGGTTATTAATTATGTTTTATTTGTATTTCATTCAGCGGTTCAGTCAACTACAGAATGTGAAGGTACAGTCAGATTTGTCTGATCTTTTTCACCAGTATTTTTATGACAATGACAACAATATTTCTTTTATTTATTAATTATTTAATTTATCTGTTTTTGTTTTAATTAATCATTTTAGTTTAAAACTAAATAATAAAAGGCTTTTGAAACTTACCTGAATTTACTCCAGGTCTCATAACTGTGGAATATATGAGCAGGACTGAGGCAACAAAGCGTGTTTTTTTCCAGAAAGACATGTTGAATTCACTTCCTTGAGTTGGTAGTTTAAAATGATTAAATATTTATAAAATATATATTTTGATGTTTGTTCTCTCGGGCACAATTTGTATGAAAATAGTCATCCAAATGAACTGTCCATCAGTGTTTTGAAGAAGAGTGTGCATGCTCCTTGCAAACAATAAATGTCATCAGGTATAGGCACTAGTGTGTAAAAAAAAAAAAAAGTTAAGTTCACGCCTTGAGTAAACCGCACTGATTGGGAGTGCATGTGGTTTTCAAATGCCCAAACAGTTATATCACCGTCACCTGTGACACCCTTTCTAAGGAATTCTCAGTATGGCATATTGCAATAAATCCAAGAGAAAAAATAAACTTTCTTCTTTTCATTTGTGTGTCTTCTGGAAATGTGTATTTGTTCTCATTTGTACTTGTTCCACTTTATAGATATTGAAGACAAGAGGAGCTCCTAAAACAATTATCAAGATTATTTGATAAAACATCAAATTTAAAGCATATTACAGTTTAAACATTGCAATTACATTCTCAGTCATAATAAATCCTTTAATAGAGTGAGTAATGCCTAAAAATACCTAGTTTATTACTACAAACAAGCAAAAGATTACCTGAAAGTTATTAGATCCAACTTTTTTTTTGTTGTTTCCAAAATCTTAACAGGCAGGAGATAACATGGAATTGGTATTTTGCGTTGATGCCTTATTCAAGTTTTGTTTTAGCCTAATAGATGACAAAGTGAAAAACACTATCATGTTACATTCTTCCGAAACTCAGTAGTTAATCTAAGCTAGTTCACACCAGTCACAATACAGAAGGAATACAGATATGTTTCTTTGAGGTTGCTAGGCTATGCATAGATATTGCTTGGGTTCCTCCTTAAGTGTAGGTCTATCAGATTTTCCACTTGTTTTTTCGTCTGCCAAAAAAAATTCATAAATCTGTTTGCTTTGTAAAGTAACAGCATACCTCTTGTCAACAAACGTATGATTTGAGAGATCGTTCATGTCCATCACACAAACAATGCAGGACACGTATGGGCTGACATTTAATACCTTGGGTTTCTTTTGTTCTTGTGACATTCTATAAATAGTGACTTTGTGTTAATCAATATTATATGGCAACCACAGAAAAACAATGACTCTAAATGTTCTTGCCCTAAGGTCATTTCTTCCACACCTGTTTGCTATCTCCAAAATGTTCTTTTGAGTTATAGAGAATAAAATATGCATTTATAAAAACAAAGGGCACTTCCATGAAAATGTCCAGCATACCATGGGAAAACAAAATACCATAAAACTGTGTTAGAATGATATACCTGATTTTTAAAAGAAGTGGAATCATTAGAAGCAGATCAGTCTGAGAGACCAGCTAAGACTGACTTGGGGTTTGAGAGTTTGTTTAAGTTGTCCCAGTATGTTATACACTACCTTTTTAATTATCCCAGTAATTGCTTTGAAACAATAAACTGTCCCGGGTTAAGCTCAGACCTATACCCCTCTGAACACCTTTGGGATGGATTGTAATCGTGAGACTGACTGATGCTTTTGTGTATGTTTTGGCACTAAGCTCATTTTTGTTGCATGTAAAACTCACTGCAAAATGCTCAATAAACCTGTTTTAATGTCTTCTTTAGTAACAGGGAGGCATCATACAAATGTTTTACAGGTCTATTACGCCTCAACAATGCTATCTGAATGCACAGTTCAAGTTTAAAAGCGAGTAGCGCTTTCACTTTCGACAAAACTAAACAATATACTTCACAATGGTTTTGAAATACCACACTAGGCCACAGTTTGATACTCTATTATTTATTACTTTTAAGATAATTTCATATCAAGTCAAGTGTTGCATGTAACTTCCAGTAATTCTAGGACAAAACCTTATTTTCATCCTATTTTCTAACAGTGCGATTTATTTTATTTGAAACTGTTTTGCTGATGAGTTAACTTATGTTAGGAGTTTCAAATTTCACATTTACAAAATATTTACATTTAAGACAGCAGCAATGAGTAACAAAATTTTGTATAAATATTGAGTAATCCAAACTTTACTTCAATGATTACAAAAAAAAAAGAAAAAAGGTTGACATAGGTAAATCTGATTCATGTTTCCTCGTTCCACGTAGACATGTATGCACTCTTTTTAAGGTGTGGATTGACCTGTTTTGTGTTAATGTTTCTCGCTTTTTATTGAAAATCACCAAAGACTATGCCAACACATATATTTAAGTATATATATATATATATAAAGAGAGAGAGAGAGAGAGGGAGGGAGGGAGAAAATACCATTTTAATCAGAAGACACAGTCCACCCACAAAACATTCAGACACACCATTGATAAATTTAATGAGGCTTTACGTAACTTTTCCAACCTTCTTAAGATTTTAAAGTACTTGTGTGGCAGATTAACTATACATTTATGTTGAACTTCATAGTCCGAAAAGCATGCTCTTATTCACTCACATATGCAATTAAAAAAAATTTCATTTATTTTTTTAAATATCAAAAATGATTGAAAGAGTGAGCAAACTACAGTTCTTCAGATGACTTATAAATGTCTACAAAGCATTTGCATGACTCATAAAGGTCATAGTTATTACCTGTACATTTCACAAGCTGACCTCAGAAAGAGTTTGAGCCGTCTGATAAACATTACATTTATTTAATACCAGTACATGGGTGTATACAGTTAGATACATCACATTGCTTGCTCGCTTGGAGTTACACAATTGTGTAACATTTATAGGTTTTTATCATCACATGACCTGAAATTAAACAAGGAGGACTGTTCATTTCAACTCTCTGTGTAGGTTCCTCAGGCAAGAACATTTATTAATTTCTTTTGTTAGCCGATCACTGGTTCTCAGTGAAACAGATCCAGTTAAAGTGTGTTTAGAACAGATTAATGATTATAAAAAACACTTTCAGTGTCTACGTCCCCTCATTCATTTTCAAACTGAGCTCTATTGTACTAGGTAATAAGGAAATTGTAGTCAAGCAGCATCTGAAAGTCTGGAGTTTCAACCTGTGCTGAAGCTTACTGTAAAAACACTCTTATAATGTTACCAAAAACATGTCTCAGTGTAATACAGCGTAAAGTACAATGTCACTTTAGCACTACTGAGATGAACAGAAATCATGAACACTTTATTTTGCATTTACAGTGCCTTCTACTGCTCCACTTGTTCTTGACTGTCTGTTTTAACTTCTTCTGTCAAAGCTATCTTTTGTCTCCGCTCCGCTTCTGTAATTGTCATTGGATGCAGCGGGAAAAATCCAGCCAATCCTACTCAGAGAAAACAAGGATAAAAATGTGAGGTATGAGTTACTGGTCTCTTGCTGTAATCTTCATTAAATATTGTTATTAAAGGAAATGTGAGAAATCACATTGCTTAGGTTGATGCTCACCTAGAAGTTTGGCCACTGGTGTTGTTGTATGAGCCCCACATGCAATCCAGTACTTGATTCTCTCGTAATTGAAGGCGATAAGTTTTTCATTGTGTATGTTTGGGAGAGGGTCATATGAGCCCAGCTGCTCAATATGTTTGCCGTCTCTTGACCGTTTATTATAAGCAGCCACAATGCGGTAGAAGGGTCTGTTCGTGGCACCTCCTAGCGCCAACCTGATGACCACATGCCCACCATGATATTTTTTGAGCAGGAAAGAAGCTAAGACAAAGACATAATGCATAAACATAATGTAAGTTTCACACTGGCAATGCTTAATATCACAAATATGAGGCATTAATTCAGAAGCAGCAAGACTAGGTCCTCTATGCTACATTTTGGATGTCTTATTTGAAATGCACATTTAAATCTAAATCGGATACATATCCAATGTTTTGCAATGCGACTTCAGTCTGAACGGCCATGGCGCATTTCATGCAATTTTTACACCATTGAAATGTGACACACATCACAATTCTGCGCTGGAGGATTAATATTCTTCTTCTTGTCACTTCGTTATTTAGGTTCTGATTGCACATTAACTTAAAAATAGCTAAACACACACTAACACGTGCAGCATCCATTTTTATTTCTGCAACCACGTCTTCTTTTGCGCATGCGGGTCATTTCAGGGCTGTATACGGTTCACACAGGAGACTGATGTGAACGACAGCGCAAAAAAAAATAAAAAATAAATCAGATTTCAGCAAAATATCCGATCTGAGCATTAAGACCTGCAGTGTGAACTAAGCCCAGGATGCTTCTTCAGTAGAACACAAACAAAGGTTGTTAACTCAAACCGTTGTTCAAAATGTTTAATCAGAACTTTTTCCCCCAAAATTTAATTCATTCCGATTTGCTGAAATTTAAATTACTTATAAACAACAGGCCCGAGATGTGGAGTTAAATTAGGGATTACTGTTAAATGAAGGAGCCGTCAAAAATGACTAGTCCTTAGTATAAATTGCATTAAAATACTTACATAAATGGACCATGGCTAACAGATAACTCTGTTGAAGACAAAAGAAAGTAATTCAATTGAAAATATCTATAAAACACCATACATGAGCGAATAAGGGACATATAAATATATCAGTCGTTATGAGAGCATGAACTAACGTTATATACCACATTTTGCGTAAAACACACATACCTTACAAATCCGGTAACTTCATGTAGATACGCCTATAATATTATTCAATACAAGCTTAACGTGTATGTAATAGCGCTTAAACACACACAACTACCTGGAAACAGTCAACAACATGACATTCGCAAGGGCGCAGACATCTTTTTCTGCCGCACCGGAAGAGTGTTTATTTTCTTCTTCTGTGGACTTTTTGGTGGGTCGCACACCAGGTTAGTAGATGCATACTGCCATCTCCTGTGTCGGATTTTGAAATGATTTTAGTCTAGGCGTATAAAGTCCACTAAGAATTCTATCTTTCTTATTTTGTTAGATCCTTGTTTTGTTTTTCACTTTTTTGTTCTGAAGTTCTCTTTGTAGTTCTGTAAATTGAACGTCATTTATATTCATGTTGCTACGTGTCAACAGTAGGTGGCGCCGTGGCGGTTTTGTTCTACAAAGATCAGTTTAGTGTACGCTTTCGTAAGACATTAATTGAAGGTAAAAGCACCTTTATTATTATTTTTTCTGCTATAAAAGTCCTAGAAGCACCAAATTTAACAGGATGGTCCCCAGTCTCCCCCACTACTCAGGTAGGTCACACACACACACACACACATGTTGGGTTTACATGTTTTATGGGGTCTCTCCATAGGTGTAATGGTGTTTTTACTGTACAGACTGTATGTGGTATTGCCCTACACTGACCCTACACCTAAACCTACCCCTTACAGGAAACTATGTGCATTTTTAGATTTTAATAAGTATGTTTTATAAGCTTGTTTCCTCATGGGGACCTAACAAATGTCCCCACAAGGTCAAAATTTACTGGTATTCCTATCTTTGTGGGGACAACTGGTCCCCATAAGGTGAGAAATACCAGGTGCACACATACACACACAAACACACACACACACACAGATCAGACCATAGGTGACTCTATTAGAAGTACTTTTACATTTTTTCTAATTTCTCTGCCATTATAAAGGTTCAAGATCATACAGGTTTTGGTATATTTACATAAAGCTTCAGCTAAAAGAAAAGCAATAAAGTCAGACAGTTTAGTGAGGTTTAATCAAACTTTTCAATGCTGTTTTTCAGCTCTGAAAATAATTGTGCATTAGGAGTGGTCATTGCTCAGTAAATCTGGTATATTACCTATATTTATTATAAGTAAATGCCACATTTGATGATAAGTAGTATCTGCCAAAGGGGTGAGGCCTGGATAGTGGATAATTAAGTCTATAGTGTCTGCTAATGACCTGATATCTGAATTGCAACATTTTTAAACAAAATCCTCTTGAACATGATGGCAGACGAAGCTGATACATTGCAATGTTGTACATATGATTTATTTGCAAAAATTCAGCACAGTATAAATATTTCCCCTATAAATATTAATTTAACAATATATTATTGTGCTTTTAGTGTAAATAAGCAATAACCTGCTATAAGAAAAAAGCATAGTAATAGCATACTCAATGTACAGTGCTGACAAAAACAAACATAAAAACCATCAATATATATAACATACATAATGTTGTAGCATTTTAAATAGATCAGAAATCAGAATCTAGAATAAAATATGTGATTATTTATGACACCCTCTCATACTACGAAAACAAATGTCATATTATTGTTTATATTCCTACAGTATATTGTAAATCACTTTGGATAAGTGTTTGTATTCATGTGGTGTCAAGCAAAAAACACTATTGAAACGAAGTACAGCTTCTAATGATTATTAATGCTCAAATATGGACAAAATGTGCATAGATAAAAAGGTGTGAAAACACAGACATGATTGATTGTGACAGTGATATCATTTCTGGTAAATGCTTGTATAATGCAGTAAACCATATTTTAACACCCCCCCACCTATTTGCTTTGTTTATTATTGATTTGTGCATATGCTGTGGAGTGCTTGGTATGATAAATAAGTGCTTTTGAGTTTCAAGTGACTGAGTTTTACAGAGGTAGCCTACTTTATACATTGTTCTTGTGCTATTTAAATCATGTACACTGAGATTCTTGACAATCATTTTACCTGAAGTACTAAATAATAATAAATAATCTGACACAGTTAAGGTGGTTTCCTGAGATTGTAGTGTATGAATTCTTGAATTCATACACTATGATTTTTTTTTTTAAATAATATCTGTCTTTTCTGTTCATCAGATCTCTGCCACTTCAGTTGCCCCATTCCTCATCTGTAGCAAAGAGAGAAAAAAATTGTGAATAAAAAATAATCTAACAATGAACAATACATGTTACGTTCCTTTTCCAGTTTATTCAATGAAATGCACAATTGCTCATCCTACCGAACAGGGGCTGTTTCATTGTATGAGCTGAAAGACCCAGATGCTGAATCTTCTGTGGCTGAAAAATTTTGATGCCCATAACCTCTGTCTATGGATCCTGAAATAATGTAGTTAATATTTTCAGTTATTTAATCATATTTTCATTTCTGATGTTTCATCTTTCACATGCTGCTGAAGTATATTGCAAAACTAGACATCGTACCTCTTGATGTAAAATCAAAGAAGTCGTCGTCGTCAAAAAGTGATAACCTCTTTTTGCTTGATGTTCTGCTGAAATTAGATCACGGTGTTATTTGTTTGTTTTGATGTTTTGGTCTTTGAATAAGTCACAGAAACAGTTATACAGACCTCTTGCCTCTGTAGAGCACCACAATCATCACAGCCAAGACAGTGATAAGTAGAACTAAAGCTGCTAAACAGCCAAAGAGAACAGCGTAGAAACCGGTACCTCTGCTGTAAAGCTCACACTGATCTCCATAGTACTTCTCAAAGGCAGAACTGTTACACCTAATTAACAAAATAAGTAGTAGAGAATAAGTTCTTGAATGACTTCCTGAAGACATTGAAATTGTCCTTAAAATTCAAAAGTGATTTTTGTTAAGTTTTGAACTTCTTATTTATATATGCTGTTAATTCCTAAAGTAATAAGCTTTTATTTATGTATTTTCTGAAAGCAGCAACTTCAACAATTTTTAGTTCACATCATTTGATCATTGGATTAACTGAAAACTATTGAATTTGCTTTAAATGACTTACATGCACTGTGGTCCACTTATGTCATTTAGGCATTCACCTCTTTGATTGCAAAAGTTGGGATATATTTTGCATGGTCCCACACATACCCATGCTCCATCTTCAATCTCTTCTGTTATGTTTGCAAAATTCACTGAGCATTGCACAAATGGTTGTAGATCTGAAATATCTACACACAACAAAGATAAGGCATATTACAGAAACAGTGGAACAGTAATCCATGTATCCCTAATAAATGAATAAGTCTTCTTGTTATATGTTAAATGAACATTATTTGTTTCCAAAAAAAAACACACAAAAAAACTTACTTGATATTCTAGGTGGCTCCATGGTAATTTGGGCATCTTGGATGGAAACGTTACCGAGAGCCATGCTGAGATTTTTAAATGAATCTGAGTCATTAAAGATTTTTTCCAGGGTAGGTCCCAAGTCATTATTTAGAAACATTATTTGTGAGTTGTTGTTGGGATAGTTATATACTGCAATACTTTCAGCAATGACACTGCCTCGTCTAAATGGGGAAAAAAATGCCACATATTAATATGTCTTTTGCTTATCAAATATTTGTAAATGCATAAAATTCAAGATTCATCTTACTTTAAGTTATGTATGTGAACATATTTGAAGTTTTGTGCATCGGCTCTTTTAAAAAGAATTGAAAGCTGTCAGGAAAAAAGAAAAATCACTTTTTAATTTTTTTTTTTTTAATCATGAGCAAATTTAAAAAGCTTTAAAGTACCTCAAGAAAACTGAATTAGATTTACCTCATGTTTTAAGGTGGAAACTAGTTTTATTGATTCTGGTGAGTTTATATTGTCATACTCTGTAAGGTAGTCCATCATAATTCTGAGAGAGATGCTTGCATTCCTTGTGGGAGTGCTTTCAGCTACAAATAAATCATAGATTTAAAAAGACTTCAACATAGGTGTGCTTCAAATTGTGACAAATATTGTGCTTTTATCTTTGTAATTACAGTTAAATAATGGATGTCTGTGTTGTATAGCATTTTAACTAACTGTTGTATAGCATTGTAATATAAGCACAAATGTTTTAGCTAAAATGTGGCACAATTCACAATACTGTACAACTAACTACAATTATGTCAAACTTCATGCATTAATCACAAGTATCTCGGGTGCTAATTTAATATTGATTTACTATCCACAGCATAATGAAATAATTATTAACACAAAGTGTATATAAAGTTAATAATAGTATGATAAATACTTACACAAAGTAGCTGTGGAAGAGTCATCTGCAAAATTGCAAAACTCTCCAAAAGTGAAAGGATTGCATTTACACTGACATTTCCCAGATGTTACATTGAAGAAGCACGGGGATCCATTACACTGACAATTCTCCAGACAGTTTTGAGTTGTTGAAACTGAGTTGAGAGTTGTTGCAGATGAATGAGGTTCTGTTGATATTGATGAAGTTTTCTGGGTACTAGTTTGAGAAGAAAGGCTCGACTGGGATGATGTAGAAATGCTAAATGTTTGGTCTGTAACAGCTGGGGTTATTGTGTGAGGATTAGGGGAAGTTTCTGTTGTAGTAAATAGTGAAGGTGGAGTTGTACTCATTGTGGATAATGTAGTTTCCGGTGTCGAATGACTTTCAATTGTAAATGATGTGGTCGTGGTCATAGGGGATATAGTTGTTGTAAATGCTGATTGACTTGTCATTGTAGATTCTGATTCTGGGTAAGAAGTAAACTGAGTGGTTGGTGTCTGCTGGCTTGTTGATTGTTCTACACTAGACGAATATATCTCTGTTATAGATGAAGTAAATTTTGATATAGTGTGTCCTTCTGTTGTAGACAATGGTGAGGATGAAGCTAAAGAGGTACTTCTAGATAGTATAGTTTCTAGTGTTGTACTACTTTTAGTTGAAGATGATTCTAATGTGGACATGCTCGTTGGTGACATAGCTGTCGTAAAAATTGATTGAGCTGTCGTTGTAGATTCTGATTCTGTGGTAGAAGGAAACTGATTGGTTTGTGTAAGATGACTTGTTTGTTCTACATTAGATGACAATATTTCTGTTGTAGATGAAGTGAATTCTGATGTACTTTGTTCAGCTGTACTAGATGGTGAAGACGAAGAGCTCCCTATTGTGGACAATGTAGTTTCCAGTGTTGAACCACTTTCAAGTGTGGATGATTCTAACGTTGACATTCTTGTAGGGGTCATAACTGTTGTAAATGTTGAGTCAGCTGTCGCTGTAGATTCTGTTTCTGTGGTAGAACTAAACTGAGTTTGTATTTGCTGGCTTGTTGTTTCCTCTACACTGACGTTAGGTATTTCTGTTGTTGACGAATTCAGTTCTGATGTTATTTGTCTTTCTGTTGTAGTAGGTGGTAAGGATGAAGAGGTACCTATTGTGGACAATGTAGTTTCCAGTGTTGAACCACTTTCAGGCATAGCTGATTCTAATTTGGATGTGCTCATAGGGGTTATAACTGGTGTAAATGTTATTTGACCTGCAATTGTAGGTTCTGTTTCTTTGGTAGAAATATACTGAGTGGTTTGAGTCTGCTGGCTTGTTGTTTGTTTGATACTGGAAGTAGGTATTTCTGTTGTTGCTGAAGTGAATTCTGGAGTACTTTGTCCTCCTGCTATAGTAGATGCTAAGGATGAAGAGGTACCTATAGTGGATAATGTAGTTTCTTCTGATGAACCACTTTCTAGTGTAGATGATTCTAATGTTGACATAATCGTAGGAGTCAAAATTGTTGTAAATGTTGATTCAGCTGTACTTGTAGGTTCAGTTTCTGTTGTAGAACTAATCTGAGAGGTTTTTGTTTGCTGGCTTGTTGTTTGCTCTACACTGGAAGTAGGTATTTCTGTTGATGAGATTAATTCTGATGTACTTTGTTGTGTCGTTCTAGATGGTGAAAATGGAGAGGTGCCTATTGTGGACAATGTAGTTTCTTGTGTTGAACCACTTTCAAGTGTAGATGATTCTGATGTCGACATGCTTGTAGGGGTCGTAACTATTGTAAATGTTGATTGAGCTGTATTTGTAGCTTCAGTTTCTGTGGTAGAACTAATCTGAGAGGTTTGTGAAATGAATTCTGATGTACTTTGTTCTTCTGTTGTAGTAGATGCCGAGGATGCAGAGGTAGGGGTCAAAATTGTTGTAAATGTTGATTGAGCTGTATTTGTAGGTTCAGTTTCTGTGGTAGAACTAAGCTGAGAGGTTTGTGAAATGAAT
>JAUMHE010000060.1:4807750-4833749 GCA_032359235.1 Enteromius mattozi | reverse complement strand
TATAAAGTCTGTTTGCTTAGGAATTGCAACATCTACTTTTCAAAACTGCACATGGGAGAAGTGAAACTCCAAAACAAGCTTGTTGCAACACACATGTCCTCGCTTTTCTGTCGATTTCACCTTTCACCAAGAAGTTTGCAATACTTGTCTGAGTGCTCAAACTTGGAGTACATGATGTCTGAAGAAGCAGGTTTAAAAAATATGAAAGAGATACTAAATTAGCCCAACAGTAGAGCCATGGTGCTAGACAGGGTTATGGGTTCGATTTGAAAATAATTTGAATGCAGTGTAAGTCACTTTGGACAAAAGCATCTGCCAAGTGCATAAAAATGGCAAATTCATAATACATTTAAATGAACATCAGGGTTTTGCATGGTTTTGTATTTGAATTTGATTATAAGATGACGCAGTATCAATTAAAGCAGTTTAAGGAAATTATATTTTAGTTTAACTCTTTTTTTTTTCTGTCTCGTAACCTTGCACTTTACTTTGCAGTATAGTCAAAGTCAAATAAATAAACACATACTTACACACACACACATGTTGGGTTTACATGTTTTATGGGGACATTCCTGTTGCGTCCATTGGACAGTGGTACAGTAGGGCAGCTGCTCGGAACTGTCACCATATTGCAGTGTGCAGCTCATGTAGGTGTAATGGTTTTTATACTGTACAGACTGTATGTGGTATTGCCCTTCACTGACCCTACACCTAAACCTACTCCTTACAGGAAACTGTGTGCACTTTAAGATTTTCAAAAAACTTAATTCTGTGTAATTTATAAGCTTGTTTCCTCATGGGGACCTAACAAATGTCCCCACAAGGTCAAAATTTACTGGTATTCCTATCTTTGTGGAGACAATTGGTCCCCATAAGGTGTTAAATACCAGGTGCACACACACACACACACATATATATATATATATATATGTTTTACTGGTTATGTAATGTTATGGCAGCACTGCAAAAGTGTATTAACGGTTTTTTTCAACCTCAGTCTTATTTCATCATGCATTATAGTTTTCATTAATATTATATACATATGAAGAGTTAATTTGAAAAAAACAAACAAACAAAAAAACAGATAATTAAGTTTTTAATAATTCTAATTTTTATTGTGCATTTCAATTAATCTTCAAACTGTAGTTTGATTATTTCAACTAGGTTAAAACACAACTTGAAACAGCTAACTAACACAATAAAACACAGAAAAACATGATTTTTGACTATTTAGGAAAACAGAGTTGTCTGTTTTTGCAAATAAACTGTTTATTAGGGGTTCAAGCACGTAGCGTTGAAACCCTATTGTAGTTGTTAGGATTTATTATTATTATTATTATTATTCTTCCCTAAAACTGATTGTGCAGCCCAAACCGTAAGGCCTAGAAAGCTGAAACTTGGTCAGATAGTAGTCATCCTCGCTACCCAGGCGCAAAGAACTGGCCCAGACATTTTTAGCCATAGCTCGTAAACCATTTGTCGTAGACTCACCGTTTTGCCGCAAAATTGAGCTATGTTCGTAACCCACTTTTATGAACTAGTCCTAGGTTTTCACCTGATTGGAACCAAACCACTGCAGAAATAATCTTTGGAAATTTGAAAGTGTTTTTCATGTTTGCTTATGGAGACATTATAAAATCTCTATTATAACATTTAAAATCACATTTATTTAAAGTTTACCATTTTTACCAGTTTAACAATTTTGCCAGATAATCATTACAGTGAAACATGAAAATAACATATAAACTCTTTAAAAGTGAAGACTTGCAATAGCTGTCACCTTTCATTTATTTCAAATATCTAAAATTGCAACACAGTGTGTGTGAATGTATGCCATTGTCTCTGTGTGTGTATTAATATACTGTAATAGTTTAACCATTTCATTTCTGTGTGTCTGTGTGTGTGTGCGTCTCTGAGCCTATTGTCCATGTTCGATGTGCTTTCGATGTGTCAGCCATACAGCCAGGTGTCCCTATTTAACCTCAAAGGCCTTAAAAATGCTCGAACCCTGGTAACTGCTGCTTGTAGCTGTATTATATATTTTTGTTTTTCTCAGATGAAAAATTGAGAACATTTTTTTTTCTTTAACTAAAATAACACTTGTCAACACTTATTATTTGTACATTTAAAGCATTAGATTAAAAGTATAACTAGAAGAAGTCATTGAAAATTTGGAATGGAGTTGGAGTTCTTGATTTAATTTTTGATATTGCTATCAGCTCAATCTTGCTTCTGTACAAGTTGTTTATCTCCTCGTTTGTTGAATTTCATGTGTCTCTTTCCTCTTAGAGAGAGAGAAACAAAGTCAAACAAGCAGCGACCCTGTCCACACACACACACACACAACTCTTAGCACACTTTCACTCTCTTCGTCTGATAAAATAATTCTGCTTGGGAAGCAATAACACATTGTGATAATTCTCAGCAGATGTGAGCATGCCTTAGCAAGTTAACAAGAGTCCATGGGGAGTGTGGACAGCGTGAAGGAGAGAGGAAGAGGCCTAACAAGCTGCGGTTTTGTACTAGGTTCCACAACATTTCTTAAACATGGCAGCAAAGTCTGGAGCTCGTCCAGTGTCTGTATACACACTCAACAGATCCAGCACAGGTTATTGAACTTTAACAAAGACGGAAGATTCCTGGAGCTGAGAAAATGACCGCAAAACACATATTACACCTTAAGTAAAGTCACTTTTTGAGTATTATGAGACTAGATATATAATAGCCTGGTTTGGTTTGATTACAGGACTTAGAGATGCAAGTGGAAAAATCAGAACATGCATAGATACATTTTCTCATTGTTTTGGCCTTTAAGTAAGAGGATTCATGTTAAAGTCAAGAAACAGTGCAAGTGTCCAGGTAAATAAACAGTATCAGATATGATTCTTTATGTGTTGTTCTTATGAAATGTTTCCAAGTATGCAGGATGTAAAAATCGGTTTGCAGCATCTTTTGAGACATACGGTTAACCTATATCGCCTGCTAGTGGACACACATTCTTCTGCACTTCATGGGGTCAATTTCTCTTCAGTTCAGAGAAGTTCGTTCTTTATTTCAGCAAAATTAAATAAATGATGCAGAAATAATCCACAATTGTTTAAAAGCTTTATTTCGATGATTTAGGTACGTTCTATAAGTAGCCATGCTTTACATGTGGTTGTCATGAGTTGCTTGCTAGAAATCTCTGCATTTTTTAATAGGCTACTTTGTTTTTGTGTTTGTGTTCTTTTTGAATTCTTTGGGTCTATTTATTCCTTTTATAATCTTTCCACTTAAAGTGATATTAAGCTTGACATTAAGCCAGTTTATTCACTCTTTAGACTGCTGTTTTTGAAATGTTCAGGTTATAGCTAAGATATTAATCGTTATACTGTTTTTGTAAACTTTTAATGAACGATTTTAGAAAACATTCCTGGATGTTAGTTAAATATGTTTAAAGAAATAACAGACATATAAAACTAAAATATATTCTTTAAATAATCGACTCCAGGATTACCTATAAATTATCCACGCTCAACTCAACCGGATATTAACTTTAAAGGTTCGTGTTTTCATAACATTATCCATGACATCACTTGAAATCTGAAAAAAAAATTGCCGGCATATCATTGCTTTTACGTTTTTTAACAAGATTCCAAATGGAACTAATACTTATGCAAAGCAGTGTAGAACATTGCTCCCAAAAATCGAGATGCTTAAACAAACTCAAGAATCTTTATTTTATTATTATATTTCGTTATATGATCTCCAAAGAGGATTTATGCACTTTGGAGAGTCAGAAAAACAAAACAACAACAACAACAACAAAAATGCAGGAAGAGAGAAGTAAGTAGTTGTGAAATCTTTAAAAAAATAATAATAATAATAATAATAAAAAATAAAAAAGTTTATTTTTCTCTGACTCAATCCTAAATGATTTTTTATTGTTACTGACAGTTATCAGCATGCTGCATCTAATCAGCAGCACGTCTCTGACCTGCGCGCAGCTCAGCAGACCCGGACACTGAGGGTCAGAGCTCCGCTCCCAGGCATCAGGTCCTTCTCTACCGGCGCATCTGCATGTGAAATCGCCATTTCACCCCGCCACACTCCCTAATTGTTGTAAAAATTATTTGTGAAATTGCTTTCCACCAGGAGTGTATGCCACGCCAATTTCCACACAATCTCAAGAGCGCTGCGGTCCCACAGAGCTGAACACACGCACATCCATTCAGCCTAAAGAATCTGGAGGATTTTAATCATATGTGCGGTTTTTCAAGAAAAAAATAAAAACCTTACACTCTTAAAATGAAGTTTTAATTATAGAATCACAAGGGCTTTCCGACCAAAAGAAGGTTACTGTCATGCCATTTAGAAAAAGCATCTGTTCTGGTGTTTTATAGTACCTGGAAATTAAAGTATTTTCTGAAAAATTACATCTCCATAGAAATATACACTCAACTCACGAACTCTATAGCCTGCAAGTAAAAGTTATTCTTGCTATAGAAAGAGGGTTCATTGTTGAGTTTAAATTTCTAAACAAAACAAAACGTTATTTCTGACCAATAATAATAATAATTAATAATACGCTTTTTTATTAAAGCATGCAATCTGTCTTGATTCATTTTCATACTGATGTCAATGTTTCAGCCATTTATTTTTTTTATTGAGATCATCATGACCCTCTCAGTCTCAGGTGTGCAGTTTAGGATACACTCTTGTTTCTTCTATTCTTTCTACAAAAAATAGCATAATATTCAGATCCTTGATTTTTTTAATGACACCGCTCTGTAAATCGATGAATTTCTGTCCTGTTTCTCAATTTATACAAAAAAAACCCCCAAAACAAAACAAAACAAAAAACCACTTAATTAATTAATGAAGGAATGCCACACCACGAATCTACAAAATATATTAGACTATGAAATATGTGCAAGGTTGAAATACAAAATTGCAATCATTTTACAAATGACTACCACCCTATTTCGTTTTTGGGGTCACACAGATGTCCTACTGCAATGGTATATACATTAATTGTATTTATTTACTTTAAATTCCTAATGATAATAATAATAAAAAATAATAATAATACATAGGCCTAGTATATCATATCATATGTGTTTGAGAGAGAAATGCTAACGTTGTGTCTCCTCAGTCCAGAGAGAGTCCAAAGCATTGAAGTGACGTTTCAGTTCAAATGACAGATGAATGAAAACTCTTTGTAACATTTCCTGTGTTGACTTAGAGAGAAAGTGGGAGGGTGGTGTGTGTGTGTGTGTGTGTGTGTGTGTGTTTTCTGCAAAGTTCCCCCGGATTGGACGGCAGGTCTTGGGCATTACCCTTTCTCTCCATGATGAATAAAAGAGTGCTGGAGAGCCTATCGTTACGCGCGCTTCCTCCTCCCACTATGTGCGCCAAAGTTGGCCACTTAAACTCCTCTCAGGCAGCAAACAGGAGCTGTAATCAAAACTAGCAGAACCTCTCACTAATATTTACTCACAGTTGCTTCAGAGCACATTTCATGCTTTCCTCTGCTCATCCCGCTGTTGGTTTTTGGTATCCACTGTAAGAACTTTTTTTTTCTTCTGCACGTTTGGCATTGTCTACTGGTGTGTGTTTGGATCTCTTTTTACATTTTTTGGACCTGTTACAGTTTCCACGGCGCAAACAACACTGGAGCTTTCTGTGTGATTGATTTATTAGCGCGCGATTAAATTGTTTGGGGGTAGCTGGAATGGCTACTTTACCAGGAACAGTTCCTCGAATGATGCGGCCAGCACCAGGCCAGAACTACCCACGAACCGGATTCCCGTTAGAAGGTACGGAAACGTTTCTTCTTCTTATTCTTAGATAAAAAAAACAAAACAAAACACACATTTATTACTCATTTGTAACTGTAATTTATAAAATATACAAATATTTTAAATATATATATTTTAAATCCTTTTGAGTAAGATATGTCAAACACTTTCACGCGTTACAGATGGTAAAAAAACAACAAAATTTTCGGCCTGAGTGGAATTTAAATAGTAGGCTAACTATAAGACCGAACAAAAACTTTTAAAAACAACAGAGAGCATACTTCTGAAATTAGCTGTTTTAAATAAGTGACACCGAACCTTCTTTCATAATCTTGTCATCTTGCAGACTTCTGAGTAAAATGTTCTGGACGCTTGCGCATTAAATGGGAAACTCTTTCCTGGATCGAGTGAATTCGTGCTTAAGAGCAGTTTGACGAAACCCTAGCAAACCCACGAATCCTGCAATCTGTGGGATTTACTGAAGTATCTCGCAGCAGTGAAGGGAAATAAAACACACAGCTGAGAGCTGGCTCAAAGCATCACACTAATATTTGTGTTGCATGACTGGGAATAATCGAGGTTTAAAGTGGCACGTCTTTAGTGCCTCTTGAATGGCAATTAGTGTCCTCAAGTGTTACATCCTCTCGTAACACATCAGATAGACTGATAGTAGGCTACAGAAGGATTCTTTCAAGAAAGATGAGATTTTTGGATTAATTCTCCTCCAGGCTTTGATTAATCGTTATTCGTATCTTCCAATAAACAGAAAACCTTCGGCAAGAATAGTTTTCAAATCTTCTCTACATCACGTGATAAATAATATTATCTCATGTGATTAATCAGAATGACAGCATGTAGATGATTTTTTTGGTGATAAATCCTGTACAAAGCCTGCATGGAGGACTCACTTGCAGGATTTCCCACTCAAAACTCGATGACATTAAATTGCTTACAACAAGTAAAATGCACTTTACATTATGGATCATTTTTGCATGCCTATATTCAACGCGTAATTCCATATGCAATTGCATAGTTGCAGTGGATGTTCTAAAGTGTCACAATCATATCTGACTTTCTTTTTGGGCCTGGATGTTTTTTACACAGTCTCAACGCCTCTGGGTCAAGGTCGAGTGAACCAGCTCGGTGGAGTTTTCATCAACGGAAGGCCACTGCCAAATCATATTCGACACAAAATAGTGGAAATGGCCCATCACGGCATCCGACCCTGTGTGATCTCCAGACAGCTGCGGGTCTCACACGGCTGCGTGTCCAAAATCCTCTGTCGCTACCAGGAGACCGGTTCCATTCGTCCGGGAGCGATAGGTGGAAGTAAACCAAGGGTGAGTGATAAATGTGATAAATACAGTTAATAAATCGCAAGGAATTATTCAATAGACTTTCATTATAAATCCATCTGGAAATGATAGTAAACGGAATGCGCATTTCTTCTTCTTTTTAATTTTTTTCCATCCACGTTTTTTGGTTCTACGCTAAAGCAAGTTGCAACGCCTGACGTTGAGAAGAGAATTGAGGAATACAAACGCGAGAATCCAGGGATGTTCAGCTGGGAAATCCGGGATAAGTTGCTGAAGGACGGGGTGTGTGACAGAGGCACGGTTCCTTCAGGTGAGGCCTCTTCCGGTAAGCACCATTTAATTCTTATTGACATTAAGAGGACGTTAAGCGCTGCACAGCATCTACTTAAGATATATATTCAGAAAATAAATCTGTATATTCGTTTTTAATTCATTTTGGAGTTTTGCATTTGAATTCGATAAATGAAATTAGATTTTTAGCGTGCATTGTTATGATTGTTATATTTGGCGTTACAGTGATTATTATCTCTCTTTATAGTTAGCTCCATTAGTCGGGTTTTGAGAGCTCGTTTTGGCAAGAAAGATGACGATGACGAGTGTGATAAAAAAGATGAAGACGGAGAAAAGAAAACCAAGCACAGCATCGATGGGATTCTCGGGGATAAAGGTCAGAGGCCGTTACATTTCTCATTCTCTGCGTATAGATGCGAGGAAACGTGGTGCGTAAAAGTAGTGCTTTTTTTTTTTCTTTTACTCGAACTCTCACGGAAGATGTTTTTGAGGTGTGGATCAGTTGTACTGGCAGATCGTGATGGACTGGTGCTGTAATTGCTGCTGTTGTTGCAATTGATATTTCATTAGGCAGTTATTTGAAAGGGACAGATGTTGCAGTCCTTCATTCTCGCCAGGGGGAATCTGTGCGCCCCCTTGGAAAAAAACGGCACAAATAGCTCTCATTATTCATGCTGCTAGCTGTTCAGTACTTACTCAATTATTTATGTGAGCCCTGACGTCAGGTATTTAGCCGGGTAAATTAATTTGTGTGGCACATTCCATTTCCATCGCGTTTTAACGACCCCCTAAACGACAACTGACAGTTTGACCCATTTGAGAATCCATGTCAGTTCAAGCAACTACATTATTCTAGACATATGGACCCCGTGGAGGTGACTTGTTTTGGCAACATTTTTTTACTATTAATAATAATAATTATTATTATTATTATTATCGTCAAAACTAAATATTGTGAACTGAACGTGATAATTTGGAAATATTTGAACTAATTGCATGACAATAGCAATCCGAAAATGTATTAAAGGCTGGGCTTCATACTGAAAAGGCATAATTTAATTTATCGTTGATATTTTATTTTCGGTCATATATTTAATATATTTATATTATATTTAAGAATCTTTAAATAAACCAATTTTGGAAACATATAATTTTATAATTCGAAATTTAATATAATTCGAAACGGTCATGTTGTAATGTTTCAGTTATGCACGATATATCTTGTATAATTGAAATAATTGTAATATTTCATAATTGTAATATTTCAGTTATGCACGATGCATAATTGAAATAATACAACATGACCGTTTCGAATTATGCATAAATATATATTACATTTTAGGATATATCATTATAGATGTATAGCGGATCACAATACCTTTTTTGCGTTTTTCTAAACGTGGTTATGAACAATCTCGTTTTAAGCCTTTGTAACCTTTAGACTGAAATACAAAAGAGAACGGCTCTGGAGCCGGGCAGCAAAAAGAGTAACTGGACCGGTGACCCCCATTCAAAGATCCCAGAAAAGAGGGGAAAACTTTGTACAAAGGGTAGTAAAAAAAAGAAAGGCAGATAAATTATTCAGTGCTCCCTGCTGGTAGATAGTTTTGTAATATGAAGGAGCGTTTACAATTGTAAGCTCAACATTTCATGGTGCAAAACGGCGTCTTTTGTGCGGGTTTAGTTGCGCGTAACTGCGCAGTTGCTTTACGACAAAGTAAAGGTTTTACATTTACACTTATTTAAATAGTTTCTTTAAAATAATTGGTATACAATTATAATGATATTTTACGATGGATAAATCAGTCAGTATGATTAAATAAACATGTCTATAATAGCATGTTATTTCTGTGTTCCCTCGTAAATTATGCCAAAGTTATACGCTCAGATGTCAAAATGACTTTTATATGCATTTATACACAGGCCAAAACTGATATTCGTTAATAAACAAATGCATAAAAACAATCTCTCTGTTGCTGTCCACTGGTTGTGGTTGTTAATTTGTTGGGAATGTTGTGAGTGCGTCATCTCTAGGTTAATTATTCCATAAATCTGTCGTTTATAGTGTCTCATCTTCTGCACAACACATGAATCCACTGTTAAATTCTTTGAAGGGATTCTTTAAGTTTACCATCCGGATAACATTTAATAATGTTAAGACTTATTAGAGCTGCTGTGTGTTGAATGGGCGTCTGTGTTGCTGAGGAGTGTAATAGCTCGGAGGCACCGGTAAGAAACACACTGATCCTGCAGCAGCTCTCGCGCCGGGGTTTCGCGCACAAACGTAATGTAGAAGAGCTTTTAAGCCCTGATTAAACTGAGCCCCTTTATTTCTTTTCACTTTCATCTCTAAACGGCTCACAGTGACTCGCCCAGGGCGTAAATTCATGAGATTTGGAGTTTATTTTACATGATATTTATTTATTTATTTATTTATTTATTTGAGGTATGCAAAATACATCAATTATTTATTACATGAGGTGTTAACCTGATTACAATCTAGTTCACCAGAAAAGTCCTCAGATTTTTATTGACTTGTTTTGGCATATAATATTTATTTATTTATTTATTGTGTTAATTAGATGTTAAATTGCTCACTATTTAGTTGATCAAAAATGTCATACCTCAGATATATATATATATATATATATATATATATATATGAAATGTATTAAATGAATATAATATTACAATTTATTTTTAGCCGCATTTATTAATATTTTGTAAACTTTTAGGGGTTTACAAAATACATGTATTTTTCCATTTAAAAAATAAAATAAAATAAAATAAAACAAATGAAAAAAGGTCAGGCTTTATAATTATGTTGACTTGTTTTGGCAAACAAAATGTATTTATTTATTTCCGTGGCACGTGTATAAGCAGTTAGAATCTGGTAGATTACTTATTAATTAATTAATTTATTTTACAATGTTATTCGTTTGGAAAACAAACGACATACAGTAAACGTTGACTGTGCACCCTATACCCTGAGATGATCTCCGTGTACCTAACCTTAATAGCCTTAACTATGACTTCCACATTTGGTTTAGTGGGCATTACAATAATAATAATCTTGTGCACCTGCCATCCTCGTTACGGAAGTAAAAAAAAATATGATGAGCGACAGCAGAGTTAGCACAAACCTGCCAAACTTAATTAGTCTTTAATGGGTTCCAGCCCCGCGCCTGACAACTCACCTGGTGCTCTTTTTGTCTGGAGGAGCATCAGTTAAACCATTTGTGAGAGTGGCACTGGACACTTCAGCAGATCTGTGGATTACCTGAGCTTTTCAGACTAATCAAACAGACTTCAGTCAGGGGGTTTAAGAGTGTTGTTATGGGATAATAGTGATAGAAACCTGTAGGCGAGACGGATGTGAACGATGCGCAGACTCGGTTTTACTGTACACAGGAGCTCAGTGATATTTAGAAGAGAACAAAAATTCATACTGTTATAATGCAACATTTCTCATGTGATAAAGCGCGAAGAATATTCTTAAATAGCATTTATATATATATAGTTTTGGCGCCCTAGACGCGCACAGGCAGGGAATTTTCTCTCTTGCTTCACATTTATATGAAAATAAAGCAGATACTTTCAGACCTAAAGCCGCACTGAAAGAGAAGCATAGGGAGACATTTTAAACAAATCCATCTGGAATAGAATATGTTACAAGGACACACACACACAGAGAGAGGAAGATTAAGTGAAAGTAAGGGGAAGTTATTTAGCTATTAATATTTTTTCTCCTCAGGCGTCGAGAGTGACTCCATCTGCACTTTCTTGCAGCTATTTTGGCTGGGCTGAAATTGTGGGAGACCCAAATGTTGGGCAGAGATAACATAACCATCAGAGTGTGGACCATCACTGCATTAAACACGGATTAACCTCTTCTCTCCCGTCACCCTGTCTCAACGCAACTCGAGAATTTGACTGGCGAGGGATTTTCTTTAGTGTATAGAGTCCAGGGTTTAATCCATAAATCAGCACTACAGTAACAACAACAACTATACAGTTATAGTTATATAAGAAATATCTTATATATTTGATTGTTTTATTTATTTATTTTCCCAATTTTTTCCCCTTATGCTCCGGTATTAACCATTTTTGTTGACAGGGATAATAAGTTGAACAGATATAAGCTCATAATAATATTACACTGAAGCTAGTGATTATAAAAGCTTGCGTCCATTTCGCTATTGCACTGCTAGTTGCTTAAAATCCAGATAAAAGCAGTTCTAATTCCTGGAACCAATCAAATTTACCGAACCAGATGCAATTGACCATGATTTGCATTCAAGCATTGGTGATGCTGACATTCCATCGCCAAAACAACTTACTTTAATTAATTAATGTATTTATTTATTTTCTTTATTTCTTTCTTTGCACATTTGCTTACTGTCATAATAGCAAAAACAATTTCACCCTGTAAAATAATATGATTATAGCCTATTTTTATTTTGTAAGCTCTGATAGATTGATAGTAGCTGTTAAAAGCCCTATGGCACGACTGTAAATTTAATGCTAGGTGATGAAGTGAACAATATTCGTGATCCAGCCTATATTAGCAATAGGAAACAAAAATAAAATGCAAACAATTTGGCTGATGTTTTAATGTGGCTTTCATTGACTCTGCTGTGATGCTTAATTGGTCTCCATACGGGGATTATAGACTAGTTTACAATGTCGTTTTTAGAGCGCAGATGACCTGTGAACTCCAGACAGGGCCTGAATTTGTCAAGATGTGACTTTTGATGTGTTTCAGAGATGTTTAAAAATAACCCAAACGGGTAAGGATGATGTGAATGAGGGCTCAGGCAGTTAAGGGAAATTGAGAAGCTTATGATCTTTGATCCGTGGATGTCTTTTGCTTATCAAAAACACTTGAGACGACTGCAGTACAAAGCGACTTCATATTACCGCTTGACTGTTCATTAAATGCGGTTTGCCATCTGGGACGGTGTAAATCTCCGCACAGATGTTATGGAGAATATCATTCTCTTATATCGGAGAGAATTCTTGTAATAGTGCGGTTTTCACTCCCCAGCTGTTAACCGAGCGCGCAAAAGACGTTTACGCACATAAACGCTGTTTTATCATGTGCTCTGGCTAATAACCAGAGAGGATTTCATTTTTCAACTTTTCAAGGGGTTTGGAACCCAAATGTAATACATTAATCACACACAATGTATCTGCGCGGATGTGTGCTCGGTTCTTTGTGCGTAATTCCCTCTCCATGCGAGCGATGGATATTGCATTTGGTGCGTTCGTATCTGGTTAATGTTTGTAATGGGGACTTAAATACACAATTGATTCTGACATGTAAATTGTCATTTCCGTTTTAGCCATTTGATTTGTGAGGGCGGGTCACACTTGACACACACAAGCTGTGATACAGGCCTCATTAAACTGTGTGTGTGTGTGTGTTGGGGAGGGGGTCTGAAAATGCATCCAAAACACAGCGCGCAATTTGAAACACGTGGACCATTAAAATCTGTGCTTTTATTTGCTACGATTTTTTATTTTGCTGCATCTGATTTGTAGTCAATAACACAAATATTACAGACGGATTGTGCTTGTGTTTCTGAATCAGTGCGCAACATTCTTAAGTGCTGTGTAAAAATGATTTTTTATGTGACAGAAACCGAGGTGTTTATGTCAAACATTTTGTAAGAAGACATGCCTGCTGGATTATAATTTATTAACCGTATGAGCACATCGATGAAAGGCAGGTTGTTTTTAGGATTCAAACATCCAAACATTTAATATAAAAGGGCGCAGTAGTTATTTTGCGTTGTACTTTACGCATTTGTCTTCAATCCTTACGCACGCTTTTTTTTTCAGCGCGGGCGTGTGGATTTAACTAATAGAGCGTTTCAGTCGCGTTGGTCGGTGTTTTAGAGATCCGTTCAAGTGGCTTTTAAGGAACAATAGAGGATCCCGGGATGCGGTAAATGGCAGTGACCGGTAACCCCTCTCACACTCGGCTGAGCACAGCTTAAAGAGCTGAGAAACACCTCTGAGAAAGTCATCTCAGCAACAAGTGATACGCAGAATTTCATCCGAAACTCAAATCGCCCTGAACATTTGGTGCAAGATAATTACTAGTATTGAGTAGCCTTATCGTTGTAAGCTACATTTAAATGAAGCAGCAGCAACACATAAACAAATATGAAATTTTAACCAAATGAAAATAAATAAGTGGGAAAAATATGATTTTAACTGTAACTACTACAATTTATTATTCTTTCTTATTCGTTCATTTCATATACATATCATATTGTAGTGTTTTTTACTTGCCCTTTTTTTTACTTTCAAGAGACCGAAACGAACGCGTTGAACTTGTCAAATCTAATTAAACGCTTCCTTCACAGACACAAACGATTATGTATTAGTTTTTTTCACTCCCTTGTATTATATATATATAGAAATATAGATAGATAGATTTAATATTATATATTCAAATCAAATCAAATCTAATACTTTTAACCTATGTAGACCTACATGAACATATCCATTATATTTATTTAATAATATTCTACATTAAATAACATTATTAATAAATACAGTCGAAAGACGAAAGGCGGAGCAGACAGTTTTTTTTCCTGCGCATTGTATTTTATGGTTGTGCGCCCTGTTAATTTAGCAAGTTTGTGATTTTTTTTTTTTTTTTTTTTTGGAGTCGTTCCGGACCCCACAGGCGAAAAGGCGAGACGCAGCTTGGACTGTGGCGATTCGTTCTAATTGGGGATGAAATTCATTAGAGAAGACATCCATTTAAGACCTTTAAGTTTTCCACACATTTTAAAGGTATGAGAATGGATTAATGGCTTATAGCCAATACTGAAATTTATTGCCTCTTTGAAATTTGTGCTGCCTGTCTAACGGGTATCACAGGAAGCACTTAGAAAAATGAACAAATAAATACCGATTCCAAAAGCGTAATATCTTTAAAGTGAACAACTAAAGCAGGTGATGATTTATGCAAGCTTTTTATATTTTTTATAGGCTAATGCAATTTTGAAATGATCTCTATCCAAATGTCCTATAGGTTGATTTGTAATGATGTCTGCTCTTTGTGTATTGTGAACATATTTACTCTCCGTTTGCATTCTCACACTTTGTGTGCGTTTGAATGTGTTTTTCTCTTTTGGAATAAGATATGAAGTGATGCTCGGATCATCCTCTCACTTTTGAATGGAGGAGAAATCAATTGTCTCCTTTCCCTTTATGGGGGGAGCATTTTGTTCTTTTAATTGAATGCTGCCTTTTTTCTTGTGTTGGGCCTAAGACTCCTCTGAAGTCTAGCAGCCTTCTTTCTCCATTGTCAGAGAAACTGCTCCTAAAAAGGGAAAAAAAGAAAGAAAAGAGCAGAAGAAAAAAGAACTCTGTTATTTTCTGTCTCGAGATTCAGTGCGCAGGCTATTCAGGCCAGTTGATGAACTCCTTCAAAAAGTTTATTAAGGGTATGAAAACAATGTAGACTAAAGCCTTTGGGCTTGCGGGCAGACAGTTTATAAACTAGCGGCCATTGTGCCTCGAAGGCAGATGCATGAATACTTTTGAATGGGGGCTTCAAACTGACACGATGGGGCTGGACAGCAGTCTGTTTAGTGAAGAGGGCTTGTGGAAGAGACGGGCTCAGTGTGTTGTCTGCATTAATGTACATCTGTAGGGACTGGGGGTGAATCCCCACTCCACCACACTAAGATGGAAAAGCTACATTCAGAGCCAGCGAGAGCTGATTTTGCTTCTGTCCCTTTGAGAATCCGCCTTTAAGTACTTAGGAGAGATGTTTCATATCATAGATGTAAATCTGCATGAACAAACATAGATTCAAATCTGTTTTTATGGATTAGAATGCATATAAAATATATGCATTTCCACTATGTTTGTTATGCATATGTTTGCATTGCAATTATGCATGTGGCACTTTCTTAGTATTTACTATGACAAAACTTGATGACCATGTTCCTTAGAAAAATTAGCAAATTCTGTAATATTTTAAAAGTGATTCTAATGTTTTGTAATTATGGTGCATGAATGTCTGTGAATGAACATGACACTACAAAGAAATTTACACATAAGGTGAAGTCCACCAGTCTGAAAATGTATCCATTTTTGCATGACTTTCTAATTTAACTGTGCAATTTTTTATGTTTATGTTGCATAGTATTTTAATTTGTGCTATGTCAGTGTGCACATCATGGCAAAACTAGCAGATTTCTGTGCCTCGCTGTACATTGATGGTAAATAACTTTTTAGTCGCTTTAAAAATATTGGATATTTGCAAGCCTGCAGTATAATAGACAGATACAAAACAGCCATTTTCACAACTTTTCTTCATCTTTCTTCTCTATCAAACAGTAAAGTTAAAGTGTGTGATTGGTGCCCATTAAGTACCTGTAATCATCCTAAAGAGATATGCATCAAGCTGCAGCGAGCACAAACAGCCCTCGCTCAGCTCCGCTCTGGCAGGTGTCAACATTAGCAACACAATTGGCTCTCGGAGCTTCACCGCAGTGAGGCGTCTAACTTTAACTGTATGAGATGCCATGAAAAGAGGACCATGAAGAGGTAGTGGAGGGGAGGAGGGGGATTATGCTTTGAGGCAGCTATTAGCGGGGATGAAGCTTCTCTAAACAAACAGTGGAGAGAAAGAAACCCAAGAAAAGATCAATAATGTGTTAGTTTTCTAGGCTAAGCCATGATGGATCTCAAGTACCCATTTTTTCTTTTGTATTATTATTTTTTCATTCTTCTTAGAGATATTTTTCTTGATATTATAGGTATTGGCAATCCAATTTGGACACAAATCATAAGTGTTTTTTTTTTTTTTCTTTGAATGCACTCTGCGTGTTGCATGTGTATTTATGACACATGTAGGGTGAATAAATAGTTTGTTTTTTCATGGTTTGAGCTCAGAAGCCTTCTTAGTTATCTTTGTTTCCTTAAATTATACACAAAGAAGTCAGTTGCTGACATCCATAGTTTTTTACATTGTTTGCACTTGTCTTGACAATCAATGTGGGTAGCAAATAAATAATTTTTATTGCAGAGAGACACTTGTTTTTCCTCACTGGGCACATGAAAATAAATGCTTTAAACTCTTGAATCTCTTACAGTAAAAGAGCTATGAAGACAGAATCTCAGATCACTGACTCGTTAAAGGAATAGTTCACCCAAAAATTAAAATTACACCATAAACTACTCACCCCCAAGCCATCCAGGTGTATATGACTTTATTATTTCAGACAAACACAGTGAGTTTTTTTTTATTATTTATCCTGACTCTTCCAAGCTTGGAAATGCTGGTCGATAGTGGCCATTATTTTGAAGCTCTGTAAATCGGATAAATCCAGAAGTACTGCAATGTAAAACCACCTATTTGCCTTCAGGGGGTTGTTACATGTCCTCTGAAAAAGATCGATGGGATTTTGTAACAAAAATATTTCTAGTTTTAAAATTATAACATAAATAACTGACTGACTGACTGAGCGCAGAGTTCCGGCTTCTTGGCTGACTTTTGACTCGACATGCGATGTATGACGTAAGTCGCGTCATTCGTTGAGTCATAGGTTAGTTTTATGTGCAGTACTTTCGGATATAAAAAACTCTGATTGTGTTCGTCTGAAAGAAGAAAGTCACATACACCTGGGATGGCTTGGTGGTGAGTATAATTAAAAATGTGATGTCATTTTTGGAACTATTCCTTTAAGAAATAAGTTCAGACTGAAGATTCCGAGAAAGAGGAGACACAAGTAAAGGTCTCCATTAGCCCTTTCCACATTATCTCATTGCTATCTAGGCTAAATTTCATATATTTTTCTTTTCTATTGTGTGTTCACCCAACTCTAATGCCTTTTTCTGCAGCACAGGACATTTTGAAAACTTTGAGATTGGACAAATTCTGTAATCACAGGTGGTAATCGGTCTCGGTCGGTGTCAAGACAATGTCGGCAAGTCTTTCCTTTCATTTGACAGAGGTTTTACTCAAAGGCAGGAGGAGATATTGGTAAAGGAATGAGTTGACATCAGGGTTGCATTCTCATGTAAGTGCTTGTGTTGACAAGAAAAACAAGGTTTCCAAAAGTCATTTATCTATCTTTCTATCTATGCTCATCTGGTGGATCTTGACCGTGCCATTGGAAAGGACAAGAGTGCTCAGCGCTCTATAGTAGTTCCCATGGGGTTTTGACTCAATGTTTTTCCTAGAGCGAAGGCAATTTTGCTTTAATTGGTTGTTTTAGACTCCTTTCTTGTCACACACTCAGGATAGCTCTCTGAAAACAAATAGAAAGGAAAAGTGTCTCTTGTTTTCTCCAGGGTTTTATGTGAAGCACATCGTTCAAAGTGAGGATTTTGATTGAACTGTCTGCCTTTGAAAAAAAACAATGGAAAATATACACAGAGCTTTAAATATTCATTCAAACACAGGTGAAATAGGTGAACCCATTTAGTCTTATAGTTTTTTGCATCTACAAGATTAATGTTTCATTTTGTGTTTCAGGTAAACGTTTAAAGCTTATTTGTGTAGACCTTATAATTTTACTCATTGCATCAAGTTTCAATGTGCAATTCTTTAAATTCTAGTGAACCAATGAAAATGCAGTCCATTTTACTGATACTGTAGAATTGGGATTTTAAATAACATATTCGTCAGATACATATAGCAATGTCATTTTCACTGTCTGGCATTTTATGAATTAACTTCCTACAATCACTGAAGATTCTTCAGTTTTTTTGTAAATTGCCTTAGTGACTAAGATGAAACTAGAACTTCTAAACATCTTTTCACCAATCTTCTATCTGTCGACATCATATCATTTTTTTACTCTTATAAACAAAGCAGCATATTTAAGAATTGGCTTGTTTGGCTTTGTTTTGATTGGATCCGGTGTCTCCTAAGATCTGTGTGGTCTATTATATTTGTGGTCTATTTATATTTAACCACTGCTTAGGAAAACATTTGGCATGTTGTGATTTTTGACTGATAAATCAGAAAGAATTCACTTGAAATGCATGCCACGTTCAGTGACAGACATAACATGGGGGGGGGGGGGTGATTATTCTGTCTTAAAAGAGTTTCTGTTTTCTTTGCAACCCATGTTAGAAGAAAACACAGAATCATAATAGAGCTAAATGTCTAAAAAATGTCTAAACTCCCCCCCTGCGTTTTTCCCGCCTGCCATAGATGTCAAAGTTTTTGACATGCAGCTGGCATGAACACTGCCGGATTATTGTCATCCCCCGTTACACCAAGGCGTGTTAGAAAGTACAGCAAGCATTCTCACTAATTTTATTACAATGGAGAAAATGCCCCACATAATGTGCAACACTAATTAAGTTTAGAGCCGTGTGCCCAGTCAGAGAGCTGATGAATTAGAGCCATTCACACCATGCTCGACTGCTTTAAAATCACCATTAGCCCATGCTACTTACGGCCATAACATCGCCCATTTTATGCTTTTGACCTGCTTTGCAAATGGATTCTTCATTATTTTCGTGCATGCAACATGTGGCCGCTCATTTTTAAGGCTGTACCAAAAGACAATAAACACGTTCACTGAGTGTTGCAAATCAGAAATGTGTTTCGTCTTTCCAGCAAGTTAAAAAATATGCAGGCGTTGACCGGTGAGCTTAGAGAGTCTGCAAGCGGTAGAAAGCAAGCAGTCACTGTTACTTCAAAGGGAAAAAAGCCAAGCCTTCCATTTTTAACTAATGGGTTTATTTAAGGCGTCCCCTGTCGGACCCTCCCTAGGGGAATGTACACTCTCATTTTGAAATACCCTTACGGTCCAAAGATACAATATAGAGTGCTGATCTCTGACTTTACCATCAGCTGCTGCGACTGCGAGCTGATGTAAACTCAGAAAACAGGAAATATTAAAGACCTCCTTATGTCCTGAAAAATGTCTTGAGGAATTTCATATAGTATCCACTGAAACAAAAGCAGCAAAGCACGACTGTATAGACAGTGATTGATTATTATTATTTTTTTTTAAACAAATAATTTTCAATCTTTGTTTCTGACAAATGAGATTTCTTCAGTATCTCAGTAGCATGTCCTAGACAGAAATGGGACAAAAATAGACTTTTGCAGTTTGTCCCCACATTTTCATGCAGTCAAACATGCAACATCTCCCCTTTTTGTAGAATTTCAAAAGAAATGGGAAGAGTTTTAGGGTTCTACATTTTCCAATGTACAAAAGCTTCTTTATAGTGGAAAAAGGTTCTTTAGATTTTTATAGATTTAAATTGGTCTTTTAATAACTGTTGAAAATTGTTCTTCTATGACACTTTTGAAAACACCCATTTTGGAACCTTTATTTTTAGATAAAGTGCAGATATCCAGTAGATCTTTTGAGTTTTTAAAGAGCAAGCTATGGGTCAACCTTGCCATATTTATACCTTCTGGTACTCTGATAAGCCACAAATAGCATCTTTTGATAAGGATAAGCCAACAGTTGGTTTAGAAATTAGCATTTTTTTTTTTTTAGAATACTGCCCAAAAAGCATGGCAATATCCCCCTCCAGAATGAACTCACACTGAGTTTTGTCTGTACTATAACCACTTTATGATGAAAGAATTATATGCCTTGACTCCAGAGCCGTCCTTCAGGCACATATCTCAATCCTTGAGTGCATTCCGTCTCCTACCTAAACTCCATACTTTTACATTCTGGATAAAATAAACAGGCGCTTCTCAGAGCTCTGAGTTAGTATTTGATTTCCTGCATTGCTTTTTCCTTTCAAGCCTCCTGAAGGGGCTTCTGCACTATTGGCACGGACCCCTTGGGTTCCCTTTTTGCTTTGTGGTCCTTCTTAATTTCATTACTTTAGCTGTGACCTTAATTAGCAGGGAACCAGCCCCAGGAAACTAAATCCCATTTTGGCAAAAAAGGAAGGTTGTAGAAAACTAAGCCCCACTCCCTCGAAACAGAGGTAGGTAGGGTGACCCTCAAGAAAACGGCTCAGGGAGGCATCCTCCATTTCTCATTTCTCTCGCTCCCTATGGTGACAGGAACTCAGTTCTTTTCAAAATATCCCTACTTGGACAGAGCATGCGTATGGAGTGATAAATGGCTTTTTTCTTCCGAGGACTGATCAAAATGGAAATGCTATTTCAATATTGACCTCTAAAATGAGGTGACTTTTGCAATAATTTATTCTCCCTTTTTTAAGAGGATCAAAATCTTTTTTTTTTTTTTGCACAGATACCATTTAAACTGAACTGAGCTGGAGACACTTTATCATATTTGATACTGGAAAGTTGCTTTGACAGAATTTGTATTGTTAAAAGCACTATATAAATAAAAGTGACTAGAAATGACTTTATTTATGACACGTTTTTACATTGTAGAAATAACAAAAAGTCAGGCAAATTTAAGAACAAAATTAATGTTCTGTGCTATTTCTAAGTCACTAATGAAATATAATCAAAAGTGAATTCAAATTTATTTTTGGACTCATTACAATTGTAATTTTCTGATAATACGAACTGCAATGAAAAAACTACATTTAAAACTGTTGCAGCTTCTTCATTGGTTTCCATCAGACTTTTGAAAACCGCTGTATATTTGTATCAATTTTTATGTATATAATCCTGCCATTCAAGTCCTTCACGCTCTCATATTTCGGCACGCCTGTCCCCTGGTGCTGGGGCATAGGGAGTCAATATGTCAGCATTTATCGATACCCCACTGAGCTACGCGGGGTTGTCAGGGCCCTATTCAGGCTCTAATGGCCCCCTGAGGTGCAGCGTCTATGCAGGCTGAAAGCGCAAGGAGGCCCGGGGCCCAGCCTGTTGTTGGACGTTAGGCGTGTGTTCCTATGGCCGCCCTGTGCCTTCACGCACATGACAAGAGCTATAAAAGACCAACGCCTTCACTGCTTCTTCTGCCCCTCTCTTAAACCGCTTTTTTCAACCTTTTCTCGAAAGAAAAAAGGTCTAATTGTTTGTTGTGGGAGCCAAAGATTATAGACCCTCCCCTCCTTTTGCTCTTTTTTCCTTTCGTCTGTTTTCTTTGGGCTCGTCTTTCTCTCCGCCGCTCTCGTCATTTCTAAAGGATGTGATTTTTATCCCGAATGTTGTGAAAAGGGAAGCAAAAGAGGAACGATCTTGCGGGACCGCTTTTGACAGTGGCAATGAGACACAAGAGAGCGTTCAGCTAAAAGAAATCGTTGACTTTCATTAGTTACTTTTAGCTCTTATTTGTGACTGCATGAAAAAGTGCTGAGCAATGGATTACAGTATGTTATCTGGCTATGTGTGCAGCTTTGAAGTATTTCAATAATTCAATATAGTATGTTTAAAGTTTGAGTAGTCAAATATTTGAAGCAAGCGTGCAGGTGTTTGTGTTGGGTGAAGCTGACCCACATTATCTGACTTCAGTCAGGCTAATGCATTTACATGACATTTTCGAAGGCTTTATTGCTTTAGTCTGGCTGAAAGTGCATTTGATGAGCATTGCTTCCCTCCAGTGTTGTCTGTAGGACAGAAACAAATGTAGACTTTTGGCAACATCTACTGTTTTTCAGATGTTTCTCCTGAAGAAATGTCTCTTGTAACTGGCATTTCAGAAGAGTTCTCAACATTTGCTCAGTTTTTCTAAAATGCCATGGTCTCTAATCTAAGGTCAGAGATTATTTTGTTGAGGCTAAATGAACTGAGCTGCCTTCCACTTTCAATTTACAGCATGTACACAACTAGCATTGATTTTATTAATATTTTAAGGGAAGCTTTAGGTGAAATGTATGATGCTACTGAGCAACCTTCCTCCAGATACTCGTTTTATTGTCAACATGCAATATTGCATCATAGTTATGTATATATAAGCATATGTAATTGGTAATCCTAGCCTTTTCTTGGACTTTTTTGTTTGTTTGTTTGTTTAAACATTTCGTCAGATTGGCTTAACCCTGTGGGGGCAGGACCGGAAAAGTACGTTCAGCTCCATCTTCAACAATGCAAATTTTTCTGTCATTTTTTTGATCTTGCTGTAAACCCCCCCTCTCAGTTCTCCACCTCCCTCTCCCACCGTAGGCACAGCGGTATCAAAGGTTCAATCCCTAAACAGACCTGAGGAAACACGCTGAGTTTTATATTCAGGCCGTGAGCCAAAGAGATAGCAAAGAGAGGCAGATGGATGTCAGAGATATCAAATCAGATCGCACGGCGAAAACTCTGCTCATTACGGGGCTGTTCGGCGTTATGATTCCCCTCTCCTCCTCCAAGAGTGACAAAAAAGTATAATTGCTCTAGTGACTCTCACAAAGGCATGTACAAAATAAACATGTAAACAAAAATTAAGCAGGGACGCTGTTATTTTTGTCCTGTGGGAATGTGGGGGGTTTAGGAAGATGCAGAAGGAAAAAAAAGAGGGAAAGATGTGTTGTCAGTTACACTCAACTGGTGTCATTTGCAGCTCCGAGGCTGGTCCTATTGAATGCCTGTAAAATAGCAAGCGTAAGACTTGATTGTAATTATGCTGGAACTAATATGCTTTTCAAAATGAGCCATTATGAGCTAATGCCGCACTGCAAAAAGCCCTGTCTGTTTTTGTCACTCTGTCTTGGGTAGTTTGCAAGGTACAGCTGATATTGAGGACATTGGTTACGGTATAAAAAAAAAAAGGCTGCATTGAATTTTGCCGTAATGTTGAGCTAATACTGATTCAAAGGCAATCTTAGCAGATGAGGTTGGAGACGCCTCTACCTCCTTCTCACTGTGTCATGGAGGCTTTTTATTATCCGCCATCCCTGACTAATTCCTGGGATTCTGATGATGTCAAAAGCTGCACTTTGAATTCTGGCTCAATCGCGCTTTTCAATTGTCTTTTTTTTTTTTATATAAGGATCTTTGACATCCTTTTAGGTTTGGTAATGATATATCGAAACTCTATTTTCAGACGAGCTGTGCAAATCACTTTTGATGCTGTTGGGTGATATAATTAAAACGATAAAGATAGACGGACAAAGAGACAGTTTTTAGCTTGAATTATTCACAGTTTCTTGAATGTCTTTTACAAACTAAAAGCTACTGTGGTGTATAGCATGGTATACTCTCAGAAATAAAGGTACAAAAGCTGTCACTGGGGCGGTACCTTTTCAAAAGGTACAATTTTGTACCTATTAAGTTTAAATATGTACACTTTCAGTACTAATTTGTACCTTTAAGTTATACATGTACATGTACCTTTTGAAAAGCCCCAGTGACAGCTTTTGTGCCTTTATTTCTGAGAGTGTACAGTAATGGTATCATTAAAAAGAGAGATGACTAACAAAACCATACCAAAGTACCAAATCCATGCTACTAAGTATTTAGTAACATGAATTTGGATTTGGTACGTTTTTTTTTTGTTAGTCATCTCTCTTTTTAAGCCGACCAAAGATGTTTATATATATATATATATATTAGACACATGACTAGTCAACATACTCAAGATACTTTGATTAAAGCCCTTAGAGGAGAAAAAAAAACTGAGCTACATGTCTATGTTGGCTTAAATGTTTCAGATAATGGGCCCTAAATGGATGAGATTTGGCTTTAGTGATTCATTTATCCAAGAAGCAGAGAACCTACACGTAACGGTTTATCTGCTTCTAGCCTTCTGCTTCATACGGGTTTAATTTTTAAATGAAATACGATCTAAAAATTTGTCAGAGCCTTCTGTACGCACCTGATTTTGTTGCAAGTGAAATACTCGGCACAAAGTCAACATTTTGTTAAAGATCACGTTGGGCCCTGGAGGAAAAACATTCAGGCTGTAGAGCAGAATGAATGGAACATAATTAGGCTTTAATTGGCTGATAAGTGAGCAGAGGACTTTATCAATATCCCCAGAACCCTCAAATAGAATTACAGCTCGGTTATTGTGAGGCGGATTAGTCAGGATGTACCTTATTGTTTTAAAACAGGGAAGAGTTCTTGTGAATTGACCTCACATCTTCTTGAGCTTAACTGTGTTTAAAGTGCAAATTAACTGCTGCTTTTCTTGGTTCCCTGATTACTGTGGTTAAATGTAGTGCTTAATGAAACAAGGAATAACAGCCAATGGAATAACTGCAAGAGTTGAAAGTTTTGTATACTTTTAGCCTTTTAGTCAGCTTTTCCACGCTCACATTAGCATCTAACGCTGCATGCTTGTAGCATATTACATGTCTACCATAACCTATCTGAACCCATTTGGGGCTTCTGTTCCCTTGATAGAAGCTAGCATCCCAATCAGTGGATCTCTTTGGGACAGAGACGAGGCCTGTATCATGCCCCTCTCACTGCTCTATCTCTGCCAGCATCTGTTTCATTACCATAATCCTTTGCTGTTGTCAGGGGGCCTGTTGACCTTCAGTCTTGGGCTTGCAAGATGGCTGAGCTAGAGCTTGTGATGGCAACAACAACCTGAGTTTTGTTTCTGAGTTTGCCCACTGATTACGTGTGTTTTGTGAAATATTTCAATATAAAAGACGTGTGGTGGGATTTGATATGGTTACAGTACGTTTGTAATTATAAGCGAAAAGGCTTTGATGCATCAAACGTGTGGACAGAAGAAAAACAAAACAAAGAGACACAAGGGCAGGATACGCTGACAGAATCTTGCCTCATGAATCATGTGGCGAAACTGTGCAATGAAACAAAAATCACAGCGGCACGTCTTTCCCTCCCCCTCAGGACGCCGAGGTGACTTTGGAAAGTGATCCGTAGACCACTGCGCGAGTCTCAAGTGTTGTCATGGTGTGTTAGCAACAAATCGCTCTGGCGCATCCTCATGAAAACCAACAAAGGGATATCCAGGATATGTACATATTCAACTTTGTATATTCAAGATTTTGTTCGTGTGCTGGAGTGCCAGGCAGTGTTGTAAAAAAAAAAAAAATCAATCTTTATTAAAAGGGGGAAGATGGAGGAATTGATTTAATGAATGCGGACTCATGTCCTGCGGTCGCATGTAATCCATTGAGAATCATTGAGCCAGAGCTTGGAGAGACAAAAAGACATTCTGTGAAGACTGCTCGAGTGGTCTGTAATGATAGTCTCCATATAATCCGTTAATTCCTTGTTTAATTAAACTCCAGAGCTGGTCTGGAGACTGCAGCAGTTTGGTGCATCTTGAAGCGGTTGCATTGCAGTAGGGGTTTTTTCTTCTATTGTTGATGTTGTTGCACCAAATACTTGTACGTGCATCAAAAATAATTCATGTGTGCATAAATAATACCCTAGTTGGTTTTGTAATTTCCATGCACTTCCAAATGCAACAAGAAGAATGCATTTGCTGATATGCACTGGCATACTTGCACTGCCAGAGTTTGGTTCATTTATTGATATTTGGCCCTTTTGATGCCATCAAAGTTGACACACACCTGGAAGAATGTATGTGTAAATACACAAGACCATAGCTTGTTTTGTCATTTATACGTACAGTATGCAGTTACCTGGATTAAAAACAATATATAAGTGTTTTTCTTTGTCATTTTCCACAGACTTTCACAAGAAGAATGCATTTGTTAATACCCAACATACTTACTTGCCCAGAGTTGTTGGTTTTTGTGATTTATGGGGACTCTCCATAGGTGTAATGGTTTTTATACTGTACAAACTGTATGTGCTATTGC
>JAUMHE010000060.1:4792821-4807650 GCA_032359235.1 Enteromius mattozi | reverse complement strand
CCTTCATATTGTAATACCTATGTCATACCCATGTCATTATACAAATGTGTGTCCTCATAAACCACATAAACCTGCACCTGTGCAGCAATGCACTCCACACGGTTATACCACCACCATTACTCGAAGCTAGCTAGCAAGCCTCCCGGCCCAACAGTGCCTAGAGTAGATAAAAAAAAAAAAAAACAAGTTACATTCAATAATGCAATAGAAATACATCAAAATTAAACCAAAACAAAAAGCAAGATGGAAATTTCAGTCTGAATGCTCACTAGAGCGATAGTGTCAAAATCAGAATTCTCCGAGAGCTGCATTAGAACTCTCTTCACAGCACCAGCAAAAAAATCACAGATGCAGATAGCCAAAAGCCCAACAAGGCTTTCAACAATAGCAGGGCAACTCAGAACCGCTAATGCATCCAGTTATCGGTGATCAGCAGTACACAGGCCATATGTAGACTAACAACAATGGGCAGATCACCAAAAGAAAACGAAGAGAAAACTCAAAGAAAATGGAAGAAAAACAGCAGCGCCGTCCTCCTTTAATGCAGAGGGTAAATACTTCCGCCCTCAAGCGATTTGCCGGCACCGCGTCGGACACCCTTAGCGCACTAAGAAAAAGAACAATTAATAAAATACATTTCTCCTGTAAACCAGAGAAAACGAAACTCACTTACCAAGACGGATTGTTGTGCCATGCGAATTGTACCACTGCTCACAGCTCATAGCAAAATACCATGCAGGAAGACACATTCACAGAAAAGAGATCCACGACTAAGAATTAAACAAACACCGGTTAATATTACCCGATGCAAAACGAGCAGCACATGAGCGTACACATACCTGACAGAAAGTGGACAGTCTATAACTCAACCAGGCATCAATTGGCCATTCTGCGCACTAAGGGAAAAGAAATATCTGCTTTTTAGTCTACATGCCCACCTCTCCATTAGCCACACAGCTATAAACAAAAACCACACACCGTCTGTCCATGCATACTCCGTAAGGGCGGTCCTAGTCATGACGCACACCAGGTAAAATAACTCCAGCATTAAATACCAGCGGAGACAATTCTAATAATATCGTGGGTGACAAATCACCTGCCTATAAGCCAATCAGAAAGATTTGTCACCCACATTGCCACATTTATATATAATTTGCAGTTTAAATTGCATGCATTTGGAAATTGAAATTGAAGAAGAATGCATGTATGGATACGCAAGCATGCACAAACACACTTGCGTGCCCGCAGTTTGGTTCTTTTTGTCGTTGGTACTTGCACTACGCTGGGGGATTGTTTTCCCCCATTGTCAATTTCAAGTGCACCCAATACTCGCACATGCACCAAGAAGAATGCATTCGCCGATACGCACGGACATACTCGCACGCCCACGCACATACTAATATACACACACTTGCACACTCCCACAGGCCTTTTTGTAACCTCTTTTCCTGGCAGCCTATCAGCTGTAGAAGAGGCCTGGCAGATGGGGGTTTGAGAGAGACGATCAGGCTCAGGTCTGGCAGAAGAAAATGGAGATGCAGGAAAACTCGTGTGAAGTGGTCCAAGGTGCAGGAACCTGCTGATCAGCAGTGGGCAGAGAGCGCGCACGATGGCTCAAAGGAGATTTGTCTCCTCCGTGGCAGCTGTGGCGTTGCGGGGGAAGGAGCTCGGAGCCCTTCTTTCTGTCTTTCCCCCATGGATGATGCAAGACCAAAGGGCCTGGAGCAAGACTCAAGCTACGCTGCTTGTTAGCACTCATGCGTTTTAAGAAAGCAAATGTAAAAGTGTGATTTTTGTGACAGGACCTTTCACAAGCTTTCTGCTGCCATGAATAGATATACAGAGGTGGCTCACAAATAAAGTATGATGCAATTTTAGAATCAATTATCATGGTAATGTATTTCAGTAATATATCTTAACACACTCCATATCTCTCCTTACAAATGCTCCTCTTGGCTCGGTCGTAGTAGTGTTCGTCTTTGTGCCGGGGAAATACTCCTCTGGCTAAAATGCAAACTGCCAACTGCGATCTGCACTTGTCTTTGACTGCATGCCTGAAAAAAAGTAATGTAAAATATGTTGTAATATATTTCGAACACTAGCTTGAAACACAAAGAGAGGGATTCAATGGCCCAGAAGTCTCATACATTCTTATTTCAAACACTTGCTCTTAGGAGCTAGCCCCAGGCCGCTACAGAGAGAATAAGGCGGACGTGCTAGAGCAAGGTGTCTGGTGTAGATTACCCTAACCCTCACAGTTACGTCCCCCAGGCCTCTCCAGGGCTCAGTGGCAGGATTATGTGTCTGAAGACTTCTCACATATGAATAAGACTCAATAAAATGGTATCTAGGGCTCCATTGACACGTCGAGATAACGGATGCATTAATATTGCCATGATAGCTGGTCTCGGCTTTCAGGATCATTTTCTGTTGACAAATTTGCGATGTGCCATCGTACTGGTGACAGCTGAGATTTTCAATTGCTGTGCATATTCAGTTCTTAAAAATAACTTGCCATTTTGTAAATCATCTGAGACTTGGTGCCGATGTTCAAAGCCTCTCAAAGACTTATTTCCAAACTGTGTACGCAGGTAACCGTACGGATGATGGCTCGGACGTGGAGTCGGAGCCAGACCTGCCCCTGAAAAGGAAACAGAGACGGAGCCGTACCACCTTCACAGCAGAGCAGCTGGAGGAGCTTGAGAAGGCCTTTGAGAGGACGCATTACCCCGACATCTACACTAGAGAGGAGCTTGCACAGAGGACCAAACTGACTGAGGCTCGTGTACAGGTGGGATACGCTCACTTGCACAGATACTTCCCCTGCATGATTTCGCATTTGCAATTGACCTTGAATGCATCTGATTGGCTTTTAGACCTCCTGTTGGAGTCGTTTCTTCTCTTGTCATCTAGATGCCTCTGTTTATTGCTGGTGTTTGTTATATTTATTGATGCAGTGGAGACTAATTGTTTGACCTCCCCTCCCCTCCGGGAGTACATCACTCTTGGTCAGATGACAGTTGGAGCCCTGCCCTATTGCTTTCACCCCGAGTCTTTGGGACGCTTCCTGACAGTTTGTGAACCCTGTAGTTTTATGTAACATCGGAAAGCAAATACAGCAGAATTATAGCAGCAGCTGCACTCCGAGCTAGTGGGAGACAAAAAGAGGGATGGGGGAAAAAGAGAAGGGAAGAAAGAAGAACAGACAAAATGCATTCCTGATGGATTTCTCATCTCTTCCCTTGGCCGGCGATCGCTTCCCAGCACTTGAAAGCTGGCCGCTACTTGTAAATCCCTCTACATATCAGAAAGGATCCCTCTGGTTCTCTCTGGGGACTCTGTTCCCTGACAACAACATTAATCAATCAAGCGCTTGTAAAAGACTCTGCAAGGTGGGGGTAGGGGGTCTAGGTTTATCCAAACTCTCATCCTCAATTCGCTCTCCATAGATCCCGCTCCGTACCTATGCATAGGTTCCTTACCGGAACATTCTCATCAGCGGGGCAACTGATTTAACATATGTCTTTGTCTGTCTCTGAGCATTCAAGGAAGAAGATGTATGTGTCTAAATGGTTGCTTCCACACTCTTGGGAGAATTATGAGAGATTTATTCTAGGCTTGTTTTCTGGCAATATTTCACGCATGATGTATTTAGGGGGCTGATTTGCATTGATTGTAGGTTTATGTCTGGTAAGCTCTGGTGTATATAAAAACATTATTACTTAAACAGCGTCACGAAAGATAGAAGTGTCTTGGGGATTTCGAAAGGGAAAGGCCAGAGTTAAACAACTAGAACTCTACTATCCATATTAGCTGTGATAATAATGAACATAAGACCAAGGGCGTGAAAAAACACCTCTAATTAGTCAATGAAAAGCAATATGCTTGTCAAACACAAGTGTCTTCTGTTCCAGCATGTTATGGCAACCGATAAGCCACATTTGTAGGTTAATTGTGCATTTCTTGGCCTGCAAGAATCTCCCGGGGGGTGCTTGGTGTATATATGGTAACTGATGTAAATGACAAGAGATAGGTCCCAAAGAAAACCTTGAACAAGGCCAAATAACCAAAAGGACACATCTCCCCCCTCTCGCATAATAGAGCTAAAGAGATATCATGTGAAAAGCTGAGGTATTTGAGTCATGGATATAATTTGTTAATGCAGTTTTTCTCATAATCTAATTCTGGAACACTCTGAAAATCTCCAAAGGTCAACTCAAACTGAATCTTCCAAAAAGGTCACCCTAAGAAAGTGACTCTGGTTAAGCACAGTAAATATTTGCCATGGGTCTTCAATGTTGTCCTCTGCTCAGCCAGTGTTAAGGGGGGATTGTGGCATTTCTCTGTAGAGTCTATTGTCAAAGTTCCTCCCCTCCCCAAAGCACCCCCCTCCCCCTTCCCTCTAAATGGGGATTTCATGTGTGGTTTTGCCATTGACTTTTTTAACAGTTAAAGGAGTCAGCCTGGTATAGTACTTACATAGATTTACTCATAAAAGTGCAGTTCATCATATCTCACACTTTGACCTCCCATTGGACTGACAATAAAGGGTACTTGATAATGTGTTTAACCCACCCAAAAACACTAATTCAACGAGGTGTCCGAGTTTGGCACGAGACCCAACAAGGCATTCCAGGGCTCATACATGCCAATTTAAGGCAGCTGCATTGGCAGAGACTTTTTCAAATGTTCTAATAAAATATGACATGCTGTTTCATAGCAAGAATGCAGGTCTTCTTCATGCAGTTACCATTAGGGGTGTTCCACAGAAGTTCCCACTGGTTTGGCTTTCGGGTATGTCGGCAGGTTTCTGTATAGAGATTCCTCTCAGGCCAGAACGACCTTTGGCCCGGTTGGTGACCTGCTCCGCCACAGCTGTGCAGACTCATCCGACAGATGTCAGTTTGGTGGGGAGTGGAGAAGAGGGCACTGGGGTGAGACAGGGGCCAAAAGAGGGGCCTCTCCACCCCTGGATCATCAACTCCAGAGCGTGTTAGACAGCCCCTCTTCTGCAGTTATGGGGCAACGATATGCATGGCAAGTAGAAAAGAGCAGGGTTGTGCACCATTCAGAATTAAACTGAGAATGCTTTTTAAATTCCAGAATTTGAACTGAGGTATTTAACAAGATGTGGAATGTCAAGTCAAATTCAGTTGTAAGGAAGTAGAATGAAATAAAACTAGATTTTTTAACTGACAGACATTAACTAAGTTAGATTTGTTTTTCGATTTGTTTTATTTTATATAGTTCTTGTATATTACATTAACATACCCCTATTACTATTATAATTTGTCGACTCTGAATCATTGAAATTAATCCCAAGTGTTTCATTTTGTCATCAGCATGAAACATCAGCATATTGCCCGCCCACTTGTTTCCCCTAGGAGTGGTAAAATAGCTGTTTCCTGGGTAACGACTGTACACAAAGCAGCAATGCACTCACAAACAATGCTTTTATTGTAAAACTGAAATGAAATTGACCAATCATCACAGATTAGGGTCATGCAAAGGAGGGGGTTGGAAAAATGAATTGTTGAGCAAATCGTTTGGGAGTTGTTGAGCAAATAAGGTTAAAAAATAAATGCATATTATAAGACAATGAAAGTGTTTTGTGACCTTGCATGCATGTCAACCGGTTGTTAGGATCTCCCAAAACCAAAATATCAACCTTTCATAACCTATATTAGGGGCCCTTTAATCAACTCATCTTCCTTTTCCTGTAACTCTTATTGGACTTACTGCAGGATGAGACCAAAACAATTCAAATACACACTCATGAATTTGAAAGGAACAATTCATAATTTTGCTTTTAAATGTAGTATTTTTCATTCTTGGTTGAGTTTTAGCTAACATTTTTGTTTATCTCAACCCTAACCATCTTCACCAAGTCTTTAACACATCCAGTTGCCCCAGCCTTCCTCAGATCCACTGTAGTTCTGACTAATCAGTTATCACAATCCATATCTTACACAGACCGGTTTCATTTTAGTTTTATGGTAGCAGAGATGTTAAAGGGTTGTGACAGGGTTATGTAGCCTAGCAGAGGCTTTCTCCCTGTGGCTTCATAGTCCTGCTGCTTTACATCCATGAGGTGAATGAGCAGCATATAAATGCCACGTGACATCTGAGGACGTTGAGCCACCACTCAGACCATTAGTGGAACGAGAAACATTTGCAGACTGTTCTAAGTGTTAGCTAGGTAAAACAAGGGGAGAATTTTCAACCAGCGCAAAAAACAAAGTGGACGCTGGCAGAATGGCTGGTGGTTGTTATAAATCATCCTCGATGGAATGAATTGCATTCTGTTCTTATTCATTCTGAAGTTTTTAAGAGGTTACGGTGGCTCCACTTCAGTTAGCAGTCATAAGAGAGCCGCGCCGTTGGCTCGTGTTGCTCCTTTCTGACATAGAGTCCCTTTCACAAGCAGTGCGCATTTTGCATGCAGCTATTATAGTTAGCAGAGTCTAATAAGGTTGAAATATTTTGCTTTTATGACGCGTAGAAATCAATTTGGCAGGAAGTTAGCCTTTCTCTACCTGAATTGTGTGCTTTAATGTTAACATTTTTATGCTAGCTGACTAAAAAGGGGAGGATATGTAGGTCATGATAAAGCAGAGGATATTTCGCATATAGTGTGCATATAATAATAGTTGATGATTAATAGTACTGTATGCATATAATATGCATATAGTACTATTTATGAAAAATAAATAGTCTAATTAATTATGAAAGACAGGACAATTTGACTATTAATGCAGTTTGTAAAGATGTTATGTTTTGATGTGGTCTCTTTATGGTTTCTCTGTAGTTTTTAATAATGCATGCCCTAGTAAAAAGGTAATATATTTAAAATCTGGTTGTTTCATACTAATTATAGTTCAGATGTGTTAAAAAAAATGACTGACATATCATTCTAGACTCACTGATATAAAAATTATAATTAAACTTTATTTGGAGTAATACTTGTACACAATGTATATTTCTTAATATTAAGCCTAAAATGTGTAATGTCACTATTGTTGAGGACTGTATGAGCTTTGAATAACAGCGGGGTTTTTTAAATGCAAGATTTTAAAGAGTACCTAAAGTACACTTGCAGTAATTCCACTTTAGCACAATCAAATATACTTCAGTATATCTTAAGTTGGACTTTAGCACTACTTCCACACACATTAAAGGAACAGTTCACCCAAAAATGAAAATTCTATCATCATTTACTCATCCTCAAGTAGTTCCAAATCTGTATGAATTTCTTTGTTCTGCCGAACAAAAAAGGAAGGTATTAAAAAAAAAAAAAAAAAATGAAACCAGTTTTGCTCACCACTGACTATCATAGTAGGGAAGAAAAACTGTGGAAGTCAATGGTGACCCAAAACAGCCTGATTAAAAACTTTCTTCAAAACATCTTCCTTTGTGTTCGGCAGAACAAAGAAATTCGCACAGGTTTGTAACTACTTGAGGGTGACTAAATGATGACAGAATTTTCATTTTTGGGTGAACTATTCCTTCAAGTAGAAAACTAAAATACAATTACAGGGTATTTTTATGAAGTACATAAATAAAAAAAATAATAGTATTTCAAATACATTTTAGTATATTTATTTTTCACTAGGATACTTTATGCTTCTGTTTCAATATTCCAAATATTTCATCAATTGCACCCCGAGACCAGAAAAATGCTAGCAAAAAAACAAAACAAAAAAACCACAACAAAAAAATCCCATCCAGCCCAACAGGCAACTCTGTTTCTGAGAGTCTTAGCTTGTGCACCATAAAAGAATAAATAGGATTTATGAAGACTGTAGAGAGCAAAATTGTAGCAACGCATCAGTAAGAATGTTCTAACAGTTTCGCATTATTAGAATTTAAATGACTTTCTTTTAGCCGCTTTGTGTTCGTTGATTCTTATCTAAGTAATCCCAGTCTCCTTTTTGCAAATCGCGTTCCCAGTAATGTTAATTAGCACAGCGCCAGACGGGGAGAAAGAGAGTGAGAGAATTCAAGCGGGCTGCAGAAGAAAGAGAAAAAAAAGATTGTTTGATGCAGTCAACACATTGCTTGTTAGACTGAAGTTGGTTAAATCGCATTTGTTGGTATAAAAACAGATGTCGCCCTTGTTTAATGTTTATTCCTTTGAAACTCGAGGTGAACGGCCTGAAACCTTTTAAAATCATCCTTTAATAACATTTTCCTTAAGAAGAAACAGGTTTCAGTGGAGACTGTTGCTCTGTCCAACACTATCTTGGATTTACGGGCGACTGTTTGCTGTGACTTATTGACTGCACACAGCGGTCTCACAAACAAGGGACTTGCGGGGCAAGAAACATCCTGTAAATGACAGGAATAAAAAATGTTGTGCTTGTGCTCACAGGTTTATCATGTTTGTCTGTGACAAGTGTGTGCTGTAAACATAAATCTCCATAGATTGCTGCACTGGATGCAGGGACAGGATATTGCGCCATCTTTGAGTTTATAGTCTGTAACGATTGAAACAAATGCACACAGTCTCTCACGCACTTTACAACTGAAGGTGTGCCGAAGCTAATTATAGATATTTGAGTGATTAAAATGGGATAGTGCACTCAAAAAGGATCATTCACTTGCTGTTTCAAACCTGACGCACTTCTGCAGTACCAAAATAAGAAGCAACATTGGACCCTATTGATTTTCACTGACATTGATGTTTAAAAGACAATTAAGAACCAGTGATTTTATTGCATGAGAATAAAATTGAAACCAAATTGAATTGGATAGTGACACTATATCTTCTGTAGAACTGCTGTACAGCTGAATAGAATTAGTTTCATAATTGTTGAACTTTGCAGTGTTGACACTGTTATTGAACTCAACTAAAACAACATTGATTTAAAAGACAATAAATATGCAATATTACTGATTTAACACTTACACTATCAGATGAGAGCAAAACTTGAACTAAACTGAGCTAAGTCATGTCGCTTTTGCCTTATAGATCTGCTTTACAGTTGAAATTTTATGTTTTTATGACTTTTAACACTATAATTTTCACACTATAAAGCTCTATTTAAATAAACTTGACTTTCACTGAATGCAAAGTTAAAAAAGACACTGAAAAAGTTCAGAAAAGACAGACTATTGATAATACTATTCATTTTTGTTTACTAAATCAGTGTCACATTCATTCAGAATGACACAATGAGTGAAATAAAGTAGAATAAAATGCATTTTGGGGTGAGTTGTCCCTTCCAAAACATGCAATTGTATTAAAAAGCAACATTAACCAAATTTCTTTACTTTTTAAATGTATCAGCCCTATTGTTTCAGAATTCTCCCCAAGAGCTGCTGTCAGTGGACAGTAAGTTCTTCCTCATGTGGTTTTGCTGTGGGCTGGATGAAAACTGTCTCAGTGGAGGAATTAGGCTGGATTGCAGACAGCGAGTGAGGGAATCTGGGACTGTTCAAGGTGACTTTGTGATTGGGTTCCAAATCCAGCTCAGAGGGTACGACTGGAGCGACCCAGAAAACACACACACACACACAAGCATGTAATCTCAGCTAGGCACTATGATGACGCATCCCTCTGTGCTATAAAACAGAAATGTATTTATTTAGGCATATTGTGCTTAATGTTTAACTTAATAGAGTTAACTCGTGCACCTCTGTGACGCCACGTTGCTTTCAAAAGCAGCAAATTCACTTAGACAGATATGCTTCACAGGCTGCTGGTGTGATTAAGGCAGACGGGAGTCTTCGCCGAGCACATGGTAAAGCCACAAGATCTGCTGGCTGTGTCGTAAGTGCTCTGACCACAGGGATGCAGGCAGCTCTCTGAGAATAACGTATCCCAAATCTCTTTATGAATTGTCATAGCATTATGCATTTTACAGATTGTGTGGTAATGCATGTGCAGAGATTAGTTTATGTGTTAGGATGAGAGATCGAACATAAAGCCAGAGACGAATCAAGCCAGTATATAAAGCGGTAATAGTTTGCTTTCTGTAGAAAAATCACAAACAAAAGTGACAATAACTTTTGATTAAAGATTACTCAAAAATCTTAAGAAAACATTTTTTTTTTCCACAAACAGGTTAATTTAGACATTTTAGGCTATTTTGCTTCTATAACATGTCTTTTTTCAGACAAGTGGAAAGAAAAGATCTAAAATGCACCCTTCAAGTCTTTATTGCACTTTATTGGTTTGCGCCTGTAAATTTCATTTGCAAGACATATTTTAAAGGCCATTTATGAGCCAGAAACTTTAGCAGCATTTACTTACGCCAAACTTTAAATATATAAATATATCATTCCATTTATATTACATTTTATTCCAAACCTGTAGTAATAAAAAGAGATATCTAAAATTCTCAAACTTAAGCTATAACATGTCAACAAGTATTTTGACCCTGACTTAATCAAATGTTCAGATTTTGTTCAGATTTTTGTGTATTATTAATTCGATAATCTTTTATTTGTGTATCAAAAAAATAAATAAATAAAAAAACAATTGTATTAATGTACTATTATTGATAAACTGGGGAAACTATTATGATAATCTCTTTTTATCATGCCATAAAATAAATACAAAAATTTAATTTAAAATGAAAAAAAAAATCTGGTAAATATATTATGAACACACCCTTTAGTAAAAAACCTGATAATATTGATAGGAATAAAACTGCAAAATTTGGCGTAATTGTTGCTGAAATGGAAAAAGCACAGTGTTTTGAATCTTTGTAACGCAGTTGAAATTTTCAAATGCAAATAGATAAACTGAAACACTTAGAAATAAACTGCATTTGGGTGTTTTCTTTCCACTAGTTTAAAAGAATGCAAAATCTCAGAACTGACCAGTGCATAAAAAAACAACAGTTTTGCCTGTATTGTCTTGAAAGAAATGTCAGCCAGTGCTATGAACTATTAAATGTTCCTCGCTGATGTCACAGAAGTAAGTATCTGCTCTTTGCAGCTGAAGAAAGAAGGTAGAGGCCATCGGGATGAAAGGATGAAGGGGTGGAGAGCAGGGTTCAGAGGTCAAAGGTCAGGAGGCGCAACGGAGCAGGACACTTTTTGGGTTTGTGGGGGGAGGACACAGCGTTCTTCCATTCTTCATAACCTGTTTGCGCGATTCCCAGTAAGAGATCCGTTCGAATCCCAGCGCATGCATTTCCCAAGCTCCATCCTTTATCTGTCTGCGACACCAGGTTTAGGCTCAGGACAGGCAGAGGGGGCGAAGCGTCTCCTCCTAAACCCTTTGAGAGGATGACGGTCGGGTGGGGGTTTCATTTTTCCGAGAGCGATTCGAACCCAACGCATGACAGATGGGTAAGAGTCATCTTTAGTCGCATCAAACGCTGGCGAGCCATTGAAGTCATCTGAATGAGATGCTAGCTGTTAGTGGCCTGACAGTTTTGCACATGGACAATGTAAGCAACGCTTTGTAAGAAAGAGTCAGCGAGTGTGTGTGTGTGTGTTTTGTAGAGTGTGTCTACGGTGTCGTTGCATCAGAATAGAGTGTGTCCTTGTGTGCGTACCATGAAAGTGGAGCTCTTAAAGGCACGTTTAAAAAGGGACGCCCACTCTTTGTGGACACTTTTCAGCTTGGTGTATTGAGAGGCCTTTGTCTCCACCTTTCATCTGGATGCACAATGGACCGGCCCATTTTAAACACAACGCTAGATGAACTGCCCTGACAGTGTATTAAACGCGGATGAATTGCCAGTGCATGGCATAGATCAGTGTCCTCCAACCTTTCACATACGCAGGGCTCCGGTCTTGTTCCTGTGAAATAGAGCGGGCTGCTTTCAGAGACGCTAATTATATTCATGTTTTGATGGAAGAGAAGCCTCCGTTTAAAATGTGCAAATTGTCCTCGTTTTTAAGATGACTGTCTGAAGTCAGTCTGGTTTGAAAGGGTGTTTCTTTTGGTCCGACAAAAAAGTATTTTAACATTGAAAAACATGACATATTTACCTTTAACTTAAGTAGCAAATGCATTTCAATAATGTAAACATTAAGAATCTTTCTTTCTTTTGCCCTTTTAGTGCTTTAAATGGTGGAACCTTATGGAAGTATGAGGACAGATAAAATTATAAAGACATATTTCTATTTAAAACTATATAAAGAGCCGGATGATAATATAATTAATGAAAAAGACTGGCTATTGAGATTTGCTATATTGATTTAAATGAGTATGTTGTATGTATTTGAATATAAAATAATGCATATCCAATTTTATATAGTTTGTTCTGTTTGTTTGCATTTTTGGGTTGTTGTCCATACATTTTTTATTTATTTTATCTACATTACTTTAGTTAAGCCAAACAGTTAATTCAAGTATTGTAGCTTGATATGATGTGACAGATGTCTCTGTGTGTATGTGTTCATGTGTATCAGACAACACCGCTCCAGTGTTGGAGTCCTCTTGACTCTCTTTAAAGTGTCCGACAGGTAGATAAACATACTCAAGATGTCTGTGGAGGAGATGTGTGGGCTACCTCTGACCTGTTTACGACCTCTCGTCTCTGATGGCAGCCCAGAGCGGCCTGTTTATACAGATCACAGCTTTAGCCACTTAACTAGAACAACAGGGACCTCAACATGTGCTAAGAGGCAGTTTCCCATGAGGACACTTTCTCTGCCACACACATGCCCATGAACCTGTCTGGAAGGATTAGAAATGGATATTCGGAATTGTCAGTCTACGTTAATAAAAGAAAATAAAAGAAAATATTAAAATATAATAAAATTGATTTCCATCTTTTATTAGGTCTGGTTTAGTAACCGAAGAGCAAGGTGGCGCAAACAAGCAGGAGCGAATCAGCTGGCAGCATTCAACCACTTGTTGCCTGGAGGGTTTCCACCAACTGGCATGCCAACCTTACCCACCTATCAGCTTCCAGAGTCAACGTATCCCAGCACCACTCTCTCACAAGGTAGAGTACAGTAACCTAAATATAAACCTTTATAGATGAACACTACCATTGCAATGTTTTTCTTTTTTTTTGCTCATTAAATTGATCACAGTAAGTGACAGTAAAAACATTCGCAATTATTTCTGTCTCAAATAAACGCTGTACCTCTAAACTATTCTATAAATCTATTAATCAAAGGATCCTGAAAAGAAAAGTGGAGCAGGGTTTCAATATTGTTCATAATAAATTTTTCTTAAGCATAAAATCAGCATATTAAAATAATTTCTAAAGGATTATGTAACATTGAGAACTGGAGTAATGATGCTGAAAATTCAACTTCACAGGAATATTATATTATATTTATAAAATATAATATAATATTTGAATATAGTAAGTTTAAATAGAGTATTTTTTTATTATTAAAATTTAAATATAATAAAATATTAAAAATATTTTCAACTGTAATCATATTTCACAGTATAATGATTTTTTTTGGATCACATAAATGCAGCCTTAGTAGACAAAATAATTCCTTAAAAAAAAAAAAAAAATTAAAAAAAATAAATAAATAAAACTCACCATATCTATTGTTTTTAAAAATAAAATTAATAGATTAAATTCAAATAATTCTTTGATTAATTAATGAATAATAATTATCATTATAAAAATAAAAGTGCTTACAAAAATGCAGTACTGCTGTAGTGGTTTCAAATGAGACAATAATGAATATTAACCACATTCATTGCAACATCATGGTGCATATCCAAAATAATATAGTGTTACCACAGTACTAGATCCAAAAATATCAATATCAGTAGCACATTAGATTAGGAAACACTATTAACTAGTTGCTTATTAGCATGCATACTACAATCACATTGGCTGTTTATTAGTACTTTATTAGTAAATGACATATTAATTCATGTCCATATTCTACTACAACAACTGTCTTGTAACAGCTGCCTATCCTGTTGTAAATAATTATAACCAAATTTAAAATGTGAAATGTAGCAATGAATTATTATTGGTTACAATTATTGATGAGATTGTACAATGTATTTGCAAGGCATAATTAATGCATTAAAACTACTTTTATAATACATTATACATAAAAGCTTGAGGTAAATTGTTAGCAAAACTCTTATATGTGCTCCCTAATCTAAAGTGTTCCATTGTATGGTTTTATTAGACTAATGCGAACAGGTATGACTGTCTCTGTTTGTGTTTTAGATGGCAGCAGTACGTTGCACCGGCCGCAGCCTCTGCCGCCTTCCTCCATGCACCAGGGTGGACTCTCAGCTGACAGTAGCTCCGCCTACGGCCTCTCATCCAACCGCCACACCTTCTCCAGCTATTCAGAGACTTTTATGAGCCCGTCAGCTTCAAGCAACCACATGAATCCCGTGAGCAACGGCCTTTCGCCACAGGTTAGTGCAGAGGCCTCTTTCTAATGTGAGAATGATGAAAGGCGTGCTGAATGAACGCCAGCATGCTTCACAGATCAAGAGCATTGTCGAGTTAAGCTAGCATCCGCTGCTTGTGTGGAAACTGACATTTTTTCTTAGTTTGCTTATTTTTCAGTGCTGAAAAACACTGCAGTCATTCCCAGACCTTTGCAGTATTTATGTCAGCAAACCATAAGAATGAAATGGCTTTCACTTTACTTTCATAATGTGATGTACTTCAGAGTAAAAGCAGATAATAAGGTAGAAAAGGGTTGTAGTATGGAACTTGAGTTTGTCTTTAGGAATTGATGGATCGTCTGAATATTTATTAGCTTGCTATTAAATACTGTCATGTCCATGGTGACTTAAAGTTAAATAGACTGTGTGTACATTTAAATGTATTTATATATATATACAGTGGGTACGGAAAGTATTCAGACCCCCTTAAATTTTTCACTCTTTGTTATTTTGCAGCCATTTGCTAAAATCATTTA
>JAUMHE010000060.1:4765694-4792574 GCA_032359235.1 Enteromius mattozi | reverse complement strand
ATTATATATTTTGAGAATTATATATATATAGCAGTCAACATTTGAAGTGGATCTAAACCTTTCACCAAAATGCATTCTTGTCTTGATTAACTTTTTTGATCCACTTCAAATATTGACATATATATATATATATATATTTATTTATTTTTTCAAAGGAAAAATAAAAGTAGACATTTGTATATTTCAACATTTGTACTTTTTTTTTATTAAATATTTTTAATTTGCTTTTTTTTTTTTCTAAAATAGCACCTCTCACTCTCTCTATATGCATCTCTTGTTCATACGACAAAGTCGTTAGAAATAAATGCAGTTTCTGACAGGACAGACAGAGACTCAACACAAGGTTGCTGAGGTCACATCAGACATCATCTAACCAGACCATAACTTTGATTCATTCTCGGCTCACACTTCGGCTAATGAACGAAAATTCATTGAATGGAAGAATCGTCCATTCTTATCATTAACATTACTATTCAATATAACATTTTTTTGTGTGTCTTTTATCTTTTTGCCAGCTTTTTCATAACAATAAACCACTTGAGTTTGTGTGTCAGTAGAAGAAAGCTAGCTGTTCAGCAAGGACAAAGTGTATCTGTTTCCCTTCCCAAAACATCAGATGTCACCTTGCCTCCTGTGACACGGGCAAAAAATGTGTTTTTTATTTTTTAGATCAAAGATAACTCCTTTATATTGGAAGTTCACAGACAACACCTGTCTGGAAGAGATAGGCGCATATGTTGGGACGAAAGACCTATTTCTCCTAACGTCTGCCGTTGATGGGTTACTGGTTGCTGGTAAAGATTGACCAAAATGTGGCGATTGGCTGTAAATGGGCTGTGGTGGCCGGTAATGGACTCCTGCTGATCTTAGCACAGCTGTTGGTGTAACCCATCCAGACAGAGCGCATTTTCCCATTACAGGCCAGTAGAAAAGCCATCCACCAGCGGTTGTTGTTGTCGTAGCCCTTGATGATAAGTTTAGGCTGGTCTGGGAGTGATGCAGTGTCAGACGGGGTCTATTAGGCATTGCTTGGCTGGTCTGCAGGTATGTTTTTAGGTTGAGGTGAGCCATATCACCCCATTTCATTTTGTCGCACAGCAGGTGATGGATAAGGACACGTACTCTGTGAGATGTTTGGGAAAACACTCTTTCCTTTCCTTCCTTTGGAAGAAGGCACTTTTGTTGTTACTGATTGCTGGAGAACAAGTTTCTAAATTCCCCAGCTGTGTTTATAAGTTACATAATTATATATTTTGTCCTGATGACCCTTCAAATATCCATACTGATATAGCTAATATCCCTCAATGTCCCGTAACCAAGCAGAAAATCACTAATTGATGTTATCTGGAGAATAGAAGGCAGAAGTTTCCTGTTTCTCTGCAGACGGGAACAGACAGAGAGCAACAGCGCCAGAGACGCTGGCTATTATGCCTCTCTAAATGGGTTTTTAACAGCGGTCCTGGGAAATGTGTTCCTTGGCAGACAGCTTTGAGGTGGATTGCACTGCTCTGCCTGACAGGGACACCTGCTGGGAAAGAGAGGAAAACAACATGCCGCTGCAGAAACACAGAAAGCTTCCCTTACATAAAGTGTAAAATTCTAGAAAAAATTATCAAAAATGTGATTGCATATGTTATTATGATTTAATAATTTAAAAAGGTAATTTTTTTAAGTGTAATGTATTATAATGTGTGTATATATGCATATACATACATACACACATACATATTTTTATTGTTAAATCATGATAATTAATATAACAACTACAATGTATATATAGTATTACAATTATGAATAATATATTTATTGTGATTTAGCAGTAATATCAATAATTTTATATCACCAAGCAGGGTATGGAAGAAAATTGTTTGTTTATTTATTTATTTATTGCTGACTGGTTGTTCTACTTTAATGATAAACAGCTGATTAACTATGGTAAACATGGTAAAAAAGTACACTGGAGATTTATACTGAAGTGCTTTTAAAAAAATTCATCCATTGACAAAGTACTGTGGTGAATACTATAGTAGCTATAGGATGGAAATATCATGCTACTTTGACATACAGAATAACCAGGATTACAGAACAACCATAATCATATACCATGATATTTACATCAAAGGTAGGCCCTATATGAAAATACCATGGTATTGTCATAATACTTGGCATATCAGTATAGTTTGTTAGAAATGCATGTTGCTTAAAGGTCGATAAAGGTTGGTACAGAGAAAATTTTAATGTGATCAATTTGTTAGTATAATACTTTTTGTGCTTGCATCTACTATAGAAAGCAGAAGTGCTTGTTGCGTGCGTGTGTGTGTGGTTGTGCTGTGGAATGAGGCTCTGCTCACGGACGGACGGACGGATGGATGAGTTCGTAAGGCAGCGCGTGAGTGGGGTTGGGTCTCGCCACCGGAGGGATCAGAGAGAAAAACGGCGCTCACCCGAGCCTCCCTTTGATCCCTGTCCCCGGGCCTGCTCGCCTGCACCGTACCGCACAGCATAGCGCGCTAACACCAGCCCTCGCCAACCGCTGCTCGCGACTGTCAGACAGAGATAAGCGCGGAGAAGCTTCAACCCTCTCCCTCTTCCATTAGTCCTTTCGGAAAAAAAGGGGATGAATTACGTTTAAGAACCCTGTGCTGGCGTCGACTAAAAAGGAAAGAAACCTACCTCAGAAATTTCAAGTGCTCGCTTCTCTTGCCGTCTCCCTCGCCTCGCAGTTTTGACAAGACATTAGGCACGTGAATATCAATGAGCCGCGGAGACTCATGTAGTCCCACACATTATTAAAAACTTGTGCATTAAGCCGCAGACTGGGCACCGTGTCAGCTGGCACGCTCTCCCGACGAACGAATCAAAGCGGATGAGCGCGCAGCATTCATCCGTACCCTGTGCGCTCGCGCCGCGAGAGGGGGAATTGATACTTAATAATTAGAAGCCATATTAAAACAGATACTGTTTATATTTGGCAGTAATGGAAAAGACCTATAAGAGGCTTTCCAAAAAACAAGACCTGCTTGGCAGCTGCCAAGAACATCAGACAGCCAAAATCGTCGCCACGGGCAAAAAAAAACATAAACTGTAGTTTTGGTGTAAGGCTTACGGTTCGAGTGTGTAAGTTCAGTCTTAGGCCTGATGACAATGGAAAGTGATTGTGCCAGCGTCAAACCTACCTGTCCGAAGCCTAATATGTTTTCTAAACCTTTTCTTGGAGGCTAGTTTTTGCTGTCATTTGCTGTCTGCGTGATTTGGTTCTTTACACTGTTAAAAAAAATACAAGTTCTTTATTGGAATTGATGGTTCCTTAAGGAATGGTTCCTTCATTGCACAAAATGTTATTGAGAATAGGGTGTTCACACTTTGAAAATGTTTCTTTTAAGAACTATTCAAAAGTGTTTTTTAAGAATAAAATGTTTTGTAACAGTTTATTCAGGTCAGTATGTTGGTTTCGTAAAGAGTCAGTGTTATTTTTCTTTTAAGAACTAGAGAAAGTTTTTTGCTGAATCTAAAAAGGTTCTTCGAACAAGAATAACATTTTTAGATTAGGATTAAAATCACTGTTTCTCATACTCAAACCATTCATTTGGCCATACGCTGCTGTTCAGATGTTTGGGAATTGTTCTTTTGTTTTTGAAGAAATTAGATTCAAGAAATAATAATTAACAAGATGCAAAGTGACAGTAAAGACTTTAATATTGCTACAAACAAATTCAAATAAATGCTGTTTACTTTTTTTTTTTACTTTCTATTCATCAATACATCCTGAAAAAAAATAAGCAGCACAAAAATGTTAAGCATCACAGTTGTTCAGCACTGATAATCAGAAATGTTTCTTGAGCAGCAAAAATAAGCATATTAGAAGGCTTTCTGAAGGATCATGTGACACTGAACACTGGAGTTATACAGGAATAAATGACAAAATATATTAAAATAGAAAACAGTGTGATGTTCTTGTTGAGGAGAGGTGTGCTGATGCTTTTCTAATTGCCTTGACTTACAACTTTAGCTTGGTGGACAATAAAAATCTATTCAATTTACATTGAAGTTAGGATCTGAACAACACGGAGACTTCAGAAGCCACTCAGAGCATAAACAGCAGAGCAACGGCCTGGAAGCTGTGAGTTTTACACAGACAAACATTTTCTTTTCTAAGTATAGAGAAAATTTAAAGTATAAAGGTTCAGTATTGGGATCTAATTCAAGATTGTAGTTCAGAAAAGAAGGCATGATGCAACACACACACAAGTGACTGTCAGGTGTTTTCAGAGGTGGTGGTCAGTCTCATGAGATCAGGTCATGGATGCTCCACGCCTGTCTGTCTTCTCTAAACTCCATCTTTGGCTTCCCAGTAGTCACCCGTTGAGTCCAATAGCGACATCCTCTCTCATCTCAAAGAGAAAGACTTTTATTTATTTATTTCGCTGCACTTTTTTCCTCCCCGACCGCTTCCTTTAAGGCTGCTCAAGACGACTGTGTGCTGGTCTCTCTTTTTCCCTCCCTCTCCTTCCCCTGGAGAGGAAGATGCTTTTCCCGCCGTTCAGATGAAAGGCTACGGCGGACAATAAAAATGCTATTTAAATGCAAGGCTGTTTGTACGCGGGTGAGAGATATTTTCCCCTGCCGAAAGTGAGCTGCCGCATCCTGATAAATAGCAAATATAAGGGAATGCGATTTACATTTATCTTGCAGAGGCAGCCAATATAAATTTCAGCAAATCCTAGGAGATAGGGATTTAAAGGAGGGAACGACTGAGACCAATTCATATGCCGTGTGTCCCACGCAACTGGAAATGCCTATAATATGGAGAATGGGGAGTGTATAGCCACATATACATGCACACTCACCGATCATATCTTGTATGTCAATTACTCAGAGGCCACAGCATGCTGCTGGGCGACTTATTTATTGTTTTACCAGAGGCCAAATCTGTTTCTATTTAAACTTATTTATTAGTTCTATTTTTTCTCATATTAAGGAAGTCACACTTGAAAAATACTGAATGTAAATACTTTAGATAAAATTTAATCAAACCAATCATTATTTAATTGTAAAATTTGCTTTGTTTGAAAAGCTAAAACAAATATATTTTTATATTTAATGCCATGACATTCAGATGTGATTTCAGTGTCATTGCAATGAATGTCATTGCATTATAGTATATATATATATATATATATATATATATATATATATATATGTACAGTTTGTTCTCTACGAAGTGGTAAACATTGATAGCAATAACCAAAAAATATATTTCATGTGTCAAAATAATTGATTTTTCTTTTATGCGAAAAAACATCAGGATATTAAGTGAGGATCATGTTCTGTGAAGATATTTTGTAAATTTCCTAACGTAAATATATTAAAATTAATTTTTGGTTAGAACTTAATTTGGGCAATTTTAAAAGTGATTTTCTCAGTATTAAAATTTTTTGCACTTCAGATTCCAGATTTTCAAATAGTTGTATCTCGGCCAAATATTGTCCAATCCTAAACCATACATTTATGGAAAGCTTATTTATTCAGCTTTGAAAAACAGATTAAACAATTTTAAAAAAAATGATGACACTTATGACTGGTTTTGTGGCCCAGGGCCACATATAGTTTGGAAAACTACACATAGGTACACATCCAGTAAAATCACCAAAATACAGCTGATTCAAAGAATTTGTGCAAAAATTATAAAGAAAGGTAACAATAAGGATTTTTGATATTTAAGGTGATGGCACTTTTATTGTGACTGATGTGTCCAGATGTCTTTGTAGTTACAAGTAAACCATTTTTGAAAAATGCCATTGCATTAGATCAAATATCAAATGACATGTCTTTTTGTTAAGTTTGCAATACTAAAATGAGAGCTGTGGTTATTGAGTCATATTGTGATGAACTACGCCTGTGTGAACTTGAGGAGAACTGAACTCAAGCATCCACTAAAAATCTTGAAAACACAGCTCAAAGACATTGTGCAAAAATGATGAAGAAATGGGATTTTACAGTGAATTGCTGATATTTCATGCAGTGATTTTCAGACATTTTTACAGGTAAAACACATCATGCTTAGGATTCAGAATGTCATTGCATTAAAATAAAATATCTGTCTTTTACTGATGTAGTGATGTTGAAGCTTAAGACAGGATCGTGTGAATTTGCGTTTGTTTATGGTTAGTAAAAGTTCAGGAAAAATGCTTATAGGTGTATCATGTTCCGAGGCCTTTTTGGTTTCTTTTTGATTGATGTCACTGCAATTTATTGTCAGTGTCATAAAAGTTGATTTTTAACACCTATTAGCAGGTGAGGGGATTTTTTTCCAGGTAACCTAGGCCCTCATAATCATGAGTTCACAGGTTAAGGGTTTGCAGGGTCACGGTGGGGTCAAACAGTCATCGATAAGCCTCTTTGGTAGCCGTCGACTTTTTGGATGTCGTCTTTGTGAAATGTGTGTCCTGTTAGTTCCACATGCCACTCTGACAGGTGCACCGTCGTGATTAATACTGCAATGAGCAGTGCGGCTCTAACTTTACCAACTCAAACCCCCAACCACACACATCCACAGCCAAACACCAGCAACCTGCTGTCTGATGTCTCGGGACTGACCCACAGCATCATGGGACAGCTGTCTTCTTTGTCTCATATGCAGCATTCTTCTGGTCTCACCCACTCAATGTAAGTTTTATCATCCAGCAGATAAAAATTGATTTGGGAAGTAGTGTAATTCATGCATGGAGCACACACAGCCTTTACATTGCACAAAATATGCATTTTGGTGCAGATGCTGATATTTATATGGTCTAAAAGTAATGAAATGTACTGTAAATGGTAACACTTTATTTTAAGGTCTCTTAACTAGTTGATTATTAGCATGCATATTACTGCAATATTATTAGTCATTTATTAGTAGTAATTAAGCACATATTAATGCCTACATGGTCTTTATTTCCCTAATCCTATCCAATACCTAAACTTAACAAATACCTTACTAATAAGCAGCAAATTAGGAATGTATTGATAGAAAAGTCATAGTTAGTGAATAATTTTTTAATGCTTACTTTTATCAACTATAGTTTCAGAACATATAATGCAATGCAAAACAATGCTATTTTTGTTATTTATTTTATGAAAATCAATTAAGGTTTCACAATAAAAACACAAGTTAACCACAACCTGAAGGCCTTACTTGCTTAAAAAGTATAACTGCTATAAACTATCAATAAAAATGTCAGCAGGCAGGTTTTTCAGTAAATGTTTGATTATGTTGGATCATTTAGAAGCCTTGGATATGTGTGCACCAAATATGAGACAGTATAGGCTTTATAGGGGTAATACTTTAGTATTTGGGGTTTGTTAAAATCAGTAACTCTGACTAAAAGCAATAATAATAGTAATGTTTGTCTTAGCAAATGCCACTTTGAGTTGAGTTTTTCTGATTTCCTCTCTCGTTCGTTCACTTTCTGTAAGGGGTGTGTGAACGGTTTGAGTCTCAGCTGGCTATCTCACACAAGCAGTTTCTTCCTCTTAGACTCCAGCTGAGCACTATTTCGCTGTTTATTTACATGTAATTATTGCTGTGAGGTGCAGATATTAACACTGTCAAGAACAATTTGACCTGACATTTTTCACTGTGCTGATCCCCTGCTGATTTTAGCAAACAAACCTCCACCCTTCATGCCTCGCGCTCTCTCTCTCTCTCTCTCTCTCTCTCTCTCTCTCTCTCTGTGTGTGTCTCTCTCTCTCTCAGTTGAGGCACCAGTGCAAAGAGGAGCTGTGTGTGTGTGTGTGTGTGGTTTGAGTTCAGCTTGTTCCTGGTGGCTGAATCCATTCCGTATTCACTCAAGCATATCAGTGGAGGAGAATAGACGATTGTGCCTCCACACGTTCTTCAAATGCAACCAAACAGAAAGCATATTAACCTTTGTTTAGCTGACAGACTGTGGCTAAGATCTGTGGAAATATTTGAGAAGGATAATGGGATTGCTATTACAAATAAAAGTGAACTTCACCCACCAACACAGAATATTCAATCACAAATATATATATACATATATATATATATAAACCTCCTTTGTTTTTTTTTATATTACAGATCAATGTATATTATTTAAATTCATATTATTGCACGCAAATTGGTTTATTTATTTATTTATTTGCAACATAAGAAAAATTCTCATTATTAATTAATAATCATATCAATAATAACAATCATTATTATGTATTTATATTGGGTAATTTTATAAATATAAAAGTCCCTTATTCTGGCATTGTATCAGTTACTGAATTTATCTTTTTAATCCCATATATTAAATAAATTGTTTATAATGTGTGTGTAAATATATATATATATATATACATATATACATATATGGCAGAGATCAGATCAGGCTTCAAAATATTATAATGTACAACAGAACAAATGCTTCTATGGTTAGATTTTGGTTTGTATGCCTCCATTTTCATCTTATTTCATATATTCTTTACATTTCAATACCAGGTAATAATTTTAAAGCATAACTCTGTTTTGCCACTATAGTGTGCATTCCTACATTAGAAGGCATTCAGCTGTCAGTATGTTTGCTGACGTGAGGTGTGACTGACCAGAAGAGAGAGGTAGAGGGCATATGCACACTATTTAGTACAGTAAACATCCTCTGAGGAGTGACAGCTTGTTTCTGCAGCTGATAATGGCTCTCATCTGTGTCCTGTATGTCAGTGCCCAGATTCTGTCAGTGTCAATCAGAATGTAATTGAGCACGATTATCACACGCTCCCTTCTCCTCCAGAACACCTACTGCCCTGTGTCAAACTAGCTCTGGTCCAGCCTAGTGATCTCCCTACCTACACAGCATTAGAAGGCATCATAAGTAGCAATCCCAGCATGCACTGTGGGAAAAAATTATCAAGGTGATAGCAATAAATAGGTTACTCTGATTAAAAAACATTTCTACCCAATATTTGTACTATTTGTTTTTTATGCTTATATCTGAAAGTTATATCTGCCACAGAATAAAAATATGGCATTATTTTGAATTGCTAGACATAAACTCAAGAAATAAATTGTAAGATGTTGACTCGCAGCTGCAAGTTGCACATTTGCAAGATATAAATTCACAGCTTTGAGAAGTCCAAATCTTGAGGTATAAACTTGTAATTGAGTGAAAAAAGTCTGAATTGTAAGATAAAAAGATGCATTTTCCTTTGTATATATATATATCTATATATACACACACATATAATTCTATCTTTTACAATTACAAGAAAACAAGTCTTAATTGTGAAATAAAACGTCACATCTACCTTTGTAATATGTGTTTATTATACGCTAGTGGAAAAAAAACTTCCATACTTTTGCTTAATATACTTAATAACAGTATTTTCTTGTAAAATGTATCATCTAAAAAGCATTTTATAACGTTTTTGTGACTTTTAATAATTTTTCTCCCATTTATGACTTAATTTAATACAAACTCTTATAAGAAAATCAGAATTGTGAGATATAAACTTGCAACATGCAAAAAAAGAGAAATGTTAGATAAAAACTTTTTATTTATTTGTTTTTTATTCTGTGGTGGAAATAAGATGCCATGTTTATTACAGTACACTGAAAATAAAGATTGCCATGAACGAATTTTGCTCAGAAGTTACTAGTTGCTCAGTTAAGTTGCAAGTAACACATATTTTGAACTAGAAAGGCTGAATTAGTATTTTCTTGTGAAACACTCTGTAATCATTGTTTTTTTTTTACATATGTGAAAAATCTGTTTATCATTAGGTTGGAAAAAGATATTTATGCAAAACCGGTAGTGAGTCTATGTAAGATTTCAAAATCAGTCACTTATTATGCTCCATTGTGGTTATGCTCTATTATCAGGCTATTCTATTAGGCAGCTGCACTGTATTTTGGAACAGAGCTACTGCTTCTGCAGTGCAAACACTAGAGTGCTTCATTTATTGTAACAGGGCTGTAGTTGTATCACACTGCATCGCTCCATTTGTATTCTTCCCTTTAATTTTCTCACCTCTCTCTGTCTATCTTTCTGTGTCTCTGTCCATTTACTCATTTCACTTTCACCCCCACTCCCCCCATTTCTGTCACCCTTTTCTCTTCCTCATCTCTCTCTCCTTCTCTTTTCTATTCGGAAGCCTCTTTTCAGTTTTGATTAATGTGCTTCGGCCAATTACGGCTGTGACACAGCGAGCGGCCCCCATCATCTGTTCTGTGTCAGCAGTCAGGCTGGCTGAAGCTCCCAGGCTGGTTAATTGGCCCGCGCTCCCCTTCCACCGTGACCAAAAGCCTCTAATTGAATTTATGCAACCACTGTTATTTTTAAATAGTCATTTTGTCTCAGATGAGCACCACTATGGGAAGTGGAGTAAAGCAGTTAATCCATAGTCGTGTTTAAAAAGCATCTGATTACAAGCCAATCTGTGTGGATTATTAAAAATATTTGACACACACACATATATATATATATATATATATATATATACATTAAGACTTGGGGGTGAAAACTTTTAAACAGATTGAAGATGTGTACATTTTTCTTTTTTTGTCCATAAATATCAGATTGTTTTCCTATTCAGTACTGGCCTTAAGAAGCTAGAAGATACTTACATGTTTCCCAGAAGAAATAACAAGTTAAATATATCCTGATCTTTAAATTCTAAAATTTTCACCCCCCGGTTCTTAATACATGTTTTATTCTTCTGTTGCATCAGTGAGCATTTCTTTTTATGAATTTAGCTCTGATTCAAATCCAGTGTAACTATGGTTCGACAAAACAGTTCAAATCTGTGTAAAAGGAAGTTGAGATGGCACGTGTTTTTATTTCAGCTTTGCATTTGTTAACACTATCGAGTAGGTTTAGGGTTGGATTTGGTATAGGGCATATTTCCAACATGATAGAACATTAACATTTAGCGACAATCCCCAGATTCTGAAATTCTGAACCACCGCAATACATACCTATATTAATGTAATAAAGACGTGCCAGGATTTACATATTGAACCTGCATTTTAGCGTCACTCAGTGGACATTTCTCTTTGAAATTGCTGCAAAACGTGCAGTAAGGCACGTAAAAAAACAGTGTTGCACAAAAAGTGCACAGAGGTACATATTTTTAAATAGACCAGGTTTATATCTTTCATGTGAAACAGCTTATTCAAGTCAGTACTAAATAACCAATAACATGCACTTTGTATGCTCTCTCTTATTTGGGTAAAATAATTAACATTTTGCAGACTCTGAAAGGGGGATGTAAACATTTGACCTCAACTGTATCAGTCTAAAACAACTCCAATATCAATCGAAGTGCGCTATGTCTGTAATATTTTTCCTTGTTTTACTACATTGATTGTTGCAGTTCTTCCAGGATTCTCTCTTTTGCGTTACTCTGCTGTAATCCGGAATGGGCGTCAGTCGAAGGGGTTGATAAATTACAGCAAGAGTTATTTGCCGTAATCTTGGCCCCGGGACTGTCCTTTGAAACGCACACAAACAATCGACAGCAGGAGTGTGAAAAAGCACTCACAATTTCCAGTAGAGGCGACTATCAGCTGTGCAGATCAGCGAAGGGAAGAGATGATATTCTGTGGCTCTCAGATAACTCGCACACACTGAGTGGGCTGATTCCCCTCCGTCTGCCCTCCTGACCTGCACTAAACTTGAAGGTAGCACTGGAGGGCATTAGGGTAGGGGGGAGTTAGTGGTGAGAGGAACTGTCTAATCCACTCTGGGCTAGATTAAGAGTAGTGTGTGTGTTGGCCGAGAGCCTGGCGAGGGTGCAGAGGCCTATGCTATCTGCTCTGTTGGCAGGCTGGCCTGAAGGCAAACTCAGTGCTGCTACTGGAGTCTTTGTGCTCTTAAAAGCCCCCCGTCTCACACTCTCCGCTCTCAAACCCCTCCTCAAATCCTCTCTATCTGTCTGCCATCCATCCATTTCGCTGCATGCTTTATTTATCTTTAGTATATGTAGTTTCTGTTTTTATCTCTGTGTTTAGATGGATATAGACTGTGGTCAAAGTAGATGCCATGTTTGATTTGACATACGGACAAACCCTTGAAAAAACATTGCTTTTTATGATGAACAACTTCAAGCATCACAACAGAGGCTAGAAAATGATGGAAAGTTTTTGTTGGATGTCGTGACAATTATTCTGGTGAATACGTAGGTTTAGATATAGTTTGTGGTTTTGCAAAATTTGTGAGAAATTGACAATAAAAAAATAATAATAACAATAATATAGTAAGTTTGTGTGCTGAAAGGAGGATGGAGAGACCATTGAGTTTAACATAGTATCAATTTTTCAGTCAACAAAAGGTTAACTTTTTTTTTTTTGGTGAAAAAAAAAACATTAATATTTTGAATCTGCAATAGTTATGTGTGTGCTTTTTTCTTTCTATTTTATTAGTTTTGTTTATATGCATAAAGCCTCATTTTATTTTTCGAAAAATCTAAAATCTAAAAATGAGAACTTTTAACATCTTGAAAGTTTTTAATATTTTTTTATTTAAAATAATAATAATAATAATTTCAGTTTTTATAATATTTTTATTTATTGATTTATTTTTAATAAAATTTAGTTAACTATCATAACCCTAATGACCAGAATATTATATTGAGTGCAGTCTCTGCGAAATTACTTTTAATATTCCTTATGCATTAATGACAAACAACTGTAAAAGTTATGAGAATGCATTGGTCGAACGGCGACTGAAAGTGGCAGTGATTTGCTATTTGTGCCAAATTGCAATCATTTATAATTCGCACAGAAATGCTATAACATTATTTTAATGCTTAATAAAGAGGAAGAATGAGTTGTTTGTAATTCCATATTTCCAATACAGTTGTTTCCAGTACTACTTCTTTTTTTTTCTTCTTCTTCTTCTAGTGAACATGTAAAAGTGAACGCCACATGCAGTTGTAGCACAATGTTTCTAATGTTTGACTTTTGGGAAAATTGCCTCTTGAAATGTCATCTGCACCCGACAGATTCCTTTTAGCTCTGCAGTTGTCGAGCCGTTCCTCCAGAGCTTAACTAAACACGAAAGGACTCGTTGTACATTTAAGCAGACAAAAAATATATAAATTGACTGTTAAGGAAATTAGAGCGGTATGAAAGAATCCCTTTTAGTGCACTATTTGTTTATCTGAAAGGATGCACATTGTATCAATTTACAATTCTGGGTTTGCGCCGCCTCCGGCTGGAGGGTCTCAGAAGTTGGAGAATTAATTAGTTTTTTATTATTATTTATGGAGTAATCTATTTGGAGAGAGGAAGGCATTGCCTCTGGGCTGTGTCCTTTAAACACTGGAGCCCTGACTTCCATTATCTACCGCTCACACGACGCACAACAAACGAGAAAAGCACTGCGAAAGATATAGTCGAAACAAAGGAAAGAAATGTATAGCCTACTTGGGGGGAAAGAGAATTCAAGTATGTGAAATGAAGGTTTATATAGTTTGTGAACTGTATTATCGGCCGCCGTTTGCCGGAGGTGCTTGTTTTGCACAGATATGTCACACACTCCTGTATCAGATTAATAATCTGAATGATATTGATTTTTGTTTATTTAGCTGAGTAAATGTTCTGGGTGGGTAGATTTGTAATACAATCTCAGCTGAGCTTAATCTTTCCCCTGCGGCGAAGTTCAGCGGTTACGCCACTTTTGGTCAAGGTGAGTCAAGGTCACGATTCTCCTGAACGATGTCTAACTATGACAGTTTAAAAAAAAGCTCTTGAACACAGAACGGCACAACCACAATTGGCCAGTTTAATAAACACATCCAATATGAAATTAGTCATTGTAATATGCTTGTGTGAATCCAAGGCCTGGTATTAGGCCATGGTTTAGGCCATAGCTCAGTTAGAACATTTAAGTAACTTTTATGAACGTGCCTCGGACAAAAAACATCATTGGTTTGCATCTTGAGGCGAAACAAAGGCACTGACATATTTTAAGATACGTCAGTGCAAGTTTATTTCAGTTAAAAAAGCTCAGACATGCTTTCAATCTTGGACTTGCTCAAGCCTTGTCTGTGAAGCCGGGGGCAAGAGTTCAGAATTTGGCCATGACTATAAGGGACAGTTCACCCAAAAATGAAAAATCTGTCATCTTTTAATTGCCCTCAAATTGTTCCAGACCTTAATGAGTTTCTATCCTTTGCTGAACACAAAAGACAATAAGAATGTATGTGACCAAACAGTTGAAGGTAATCCTTGACTTCTGTAGTATTATATATATAATATATATATTAATACTACAGGCCGTTGAATGCTTGAATCTGATTGGCTGACGAACGTTTTAAGGTGTGCAGTTATTTTCAGGCAGCTCTTTGACCGCATGACAGTTCCATATCTCTTCGCTAAATGGTTTCTATTATTTCAAAGTAAACAACAGCAAAATAACAAAAACCCATAATGACACTGGCCAAACAAATAAATATAATAATCGATATGATAAAAACGACAGCTAATTTCCATGATTAGCCACAAAATTATGTTTTATTATGTATGGCAAACATACTCCATCTCTCCCGCTCTCTCTCCCTCTCTGAGAGACGCACACACATTAACACACGCGCTAATGTTGCTAGTGCTACTCTGACAACTTGACTTCTCACAAGCAAGGTAACAACGACGCTGTTAGTGAAGAAAATGAACTTGAAAAGTTTCATTTTTAGCTGAACACTTTTGAGAGATGCACAGACTGTGAGGAAATTCACATGTTCTCTCTCTCTCTCTCACATACACACACGCTCAGGAAGAAATAATCCTACTCGCAATAGTGCTTTAAGTACAAAAACCAGACAAATATCTTGAAATACATCATCTGATCGATGTCTTGAGGTGTGGCAATCTTAGTAAAGGCAGAATAATTGACTCCAGGCCGTTGAATTATTATAAAAATTATGCACACCCAAGGTGTAATGACCGCATCAATACCTCGGGTAATTTGAATTAAAATTATATATTAAATAAATAAAATATATAATAATAATTTAATGGTCCAAGTGAGTCTTGATTTCAAAATAATGAATAAAAAATTTAAATCCAAGATTATCTGTTAAATTGATTTCTAAAATCTAAATACTCATCCAAAATAAACATTTTTGTTTACATAATATATGTGTGTGTACTGTGTATATTTATTATGCATGTATAAATACACACACATACATGTATATATTTTAGAAAAATATGTTGGGTATATATTAAATATATTTATATACAATATATTTATATTATATTTATATACAATATATAATATAAATGATATGAATATAAATAAATACATGTAAATATTTTAACAAAATATATACTGTATGCATGTGTCTTTATATATGCAGAATAAACATATGCAGTACATACACATATATTATGTAAACAAAATACTTTTATTTTGCATGCAATTAATCGTGATTAATCGTTGCCCAGCACTAATTTATGATTACATATATATGTAATATCCACTTCCCTCCAAGAAGCATTTAAAGACATCTTCATATAAAATTTCACAATTATGTGTCTTTGAAATATGGTTCAAGTGTACTGCTAAATGCTAGACCATTGTAAAAATTAAAGTATACTTGAGAAAGTTTGTTCGTTTTAAGTACACTTATAATGGCATTTTATTGCACTAATTAATATTACATTATCTGCAAGTACAGTTTTTATCAAAATAGCTACACATTTACTAGAATTACATTTCTCAACTGATAGAAAGATGCATGTGTAGTGCTTAAAAATGGGCTACTTGAAGTGTAGTGCCTGTGTATAAGGATTCTATTCTATTCTATTTCATCCTATTCTATTCTACCCATAAGAGGCCGACAGTAATTGTATTTTAGTGTTGAAATGTGCTAATGAGCCAGTTATTGGAGATGTGAATGATTTCTACCATATGACTTCATTATAGCAGGGTTTCATCTTGAACATTGGGAAACAGCAGCGAAGGTCCAGGGATTTCTCTTTGCTCGCTCTCTAAAAGGAGGTCAGCTCAGCTCTGTTGAGGAAGCGCTGCTGGAATTTGGCTCTTTATAATTAGAAGCGCTGATAGAGGAGTCGGTCCTGATTGTCTGCCGCTTTAATTTAATGTGCATATAAAGAAGGAAGCAGTGTAATCAAGCTTCAATTAACCGATGACTAAATCTCTCCCACCCCTGCAGCTGCTGTCCGCCCCCGTCATCCCACCCCACGGCCCCCTCGTGTGGCCACCAACAAGGGCTACTTGTGCTTTCCATTGGCGTAATCTGCTATAATCAGGAAACGTATGAATCTTCCAGCCATATGGCCACATCACATGTGTCTCTTATAAAGACACGGCAATGAATCTCCCGCTTATGCGGATGCATGTCACATGTGCGCTGAACGGCCTTCCATACTGATAGAATTAGCATGAGGAAACCGCTAACCAGCCTTATGTGTCTGGTGCGCCTCGAGTGCTCCATATTTCCTGCGAGACATTTAGGGAATATTAATCATAATGTGATTAATTTCCCACGTCCGCTCGCGCGCGCCTCTCGTTGTTTGTGCTGAAGTCGCCATGTGAACTGCGTTTAAACTTGCACGGATATGAGTTTGTGTGTGTCACGTCTGTGTGTGTTTAAGCGGCTCTGGATGCTCTAATTGGTTTAGCAGCCAAAGGGAGTCAAAGGGCATTGTAGCGTGTCGAGACGCAACGCGAACCTGATGCTGGGAAGGATGCTTTCTGTCGACTTGAGAGGGAAGACCATGTGTGGGGCTTCCTGGAAAACTCTTCTCCAGCCCCAAAAACTATTGCTTCTTTCGCTCTTACTCTATTCTTAATCGGTTTCCCTATTCCTTGACCTTTTCACCCGACCTCTTGCTCCATGTTGTTTAAAGAGTGTAACATACTGTTGTTTATTCTTTTAAGCTAGAATGTAGTCGAGGTGAACTTGTTTGTAGTGTATGTAGTCCTTTGATATTTTTAGTTCTTTTTGATATTCTATGTATTTATTTGTTTGTTTATTTTTGTTTATTTAATTAAGAGTGAAAATTAATATTAAATATTGTGTGATGGTCAAAAGTTACTAAACAAAACCTTTTTATTTTTTTTATTGATTTATTTTTCTACATTTATATTTAGGGTTATTATGTGATAAAAGTTTTTTTATTCATTATTTATTTTATTTTGTTTAGTGAAGGTGACTATTAATATTAAGTATTGTGTGATTATCGGTCAAAAATACAAAAAGAAAAGTTTTTATTTTAGTATTTAAGTATTTTTATTTAAGTATTTATTTCTTTTTACATGTATTTTTATGGTTATTATGTGATAATTGATCATAAAAATAGATTTTTTTATTTGTTGTTTATTTGTTTGTTTTTATGTTTGTTTGTTCTTTATTTTATTTTTTAAAGTGAGGGTCAATATTAATATTAAATATTGTGCCATAGTTGGTCAAAAATACTAAAACAAAACATTTTTATTATTGTAATGATTTTTTTTCTATATTTATTTTTTAGGGTTATATGTTAGAATTGGACATAAAAGTCTATAAAAAACATTTATTTATTTATTTATTTTAAAAAATGCATTTTTTTTATTTATTCCCTCACTCATTCATTCATTCATACATGATATAACCATTTTTGTGTAAGTTGCCATGTTTAAATTAATGCAATCAATTATGTAAAAAAATATTTTATTGGGCCAATAACAAAATGCAATTTGCCACCGATGTGTAAAGCAGTTTATAGTAATAGTTTCAAACTGTATATATGTATTATCATCACATGATCTTACTTGGTCTAAGATGCTTAGTTAAGAGTAATGCTTATTTTTAAGTCTAATAATTATTATTTATAGTTAAAACTGTGGCTCCATTTCATTCCTCATACTAGGAATGGAGGGTCAAGTGCATTGCATTGTGGGAGACAACACTGTGCAACATTTTGAAAACTTTAGTAGGTCATTCAAAGTAATATGCATTTTACTGCAAAATTAGTATTCGAACAGTCATTAATTGAGTTCATTGCAAATACCACAAACAATGCAGATCTTAACTATTCATTGTTTTTCAATGCAGAAACAGATAAACAAGCAGCTTGTGCTCACATTAATGTTAGTTTAAGAGCGCGGCCTGCGTGTTAGGGATGGGAGATCACGTACTTGGCTCTGTTCGGGCTGCTGCTCATTATTATTCATAAGCGTGGGGGTGTTTCTGGGGCCTGGGGGCGGGATTATCTTCTCCCTCAGTGCTTGTTGTGCTGGAGGCCTCGGGACAGGGGTCTGTTTGGCACCACCGCTGGGGTCTGATGGGTCTGGCCTCGCTCCCCCGTCTCTTTCTTTTGCTGTATCACTCTTTCTGGCCACTGCTAATCACTCTGGGATGCTGGCTGTGCTCTGTGCCTGGCACCAGTTCACTCTCTGTCCTATTCCTTTCCTTCCTTTTTTTTTTGGACTGTGAGAGTGACCTGCCGTGTGAGAGGATCTCTAGCCGTTGCACCATTTGAAAACTCATTGCATTAAATATCTGCCAAAGAGTTCAAAGTATTTGGTGAAATATTTGCTTACTTTTAAGCACATGTATTTATTTTTAAACACATGTCAAAAGTATTACAGACTTTTGCCCAAAAAAAAAAAAAAGCAAAATGATTTATAGCGATTGATTGCATCCAAAATAAAAGTTTTCGTTTACATAATATATGTGTGTGTACTGTGCATATTTGTTATGTGTGTGTATATATATAAATATATATATATTCATACGCATGCATGTATATTTTTAAGAAAATATGTTATATAGGCCTATATGTTATATATAATAATATAATATATATTACATATTATCTATCTATATATATATATATATATATAAATAAATGATATGAATATACATGTAAATACATGTAAATATTTTCATAAATATATACTATATGTGTGTATTTATATATGCAATTAATTGCGATCAATCAAACATGAAATAATGTGAAAACCAGCTGAGAACTGAACGAATCATTGTGAAATCTGGTGATTAAGAAAAAATACAAGACTTGTTCATCTCAGAAATGGTTCTAGAAAGCAAAAATACAATAAAATGCATCATATTTTTGAGAAACTATGACATTCTTTAGCAAAACTGACACTATATTCTGGAATCAGCGCCCAAGAATAGAAAGAAACAAGTACTGGATTTCATTTAGCAAATACAATGCACAGTGTCACTAGATTTGTTTGAGAAAATTAATGCATATATATTTTTGCCAATTTAAGGTTGCATCGAAATTTTTCCTTTGTGTTATTTTCCTTCATTTTACACACAAGTTGGTTAAACACCTGCTTCTGTCTTTGTGTCTCTCTAGGTGATGAGTATTTTGAGTAACCCCAGTGCCGTCCCGTCCCAGCCACAGCACGATTTCTCCATCTCTCCTCTCCACGGCAGTCTGGAGGCGTCTAACTCCATCTCAGCGAGCTGCAGCCAGCGTTCAGACCCCATCAAGAGTGTGGACAGTCTGGCCTCCTCTCAGTCCTACTGTCCCCCCACATACAGCGCCACCAGCTACAGCGTGGACCCCGTCACTGCTGGATACCAGTACAGCCAGTACGGCCAGAGTACGTGTCGCCCAAACATTATATCTGTCTGTATGTCTCTGCTGATGCAAATGTGTGCCAAGGATGCATTTATTTGATCAAAAATACAAAAAAAAAAGTATATCTTATTACGATTTCTAATAACATGATTATTATTAATGTTGAAAATAGTTCTGCTGCCTAATAAAAATTTTTGAAATAATAACTCTTTAGTTAATAGAGAGTTTAGCATTTATTTAGACATAATATATATATATATATATATATATATATATAGTCCAAATCAAAGTGTTGATTCTGGACAGACTGAAAATCACCCATTTTACATAATTGGTTTAGTTTATTGTTTCATTCATAGCTTTCATTTAATTAAAAAATTTTTTTTTTTTCGTTTTTTTTTTGGGGGGGGGCATTAAAACCATCTAAAATAATAGTAAAGACAGTACATGCTACAAAAGATATTCATTTTGAAGTAAATGATGTGCTATTGAACTTTCTATTAATCAAAAAATCCAACAAAATGCACCAGTTTCCACAAACCAATTATTAATAATTGCGCACTAGTAATAACTGATAATAAATGAGCAGCGAATCAGCATATTAGAATGATTTCTGAAGGATCATGTGACACCTAAGACTAAAGCAAGGGTGCTGAAAATTCTGTTTTGCAATACAGTAATAAATTACATTTTAAAATATATTCATGTGAAATCGTAAGTAGCATTTTGAAAAAAAAGATGCATCCTTGGTGAGCCAGTACAGCATGTGCTGATCTTTTTGGTAGGGAAGCCACTATAGTTTAGTCACCTGTGTATGGACAGTCTGTTTCCGCTCTGAGGGCGAGCAGTGACCCCTCTGCCATCAGACACATGCTCCTGATAAAGACCCCAGCACCGGCCCCGGGCACCTCTGTTAGTCACAGTACTCTTCCTTCAAATGGGAAACGAACACTTCAAAGCCCACTTTAACACCCTGAGGGTCCTAATGTCCTTTTAGTCACCTCTCTCACACACACACATACATACACATACACAAGCTTCAGGGCAGGAAAGAATTGATTGATTGAATTAGCATAATCAGAGGCTGATGTTGTCACAGAAGTCAGTGGTTTCTATCTACACGTGTGTTTTGTGATGTGTCTTACACACCTTGAGATATTGTGTCCAAACAGAGGTTATCTAAATCAAAGTCCTCAAAGATTTATTACAATTACTCAACTTTTTTCTTTCAACCAAAAATGCATGTTTTGGGGTTTGGGTTAGTCTTTAGTCATTATGATGAGCTCTATGAGAATGGCAGAGGCCTGTGGTTTGACCGTGGTGAGCTGTGTAGGTAAACGTGTGTGTGTGGGAGTGTGAAGTACTGTCAGGTCCATCAGAAGGTGCAGGAGGGTTGATTGAAGAGATCTGACGAGCGAATGTCAGGTTAATTATGAGTGAGATTGAGAGGACTGATCTGTTTAATGAGTCAGACGAGAGAGCTGCTGAAATTGAGGCGAGTATGAAGCATGAAATTTCAAACGCTCAGAGTAATAAAGACTGGCACATACACACACAGACACACACACACACACACCACTGAATGAATGACACCAGGCGTTCTCGTCTCTCTCTGGCCCATTGATTGACTAAACTCCCATTTTAGTTTGTAATATCTTTTATTAATCTTTATATGTGCCATTTGTTGAATACTCTGGTCTGAAGTTGAAAGAAGTAAGCAGGGACTGTATTAAACATGTACTGCCACGTCTGGTGGATTGTGTCAGTATGTGATGGTTCTGTTTTAATGATTTGATTAAATCCCTGTTCTCACAGTTTAGTAAAACTATTAAAAAAAATTATTCCCAGCTATTGAAATAAAGCTGTAATAAAGTAAAATTCATAGTTTCATAAAGTCTTTAATGTAAAATTAATTATTTCAGTTAGTTACCAAAGCAACTTCCCTTTAAGGTTTTAAAGTATGCCTGTTAAAGTAAAGTAAAGCATACTTAAAAGTATTAAAATGACTAAAGATAGACAGATAGATAGATAGATTTATACGAAATGTTATGTAAATATGCTATATATTTCTAAAAATATACAGTAAATTCTATAATAAATGAATATAAATATAAATAAATGTATACATTAGTGTTTTAAAACTATTAATCCTGATGTTATGTTTATATATTAAATATATTCATTTATATATAATATAAAATATGAGAATATAAATATATAAATGTTTATACATGTATATGTTTATACATAATAAATATACACAATACACATATATTATGTAAACAAAGACTTTAATTTAGGATGTGATTAATAAATTAAATCTGGATGTGTGCACTAATAATATCTAATAAAATTTTGTATATAAAAATTAAAATATAAAAATAAGAAACGAATTCACAATAACTACTATTTTAATAACTTAGAAAAAATAAATGAAATAGCACTACTTGTTTACAAAGTACAAGGGAAAGCTGTGTTTGGAAGTAAACCATGCTTAAACCATAAATAACACTTTTTAAAATGCCATTCTTTATTAAACTCATAAAATCATAATTATGTCTCATGAGAACGTGTGTGTGTGTCGTTTCCTACAGCCGCTGTGGACTATCTAGCCAAGAATGTGAGTCTGTCGACCCAGAGAAGGATGAAGCTGGCCGATCATTCAGCGGTGCTGGGACTCCTGCAGGTGGAGACGGGACAGGCTTACTGAGTCTGAGCACTACAAACACACCTTCACACGCTCTCAGATGCACAAACACCTCCTCCGTCCAGCTGGAGCTCCTCGGCACGAGCGTGAGAGGATTTTACTCTGATTCTCAAGACAAGAAACCCTTGCCATTCCATTTGACGTGACCTCCTCATGGTTCTGGGCTTGTCTTGTACCTCCAAGGACGCATTCCGAGCCATTTCCAAAACGTACTTTCACCTCGCTGTGCATAGTCGTGTATGAATCTCAGTGTCATTACAATGGATAATCTTGCTTGTTTTCTATTGATATTGTTATTACGATTGCCCTTACAGTTGTTGTAATTATGATTATCGTAACTATTGTTTTGTTTTGTTGTTTCAAGATTCCAAACGTAGCATTTTTTACTAATTCAAAACCCGAAGATTTTTTTTTACGTGAAATGCTAGTGGGCTAAAACGAACAGGGGATTGTGTGTGTGTGTGTGTGTGAAGTGTGACTGCTGGCTTTTCACTTTCCAGCCGTAATGTTCCTGAGCGATTTGACCTTCTCTGCCTTCATATTTCACTTGACATTCCATTCAAACTTAGCCACTCTGTGGGAAGTCTGTCTTTCTGCTCGGAAATAGCAGTGCTTTTAGAGGACTAGTGATTTTTCCCTTGCTCAAATGCCCGTTTTGTTCTCAGTGATCATCTGGGGGGAACGACCGGATTTAGAACATTTTTTTATAAATTTTATTCTGTTATTTTCTAGAGTAAAGCAACAATTTGCCCTCAAATTAGACAAAAATGAATAGTTTTAAACATTTATATTACGATTCTGAGTCAAGCAACGCAAACATTTCACATTCCATAGGCCTATAGATGACAAAGTTTGCTTATAAAGTAAAATGTTTCAAATGCACAAGTGGATTTTAGACCAAGTACTACAGTGTTTAAAAGTTTGGGGTCAGTATGATACTCACTTTTTAAAATGAAATCTTTGATACAGTTAATAAAACAGTAAATATTATTGCAATTTTAAAATGCAATTTCTATTTGAATATATGTTAAATTGTCATTTATTTATGTGATGCAAAGCTGACTTTTCAGCATCATTACTCCAGTGTCACGTGATCCTTCCTATCAGTTTCAAAAACAGTGTGCTGCTTAATATTTTTTTGGAAACCATGATTATTTTAGTTTCAGGATTTTTTTGATGAATAGCATTTTTCATAACATAGTCTTCACTGTAAATTTTAAGCAGTTTATTAAATCTTTGCTGAATAAAATAATAATAAAAATCTATCTGGCCCTATACTTTTGACACTTTATGATCATTATGACAACATTCCACCTATTTCTGTCTATGATAAGATTACAAAAGTGACCAATCAAATAATCCGTCTCAACCACTTTCTCACATTCCCATTTCACTTTACACAATTACAATTACATTACACAAACGGACACAAATACTCACGCCAGGGCTCCTGTAATTAAGATCTCATGCATTCACAAGTTTGTACAAAAAAAAAAAAACAGTTGTGAAATTTCGACATTTGTGTAGCACTCACAGGTGACATTTTGACACGTAAATGGAACTGTACAGTAGATGAAGCAGATCGTTTATTGTTTGTTTATAAAGAATATGTTTTATACTAAAACAGAAAAGGTGTTGTGTGGTAGATGAAGCAGGGGATATGTGTAAGTCTTATATTGTAATTTTGTGTTTATATTTACTGCTTTTGTTTCTTTGCTTTGGTTAGATATTATGTATAATTTTTCTTAGGATTCATTGTGAGAAGCTCTTGATAAAAGACAGTCGCACTTAAAACTGACTGGAAGGTGAATCATTCATTTATGATTCCTATAGCTTCAAATCTGTGGATCCATAATGAAGATGAAATATTAACATTCATAATGTGTGACCGATGGCTCATGTAACAGACTGTGGGAAACACAGCAGTGTTTGGTGCTAACTGACTGCTTCTGACTCTCAAGCGAACGTTTTATTGGGTGCACTTAAGGGGAAATGAACTCTTCGAGAAGCCACCTGACACAAACTCCGCCCACTTCCCTTTCAACTGTCGATATCTTCATCGAATGAGCAACGAAAAGACTTCTAGTATAGAATATCCACGGCTAACACCTTTGTTAATCAACATTTGGATATTAAAAATATTAGCCATCATGCCCCTCTGGGACGTCAAACTGGGAACCTGCTTTCGTTAGCATTTGTGTTTTTATGCTTTCCTCCCATTTCCTTTCAGCATGTGTGTACGTTACCATGGTATAATTTATTCTGCTGTATGAAGTAGTAGCTTTAGTGGGAACCTTGTATTTGGTATTTACTACCTTCAGCCTGTTGGTGTCTTTACTGTAACACTGGCGTAAATGTTATCAATTAAAGATCTAAAACTGACATAAGGATCAAACGTCCAGTTTTCAGAGTTTTTCTTGCATTTATTGAATTTTTTTGACAAAATGGTAATCGGTTTGATTATGACAGCTGTTCTAGATTATATTTTTGGCCATTTTTAATATGCATTATGGTAGCATGCAGGAAATGTTGATGAGACCTAAACTTTGAAATGTACAACATTACTTTAAACATGCTAAGGTCTCTAGTTTTGTCCAGTGAAGAGTATATGAATATGGAAACACTTATAAAGTATATAGGGACCAATTCTCACTATATTAACAAGTTGCTTATTAGCAAGCCTATTATTAACATATTGACTGTTTATAAGTGCTTATGAAGCACATGACTGCATGACCATACTCTAACCCTACCCAGTAATTAAACTTAACAACTACATCACTAACTATTACTAAGCAGCAAATTAGTAGTTTACTGATGCACAAGTCATAGTTAATAGCTTGATAATAAAGAGAATTGGACTAAGTGTGACCATGAATATTACAACTCATCATGAATAATTTTAAGAAATGTCAACACTGAAACTTCTCAATGTTTTTGTTTGTTTTTGGTGCAGTGTAGTATTTTGGAAATACAGCTCACGTCTATCATCTTTCATGTGTTAAAGGTTTAAAAAAATTAATCTTTACCTAAATACTTATGCTTTATCAGTACGTTATCAGAACTGGAAGGGAATTGACAAGCTTTGCATCCTCTACTTTTTGAAAAATATAAAAATATGATCAAATTGCACCATTCCTTAGAATGTATCAGATTATCAGGTTTCTCCTAGATTTGTTCTTCTGCCCCTGTACTTTATATAGCTTAGAAGGAAACATTAAAACATATTTTCTCTTAGTGTGAAGGACAATCTGTCCAGTGGAAAGGTTCCATGGATGTTTTTCGGTGAACCAATCAATGTCAATAAACCTTAATTTTTAAGGGTGTAGAATTAGTGAAAAGAAGGTATCTTAGACAGTCTCCTATATACCTTACATAAAATTAAGTGCCTCCAGAGTGTGAGTTAGTGTAACACACTGCACAGTATGTACAGCTGTGGGAAGTCATTCATTCTGCCATTGTCTAGCTATGACATTCATCCTCGCTGTCTGTCTGCTTTGGTCCGGACTCGTTGGCAGACTCTGTCACACAGGCACTGCTGGAATGCTGATGGCATGGCATAGATTCCTAACCACATGATACCAAATCCAGCTGCTGTCCCAACACGACACCCTGGACATTCTGCACATACTGTAGCTGATTTCAGTTGATCACGCTGATGACAACTCAATGCAATCATTGTCACTGTTTGATTACTGCATCTTTATTCATCAGCACACAGTCAGAGTTTTAGCACCTCTCTAAAATCTAGTAAGCTAATTTGTATGGAAGTATCATGTGTAAAATTTTTTGGGAAATATTGGTAAACCTTCAGTATAGGGAGCAATTCTCACTATTAACTAGTTGCATATGTGACCCTGGAACACAAAAGCTGTCTTCAGTAGCACAAGTGCATTTATAGCAATATAGTCAACAATACATTGTGGGGGTCAAAATTATTATTTTTTGCCAAAAAAGTAAAGATCATGTTACATGAAGATATTTTGTAAATAAATTTGTACCATAAAAATACCAAAAGTTAATTTTTCATTAGTAATAGGAATTGCTGAAGACTTCAGTAAAGTTTGGATAACTTTAAAGGGGATTTTCTCAATATTTAGATAATTTTTTTGCACTCTCTGATTGCAGATGTTTTGTTGTTGTTGTATCTCAGCCAAATATTGCCCACTCCTAACAAACCATACATCAATGGAAAGCTTATTTCAACTCAAATTAATAGTATGTGTGTAATTATTTCGTTTTGTCACAAGCAGTGATGTAATAAGTGGGATAATGTTGTCACAGAATAAAGCCTGACAGGCTTATCAGCAAAGTGAAATGGACTGAACGGCTACATGAACCCTTAAATAACAACTACCTTACTTACTATTAATTAGCAGCAGCTTAGTAATTTACTGAGGCAAAGAGAACTGGACCTTAAAATAAAGTCAAAGTGAAATATTTAAAAATATTTCAAATTCTAGACTATGGAAAATTTGAAAAGTCTGTCATTTATTACTCACCCTCATGTCGTTCCAAACCCATAAGACCTTTGTTCATTTTTGGAACACAAATTAAGATATTTTTGATGAGATCAGAGAGCCATCTGTCCCTCCATAGACAGCAATACAACTGAAATGAT
>JAUMHE010000060.1:4741930-4758146 GCA_032359235.1 Enteromius mattozi | reverse complement strand
GGTCAGTGTAGGGCAATACCACATACAGTCTGTACAGTATAAACACCATTACGCCTATAGAGAGTCCCCATAAATCACAAAAACCAACATGTGTGTGTGTGTGTGTGAGTGTGTGTGTGTGTGTGTGTGTGTGTGTGTTTAAATGGTGAGGTGGAGTTGTTGGCTGACAGACTCTCATGTAACGGCTGTGATATGCCTGATTCTCCAGAGATGCTGAGGCAGGGGATCTATTCACACGTTTAAAGCCACACGGAGGGGGTCATCAGCCCTACTGAGTGCTGTCAGGGGGCATTTAGCCCGTGATCTGCCCACAACAATGAGGTCAGTTGATTGCTTGTGGCTGGGTTGTTTTGGGGGTATTTCTACTGGATCTGAAGCTTGTGAAATCCCTGCAGTGGTTGTTAACTTTAAAATTATAGCTTACTAAGCAGCTTTTAAAGCCACATCAAAACAAAAATCAGAAATCAAAAATGACCATACACTTTTAAAAAATAAAGGATCTTTATTGGCATAGATGATTCCTTGTAGTATGAAAACTTTTCTTTATAGTAGCCAATAACCTATATAGTTTGGGTTCTTTTAGGAGAGTTCTTTATGGAACCAAAAATGGAACATTTATTATTAAAGTGACAGTTCACCAAAATTAAAATTTCCTTATTGGATCACATTTGGATCCAATAGCATTACATCACTAGCTCACCATGGATCCTCTGCAGTGAATGGGTGCCGTCAGAATGAGAGTCCAAACAGCTGATAAAAACATCACAATAATCCACACCGTTTCAGTCCATCAGTTAACATTTTATGAAGTGACAAGCTCTATTTTTGTAATAAACAAATCCATTATTTAAACTTCCGACCAAAATATGAGTTCATAATACATAATAGTGTTGCCTAAAGTGAAAAAAAGTCCATCCCCTGTTTTCTTCGCAAATCAAAATCCAACAATGTATTTTTTAGAACTGTTTTCAATGATGCATATTTCTCTCCTTGTTCAGGCAAGAGCACTTTTTCACTGGAGAAAGCAATATTATTGATAAAGGAAATTTTAGCCAGAAGTAACATTTTGAAGTTGAAAATAGCTTGATGGATTTTTTTTTTCTTTCTTTCAAGACGTTAATTGATGGATTGGAGTTGTGTGAATTACTTGTGGATCACCATGATGTTTTAATCAGCTGTTTGGACTCTCATTCTGACGGCACCCATTCACTGCAGAGTATCCATTAGTGAACAAGTAATGTAATGCTATATTTCTCCAAACCTGTTCTGATGAAGAAACAATACTTTTTCGACTACAATGTAGTGTGTGTATTTTTATTTATTTGTATGTTTTTGCAGCTCTTCAGTTGTTTCCTGCAGTATTCAGTGTCCCCTGGTCACTATACGCAGTCATTCAGAAGGCCATGAGTGCTGTCTGTCTCTCTCTGTCACTCTCTCTCCGGGGGGGAGCCGCAGAGAGACTCCTTATGCATTCATGAGGAAAGTGAAGGATAAATAAAAAGGTTCATTACCACGCTAAAGTGTTACTAATGATATGTACCTGCCACCCAGCACCTCCGAAAATCTAATGTGACACAGTAGAATGGAAAATCTATTCCGCCGCAGTGGGCCACCAGTGGTGCCGCAGCACGCTGTATGGAAATTTCCCACAGCCTGCCCCTCCATTTGTGTCTGTCTCTAACCAATATTTACAATTCCGCCGCTATAATGTCCTACCAGGCCCTTTATGCCACTGTCACGACCTCCATATTAGCTGAAAATTGGTCTTTTCAAACCTAGCAGGGGAGCGCCTCTCACCGCCGTGGATGCAGTGCTTGGGTACACAGCATGGGGGCATCATGGGAAGGTTTCTCGACCCCCTGGACAAGCCCTGCTCTGTAGAAGGCTCTGTTTCTATTTATCTGACAGAAGATAGTAGATATAGAAGGTATATCCGCTCCATGATAAAGAATGTATAATTTAAAAAACGTATTCTAATAATAATAATAATAATGAATTTCAATAATATTTTGAAAAAGTATGCTTCAGTTCTTTGTGATATTCTCAATTCTAGATTGGAGTTTTTAATTTTATATATATATTTGTTTGTTTGTTTGTTTGTTTGTTTTTTTGCCAGGTCTGCATTTATTTGATCATTATTGCAATATTATTATTAAACAATGTTATAATATTATTTAAAATTGTATATAATATATAATATATAATTTTCACGGTAAAAGAATTGCGTAAAATTTACATTTAAAACACCCCAGCAGTTGTGGGGTTAAATAAAAAATGGTAACACAATTTTTTGGTTTTATAGTTTTAACTTAAATTTACAGTTAAATACCGTAAAAAAAGAATGTCGATTTACAGTTTTTGCCTGTAAATTTTAAATTCTTTTTCCCTTCCAAAAACAATATTTCACTGTACAATTGTCTGACAATTATAGGGGAATATTAGGGGAACTTACAGTTAACCATTTAACAGTTTTTTTACTGTAGCATTTTCACAGTTTTTTATCACAGTAGTTTTTTTGCAGTGTACATACAGGCCTGTACACACGGTATATCGCGCGTGAATATCGTCAGCGTTTTCGCTGCTCATACCCACGCGATATTCACTGACGATGAGCCAATGGCTCATGAAAAACAGAAATTCCCCGGTACACAAGGTGGCGCTGTGCAACTTTTTATGCTTCTGACAATCGCTTGTCACACAGAAGAAGAATGGAGCCAGAAGTATGCGCTTGTCAAAACCATTCACATGCTTCTTTGTTAACTGGCAAAAAACATGGATATTTCAAGCAGCAGCTTCAGCAAAGAAGAAAACGAGACCAGCAGCTCTACATTCATCTTGTCGAGGTTCATCTTCATCTACTTAATTTGTGTGCTCGGCAAGACCGGTTTGTGCTTGAGCGCCACCAAGCCATGTACTATGGAGATAAATTTCATAATTCCAAATAAATATACTATGATCCACAAATAAATGTAAAGCGATTGACAAAAAACCAAGCATGTTCACAAAATAAATCTTGGAGTTCCACAAACATTAATTTTATTTACAAATAAGTAAAATTAGACTTGCAAATAAAAAACATACTCACAAATATTCATTTTATTCTACAAACACAACTTTGCCTGGCATTTATATGTGAATTGCATCCTGTGCATTTGTAGATCGCCGCGTGTATTTGTGGATTTTGAAACATTCCTTGCGTCAAGACGCACACTAATCCACAAATGGATGGACTCCACCCACCTTCTACTGAAGCCAATCAGATACCGGCCACATGGTGCTGACCAATCGGTGCACATTCTCGCTCCAACCAATCACGTTTTGCCTTAAAATCAGTGTGGGACCAGCCATAATGGACTCTATGTAGGGCAAGAGAGGTTTCTGTGAAATCTCAGGGGGCAAAAAAGGTTCCGGTCGGTATTTAGGCATAGCGTGAGTACATTACCAGCCGCAAACGTTTGTCAACCAACAATTAATACAAACTGAAATTCAAACATTGTATTGGTTTAATATAACAAATTAAGTATGCAATAATAATATAATTATTTAAAGAAGCGTTCCAGAAAATGTAAACATCCGTGAGGGTGGTTTGACCGGTTATTGCAGTGTCTCGTTTTGTGAGGCTGCACAAAGATTTTTCACTTCTCCGGAGGATGAAGAAACCGTACACTAGGTAAGATCTATTACCTTATATACTTTACTATTGTCACTCCATGGATACGAATCAGTGCCAGCACCCAGTTGTAAGTCACTCTATGGAGACAAATCAATGCCAGCACCTCGTCGTTAGTCACTCTATGGAGACGAATCAGTGCCAGCACCTCGTAGTCAGTCACTCTATGGAGATAAATCAATGCCAGCACCTCGTAGTCAGTCACTCTATGGAGACAAATCAGTGCCAGCAGCTTGTAGTAAGTCACTCTATGGAGACAGATCAGTGACAGCACATTCCAGTCCTCATGGTCCCGGTCCGAATCCAGATTTGTGGGCTGACATGCCGGAGCTGATCCCCGGAGATCCAGTCCCTAGTTTACGGCCGGGAGAGCCGTTCCCAGATCCAGTCCCTAGTTTACGGCCGGGAGAGCCGTTCCCAGATCCAGTCCCTAGTTTACGGCCGGGAGAGCCGTTCCCAGACCCAGTCCCTAGTTTACGGCCGGGAGAGCCGTTCCCAGACCCAGTACCTAGTTTACGGCCGGGAGAGCCATTCCCAGATCCAGTCCCTAGTTTACGGTTGAGAGTACCGATCCCTATTCCTGCCCCTAGATCCCAGTCGAGAGTACCGGTCCCGATTCCTGCCCCTAGATTACGGTCGAGAGTACCGGTCCCGATTCCTGCCCCTAGATCACGACCAGTAATGCCAATCCCGATTCTAGCACCAGAGTCTGCACTGCAAGAGCGCCCTCCAGAGTCTGCGCTGCAAGAGCCCAGCCCAGAGTGCACGCTGCAAGAGCCCAGCCCCTAGTGCTCGCTGCAAGAACCACAGCCCCGGAAGGAGGGAAGCTTCCCCAAGAAAATTTTGGGGGGGGGGCTATAGGGTCCCGCAACAGCCGCAGGCGATTCCTGAGTCTCCACAGCCGCAGGCGATTCCTGAGTCTCCACCACGGTCTCCCAAGGCTCCAGATCCACCACGGCATCCCAAGGCTCCAGATCCACCACGGCGTCCCAAGGCTCCAGATTCACCACGCCGTCCCAAGGCTCCAGATCCACCACGCCGTCCCAAGGCTCCAGATCCACAATGGCGTCCCGAGGCTCCTGACTTACCCTGGAAGCAACTAGTGACTCTACCCCGTACGGCTTCCAGGGTGACCACCCCCCCTCCCCTTGAGTTGTTGTTAGGTGCGAGGACGCACCTTCCGAGAGGGGGAGATTATGTCACGCCCATGCCCTTGTCTCATGTCATTTGTTAGTTGGTTTTCGTTGTGTTATTTCCTGTATGCCCTTATTTGGTCCTAAGTTCCTGTCCTAGTTTTTGTTCATTGAGTTAATTAGTGTCCAGCCATGTCTTGTCAGTGTCTGTGTATTTATAATGCCTGAGTTCCAGCCTTAGTTGTCGTTCGTCAATGTTGTATGGAGATATGTAATGCTCTGCTCCTTTGCCTCAGTTTATTAAAGTTTATGTTCGATTGAAATGATCCAATCTGTGCCAGCATGTTCCTACACATCGTGACAACTATATTACTACCGAGCACAATATAGGCCTATTATGATGTGTTTTTTTGCCGCTGTGGTTGCCTTTTTTTAAAAACCTCTTCTGTGAGTCTGTGCAATATGTGTTAATGAGTTAATATAAGATTCACCCAAAAATCAAAATAAAGCTGTTATGTACTTACCTTTATGTCTTTGTAAACCCTCTTTAATCGCATAAAGAAATGTAATGTTAGTCTCAGTCAGATATTTTTTTTCAACAGAAGAAATTCAAACTAACTACTTAACTAAACTAATCTAGAATAACACTAGCTAAAATGTTCTTTTCTTTGGAGTACTTGCATGTCAATACAAAATACACTTTTAAAGTAACCTTCAGGTTTAGTGTGGACAAACTAATCTGCATTGTTATTACATTATGTGTGGTGTGTTTTCTCAAAACATGTCTTGTATCCAATCTAGATTTGAATATGTGGAAGCATTCAATGGCCTTTTGGAGAGTTATTGAACCTGCTTCCCACATAGTTTGGATGACCAGAACAGCTACAACGAGGAGTGAAGTTGGAATAACAAGCAATGCAGTGGTAAATTTTAATAATGTATGGTTTGTGACAGAGTTATTTTGACAGTGTTAGTCTCTGCAGCCCTTTGATGAGTTCCTCCTCTTTATGGTCCACCTTTCAGTCAGTCTTCCACAGAGAGATCTTACACAAAACACCTGGGATGGATTCATTTGGTTTTATTTGTACAGACTAATATATAAAATGTAAATTAAATTTAATGTAAATATATATATAACTTCTATTTGGTTTCTTGCTCACCAGTCTAATCTAAACATATAAATATAAACATGTAGATTTGAGAAACTCTACAGTGCAGCAGATACTAATAACTGTGATAGTGCAATAGTATGTTGAAAAAGTGAAAAGTGTTCTCCTGAAATGAAAAACAAAAAGGTATAGTGTAAATTGACCATTTAAAAAATAAAAATCTTCCACCACTGTCATTGCATGTCATTACATATCCAATTTGATTGCTTTTTTTCTGCTTGGACTAATCATAAAGGCAAGTTGCATGAATATAGCAAGATATGAAAAGATGATGTAACAATATTAGACAGTCTACTTTAACCACTCTTATCTAAACAGGACCACCGTCCCACTGACAGGACCTGGCTTGACTCTCTAGGCATACCAATGGGTCATGTTAAAATTATTAAAGTTTATTAAGTCATTGATTAAAGATTTTGATAATCATTGCTCTAAGTTTGTGCCAGCTGTACTCCACTTCAGTGCAGCTCTGTACAGGAGGAACTGCACTGATTCTTAGTTCTGAATAGTGTGTGCTGTCTGGTACAGCGCTGCAACAGTATGAATCCTTTAAAACAATCTGTGAAGATAATTACATTGGGTTACATATGGAATTCATTTCAGATACATTTTGAATTACTTTCGGTTGTATTTTAAATTGTGAAACTATATTTAAAATAAATTATGAAGAATTAATAATCTATATAATGTTACAGACATGCCAATATTCTATAAATAGTTGATCAATATTTCAAAGGAAATCCCTCTTTGCTAGAAGATGATAGCACAATACTCACCATAGTTGTCGATGTAACTTGAAACGTTTAATGCCCTTCTCGGGAAAGTCACAGGAAAAATCATCTTCTCTGCTTGTCATTTTGAAAGCTCTATGGAACAATGGTTTCCGGGGCAACACGAGGTAAAACGCGGAAGTGACCAATTGTAAGGCAAAACGTGATTGGTTGGAACGAGAACGTGCAACGTTTAGTCAGCACCACCTGGCCGGCATCTGATTGGCTTAAGTAAAAGGTGGGTGGAATCCATCCATTTGTGGATTAGTGTGCGTCTTGATGCTAGAAATTTTCAAAATCCACAAATACACGCGGCGATCTACAAATGCACAGGACGCGATTCACATATAAATGCCAAGCAAAGTTGTGTTTGTAGAATAAAATAAATATTTGTGAGTATGTTTTTTATTTGCAAGTCTAATTTTACTTATCTGTAAATAAAATGTTTGTGGAACTCCAAGATTTATTTTGTGAACATGCTTGTTTTTTTGTCAATCGCTTTACATTATTTGTGGATCGTAATATATTTATTTGGAATTACGAAACAATTCTATCTCCATAGTGTACTGTAGCTTCAGCAGCTCCAGACACATGAACAAAAGCAGCAATCTCATTGGTTGGCCAGTTTTTAACGTGGCCAGACCTAGATGTTTTTTAAAAAAATGACACTTTGACACATTAAGTTTTTACGCATGGGTGTGCTTGTCAGTACACGATCCGTTCTGCGCATGCACATAATTACGTAGTAGAAAATGTCATGGCTTCCTTACAATATTGGTATCAGGCACACATGCGATGAAACAGTTTATGGCCAGACGTCACAACTGGCGGCATATTTTTGTATTTTTCATTTAACAGTTCACGGCGGGTCTATTTTGATGTTTTTAAGTGTAGCTAACACTATGCATTACGATGCGTTAGTTGGCAATCCAAAATAATAAACATAGACTTTATTCCACATGTAATGAAAAACGTGTCTTTCTGTCACTACAAACCTTCAATTTCCTCCATACTCTCCTTTGCGATTCATTGCTACTGGTTTGTGTGTTTTGTTTTGTTTTTAATTAATATTACTTAACTTTAAGTTGAGTCATTTTGTATTAGTGTGGGTAATTGAGGGAAATATTCCCTTTAATGGTGTTTACAGAAGACAATAAGGAACATAATAAGCAAAGGTGCGCAAGAGTGGAACAGATCGTGCAGTGTCGGAAATAGTCGGAAAACAGAATTACCATTTGGGAATGCGTTTTTTCTGCTACGTCATTATGCGCATGCGTGGACAGATCGTGCAGGTGGAACAGATCATGTGCCGACACATTAGCCGTGTTTCCATTACCCTTCAAACTGCACAAATTGCAAATGCGAATTGAAAATCCGCGTAATGAAAATGTGTCAATTTCGCAAAAATTCCCATATATCGCAAAAAAGTTTTTATGCTTGCATGAGGTGGTTTTTCAGGCGTATTTCGCAAAACTGCAATGGAAACGTTTTTTTTCGCACCAAAACAAAAAAATCATATGATCATTCTTCAATATATTATAACCTCCAAGAAACACTTAATACGTGTTCATTCAAGAGTTTAAGACGCTTTCCCTTTTTAAACTGCACACATCTGCGGTGCCGTTCGGCTCTGATACGGACAGCGAAGCGGTTTGCGGTCACTCGGTTGATGCTTGTGTTTATTCCAGTCTCGTCGCGCACGTTTCTGAAGTATCTCTCTGTGCTGCTTCTGTAAAGATACACGCATACGCCTCCTTTGTATAAATATATCCAAAATCTGTCAAACCTCGCCAAAACATTGTTGCTATGACTTATCACGAGAGGCAAAGGGTTACGTTTTAGCCGCATAATGTTGGTTAATGGAAACGCCGTCATTTCGCAATACTTTTTTTTATCGACATTTATCAAATATCGCCAAAGTTTTGCGCAAATCTTTAATGGAAATGTGGCTACTGGCGCCCTTTGTATTTTAAATTAGTGCAATAATATTTAAAATATTTACGTTTAACAACTTTTAACAATGTTTTATTGCGAATAATGTCATGATGACTGATTGACTTTTATAAAACACTTTCGCACATGCCTTATTCAGTCATAGTTCAGAACTGGAACTCTCCATTTTTTGTAATGAAAAAAAAAAGCAACATTTAAATGACAATTCTAAAGGGCAAATTTCCCATTTAGATACACTTCTTTATGAGAGCTGCATTAAATGCAACAGCTATTCAATATTCAGGATTCTCGGCTTCACTCAGGTTGAGCGCTTTACAAAGGCGCAAACAAACTGAGGCATTGACTTCTCAGTTTGTTGTAATTAACTTATGTAAATAGGCATCGTTATCCAGTGTTTCTAAACAGCAGTCGGGATGTATGCTCGTGTAATTATCTCATTAATACAGTAGACACGGATGGTGGAGCAACAGCCTGTTAAAAGCCTGTGTGAGGTTGCCATGGAAACCAGGCTTAAGTGGCTTATTGGTCGCTCAAGTGAGCTTGAAGCGTCACGTAAAGGTGTGTGTGTTTGTGAGCGTAAGTGTGTGTGACGGCTGCTAAAGGCCCTCAAACTACAAAAATCATCACATTAATTATTATTTAAATTCTGCAAAGTTCAATTATAGATGGCAAAAGTGTGTTTGTATGCAGATCTGCAAGAGTGGCATTGTAAATAGATGTGTGTACACAAGATTTATCACACCAAACGTTTAAATCCATTATTATCTCATATTTAAATATGAAGATTTTTATTCTCAGCTTAAATAATTTTCAGATATTGAAGGTATTTATTTAATATTTTGATTAATATTTAAGGACTGTAATTGCATTTTTTTTTTTTTGGTTATTATTGATATTTAATGTTATCATATACTTTCTTACTGACATACTCACAAATCATCCATTACTTTATTAAATGTACAGTAAAACTATTGACACATTCCATATTGTTAAGGGTTGTAATTTTATTTAGTTTGGTCAGTATGTTACAAAATTCGATACGGTCTTGTAAAATTATTCCAAAATGACAGCAATGATGTTTAGAATCATAATTGAGCTCGATGCTGAAGGAAGCAGGCATAATTAATGTAAATGAGCTGAATAATGAACTTGCCCTTTGGACTGAGAGCAGCTAATATTTAAACCAAGATCACTTTTCACATTTATTAATGTATGTTGGGTAACGAAACATATTACTTGCATTTACATCAGGGTCAGTGTTATATTGTATATTGTATATTTTATTATTATTTTAAGTTTTATTTATTTCTAGTTAGTAATTTCGGTGTTTTTAACTTAAACTTACTTGAATTATTTGCAAAGATTAGTCCGGTTCTAGATTAGATAGGTTAGTCAAGATGGAAAAGTTCAAATGAGTTCAGGGTTTCTGCAGGATTTTGAGCTCAAATTTAAGACTTTAAAAGACCTTTTTTAAGACTTGCTCAAATAGAATGAATACCATGTGAGCAGGACAGGGCAATGTCTTATTGTAACTGATTAAACTCTAAAATGACTGCAAAAAGCATGATTTACCATTTGGATAGAAGATTTACAAAATTATAAATTTCACATTTCAACCTTTAAACCATTTTTAAGCAATTAGTATCAATTATTACATTAATATAAACAATTATTATTAATCATTATACAATTATTGTATTGATTAAATAACAGATCCATGCTTAGGTAGTTTTTGAAGCTGGAATGCTGGTTTAAGCTGGTCCTTTGCTGGTTTGTGCTGGTCCTTTGCTGGTTTAAGATGATCCTTTGCTTGTTTGTGCTGGATTATGCTGGTCCAGGGGGCAGTTGTGGCCTAACGGATAGAGTCGGACCTGTAACCCAAAGGTGATGGGTTCGAGTCCCAGGTCTGGCAGGGATTGTAGGTGGTGGGAGTGAATAACCAGCGCTTTCTCCACCTTCAATACCACGACTGAGGTATTGAGCAAGGCACCGTTCCCCCAACTGCTCCCCGGGCGCCGCAGTAATGGCTGCCCACTGCTCCTGGTGTGTGTTCACGGTGTGTGTGTGTGTGTGTGGTTGATCACTTCTCACTGCTGTGTGTGCACTTGGATGGGTTAAATCAATGCAGAGCACAAATTCCAAGTATGGGAAACCATACCAGGCCACATGTCATGTCCTTTCCTTTCCTATGCTGGTTGTCTTAAAACAGCAAAGGACCAGCACAAACTAGCAAAGGACTAGCTCAAATCAGCATACCAGCGTCAGAACCTACGTTACTAACAAATGCTGTTTTTTTCAGCAAGGAAGGATTAACGATAACCTCTGCTTTGAATTTTTTTTTTTGTGGATTGCTTGAACACTCTGGGATAATATGGGATAACTTTTCAGTGAAGGATACGCTCCAGGCTGGCATCACTACTTTTGGACTCCTTCAGTGACTGACATAATTACAGATAAGACTGTTGTTTGTTGCACATGCAATGCTTTCACACACAAAGACATGCTGCAATAGTTTGAACATGATGCGCAGAATGTTGATCTTAGATGTGCAAGTGGAGTTTGTTTGATACTATCACTGTTATGTGTGAAGCAGAATATGTGTATAGTTTCCCCTCTATCAGTAAAATAGAAATGATTACAAAGCTGCAAAGCTGAATCACACACTGGTGGGCCGAGTTGGATAAATAGCCTCTGCCAACAAGGTGGGTTGTATAAAGAAATTCATATAGGTTCGGAACAACTTGAGGATGAGTAAATTAATTTTCATTTATGTGTGAAGTATCCCTTTAAATGCTCGACCAGACGAGATTCAAATACAGATCGGCAGCACCTCTGCGTTTACCTTCATGCACACACGTGTGTGTGTGGTCAAGCAGATGCAGCTGTTGTGTGTGTGTCAGTAATTAGGTAATTAGTGCGGGTCTGAGCCCCTCCAGACGATCTGCCTGTCAGCCTGCATTGAACTCTTTCAAAAACCTCTCTGTTGCCCCCCTCAGACGTGCTGCTTAAGAGCTCCCTAATTTAATCACGGGCCTCATCAGTCCCCAGGAATGAATCAAACGTCTGTAAGCCCAACATGTCCACTGCTGTTTGACTGATTAATTCATATGACGCCAAACGGAATGTTCTGGCTTGTTTGTCATATTACGGCAGCCCAGAGCTCTGCCTCCCTCCCTCCGTTAATTGAACACTTTCTGGGCCTCTGGTTGGTTCCACCCGACACCCTGTGAGCGCATGACTTCAAAAGCCTCTTTTCATGATGCTGGCAGCGTGAGTTTCTAATTATGACTGTAATAAAAGGTAACTGTGCTCTGGCTGGAAACCGCTGCCAACTAGCCAAATCTGGCTGTGGATGTCTCTCTCTCTCTCTCTCTTTCTGTCTGTCTCTTTCTCCAGCTTATGGCATCAGTGCCCCTCCTTGGCCAAGCAGCACACAATAGGAAGATAATTAGGAGAAAGGGAAATCCGCCTTGTGTATATTTATAATTGTAAGATCATATAACTCATGACTTCCACAATAGCTGGCACAAGGGGGCTCCCAAAGGCCCCGTAAAACCTATTAGCCACTCTAACAGCGACGAACACAGCGGCAGAGATGTCCTGTGATCCGTAATTGTTTACGAGACCTTTAGGGAAAGGCTGGAATATACAGGCGACATTGGCACAACAAACGTCGCGGCATGCTAATAACCTCAAACTTGGCTTGATGTTCTTCAAAGCTTTCTTGCAGGTCCTGCAGAGGTTTACTGTTTAGTGTATGCTTTTTATAATTTGGCAGTCAAAAATCGTAAGATTTATTGCTTAATCTCCTCAGTAAAATGGAAGAATTTATGTACAATTCATATTTTAGCCAGTGGGCTTTGTAAAAAACACACAAACAAACACAAATTATTTTCACTCTAAATTACGAAAAATTGAAATTAGAGTTCAGTTTTGTTTCGTTCTTTTAAACACACACAAGACCTTCAGTATAATATTCACATTAAATATGTTGACTAATTAGTAGATAACTTAAAGGAATAGTTCAACCAAAAATTAACATTTTGTCATCATATACTCTCCCTCAACTAGTTCCAAACCTGTATGAATTTCTTTGTTCTGCCGAACACAAAGGAAGATATTTTGAAGAAAGTATGTAACCAGACTGTAAAAATATCTTCCTTTGTGTTCAGCAGAACAAAACAAATTCATATAGGTTTGGACGTACTTGAGAGTTAGTAAATGATGACAGAATTTTCACTCTATTCCTTTAACAAATGTAGTCCATTACTGATTACAAATGACACAACAGAAATTATAGTTATTGACATAATCTATTGGATTACATGTTTGGCAATTTATTCTTACTATTTTTTTGATCACCTGAAATATTTTTCATTCTTTGTTATCAACATCATGAATTTAATGTTACATTACGACCGGGTTTCAAAATCGAGGTTCGTGAATAAACTACAGGGGGTTGTGGGGTTTTCCAAATTTATAAAAGCAGTATAATTGTTGAGAGAAAAAATAAACAATTAGGGAAAATCAAATTATGAATAATTTACGGTTGTTGTATAAATATCTAATCATGTAATCTATAAAAATGAAACTAATCTGATTATGAGTATTTTAAGGGGATAGTTCATCCATGGACTATTTAAAAAATGTTTTTACTTCCTTTCTGGGCCTTTAACGTGTCAGTTGCATTGCTGCCTATGCAGGGTCAGAAAACTCTCGGGTTCAATCAAAAATCTTCATTTGCTTTCCAAAGATGAACAAAGCTCTTATGTTTTTGGGATGACATGGCTTTAAGTAATTAAAGATAGAATTTTCATTTTTTCATTTCATTTTCCAGTTTATTAAACCTTTTGTATCAAAACCTTTTGAGCTATTTTCTTTAAACTACATAAAAACCATTGTCTGAACAAGGAATTCCATGTCGAAATGTTAAGGCTTTGTAAGTTCCCAGCATACATTGCTGCATGAATAAATTATGCAGTTACTTTTTCTGTAGGATTATTGTTTTGTTGTTTTATCATTATTGTTAGTTATTTGTTGTACTGTGATGTAAAAGAGCTCATCTTTTTAACATTTGTTGATTGCCACTGTTCTTGAGGTTATAGTGTGTCTAGTTTTTAGGCCTAGGCTGTGTTCAACCACTCACAGTATGTCCATTTTCTTGATATCTTAGTGTTGTAAGTTGTTTTACAAACAAAGACATATTGTCTACTTATTAGACTAACATATGCATAAAAAAAAAAATAAAAAAAACCTTCCAAGAAAAAAAATAGTTACATTAACATTCAGAGTGTGTCTGCTGAACCAAAACAGACATGTGACTGAGTGACTTGATTTGAGTCACCAACTTGGTCCAAAGTTGAATAAACTCAAAAAAGTTGTGCGACAGGTTGCTTTGAAATTTTAAGTTAAGTCAACTTTTCATTTGTGTACGACAATGATATTTGTGAGCTGCATTAGAGGGCATTTTTTGCTAGTGAGTAATGATTTGAATTCCAGTCTGTTTTATTACACAAAGCTATTATATGAACAGAAGACTTGGATGAATCATATGCAATACTGTAATGGTGACACTTTATTGTGCCTTGCCATTCTTTTAGGAGATTGCATCATTGTATGCGTGGTTAGAAAAGAAAAGAACAATAAAAAACTTCTCTATACAACACGAGAATGAGTAAACGATGGCCACAGTTTTATTTTATTTATTGAATTTTTTTATGACATGTCCTCTCTGTGAAACTCATATATGAGCCTGTGCAGAGTAGGCTTGGCATATGCTTGTTAACAGTATTTTCTTCTCCTCAACCTCGCTAGGCAAAGGTCATCTGGACACTTTGTTCTCTAACAAAACAGATAGTAAGTCGACCACTCGCAATTGGGTCAGAGCGGCAATCCCTTCTCCTCCACAAACAAAGCCGGAGAGCTTAAACCTGTTACTGTCAGCTTCTCACCTGGATCACAATATCTCCGGCACTCCGCGTGCAAACCAATCGCCTTTATCTTCTTTTTTTCCCACCGCTTACTGAGAGCTCCCAGGTAAAGTGGATGGCAAACGTAGCCTATAGAGTTACCGACGGTTAAGCCAGGTTGAAGATCAGCACAATAGCGGCAGGTAATAACGGCACCAGCGTCCTCGGCCTTTTCCCCGGGCTTCATTTCCGAACAGCGGCTGCCATTTCACAGCTGTTAAGTGCTGCCTCTCTCTTTGTTGTGATTAGGGTTAAATTAATAGATGCCTCCCGGTAATCAGCTTCCATTAGGGCTGTCACATGCTGGCTGTCAGGACACCGGCTGCAGTGGACAGGGAATGTTCACCCTGTCACCGAGAAGCACATTAGCAGCATCTTTAGTGCTGGAAAGGGAAGAAAGTGGCAGTTAGTGTGCCGGTCATTGTGGGAAATGCATAGAGAGTGGTCTTTAATTCACCCCATCATGTTAAAAATGCACTGTGAAATGTACAGGGGGTAGAATAATTGATTTTTCCTCTCTGTACAGAATCCAGGTCTAGGCCGTTTAGGCATTTTGCAAGGGCAGAATGGCAGGGGATGACTGGTGAGGATGATCACAAAGATAACAACCACCTGAGACCCCTGAAGTGACTGACTGCAAATAAACCCACAGCTCACCTTATTCACCTTTCACATGCCGTTTTCACTATACAAAAAGTATAGTTACCTTTTATTTGCAAAAAATAATGATGCCAGTTTTTGATAGCTGTAACATACATTTTTCATGTTTCTATAAACGTTTCCAGATAAACATTGGATAAAGTCAGAATGAAAGAATATTTTGAGGTGCCCTTGTTGGACGTTAAATTTAATTACTACTATAATAATAATGAATTATGCATAATTACATGCAAGTAACCCTAAGCCAAACCCAAATCCTAACCTTAACCATATAGTTAGCACACGTATAATGTTACTCAGTACTTAAATGTATAATTATGCTGTAAGGATAACTTAAAGTGCAATTAATACTTGTTTCATTTCAACATCTTTTTATCACTCCATCAATCAGAAAATACTGTCAACAGACAGTATACACTTCTACATGTTTTTAGGAATGAAATGTAATTTAAAAGAAAATTTTGAGAAAATGACCTTTAAAATATAATTTTTAAATAAATAAAATCAGACATAAATGGATAAAGTGTAATAAAATATACACTTAAAAGCGTGTTTTCCAAGTCTGAACAAGTCATATTATCATATCATATTATGATAGAAAAATAATCATTCATGAAAGAAACAATAATTTTGCCCATATATCATGCCTAAATTTAAAACAAGAACAGTTTAACAAACTAGATTTTGACATTTTAAACTGTTATTTTAATCAAATGCAGTAATACCTCAACTAATCTTATACGTATTGCATGTTAATGTATGTATTGTAAATGAAAGCAATAAGACGATATTTTGGTCACAGTTTATATTTGCATTAAAACACTAAATGCATTTAATATATATATATATATATATATATATATATATATATATATATATATGTGGGTATGTA
>JAUMHE010000060.1:4718865-4741738 GCA_032359235.1 Enteromius mattozi | reverse complement strand
TATTCTGAAATATATGTATATATGTATATAAAAAGAATATATATATATATATATATATATATATATTTATGACATGTTTCATAGTGTTTGACCACACGCACTTGCTGAAAACACAGGAAATGAGAACATGATTCAGTAGGAAGTGGTTTTCATGCAAACCTGTAGAGATTCTTTAGTGTGGGTTGGCCGGCATAATCTAATTTGTGAGCCCAAAAAAAAAAAAAATAATAATTTGTTCACAATTGGCAGAATACACATGAAACGAGCCATTTCTGGGCAAAGTGAGGCAGACCTCGCAGATAATTGTGAAGAAAATCAGTTTCTTTTCCAATTCAGAAAGCAACGGAGCAGCATTAACAGTTTGAAATGTTGTCGGTATTCTGAGAAAATCATTATTGACTGTATCTTGAGATTTACACTTAAGATTTAAGATGAAACAAATAATTTGCGCACACGAGCAACAAACGTGTTTACTTTCTGCACTGTTTGGATCCACTGCTTCTTTTCTTTTCTGAATAACGCAGCACACCTCTGAGAAGCATATAATGAACAGCATTAAATCCATGCGTCAATATTTATGGAAATACAGACAACGTTATTCAAAAAAAAATGCAGGATTGACACAGTGAGTCTGTTTGCATTATGGGTAATTACAGAAGGATTGGATGTTCTGCTGAGGCCGAGCTTTAGCAGGTATGCCGATATAAGGGATTGACTTTGCCGTTCCTCATTACGGCCACATATGGGAAACCCAGCTGGGATCTGAATTGGTGAGAGGGAGAGAGAGAATCGATTTCATTTGCAGGATTATTGAAGCCACTGAGATGCGGCGTGTATGAAACATAAAGTCTCATTTTCGAGTCCTCCGCAGAGGCAGGAGAATGAAAACGTATGGCTGTTAAGGAGTTATTTTCATGCCGTGGAACAATAAGGAAATTGTGAAGTTTACTAACTTCGGGAGAAGTGGCCGACTTGTCTGCCTTGGGTGGTAATTGTGTTCTATCAAGAGCCAGCTAGTTTATCTGAGCTGCATAACACGCTTCAGATGAGAACGTGTTATAGATGCAGTCTCAAAGTGACTCCAAATATCAAAGATAAGTATTTGTTTTGAAAGAAGACTCTCAGTCCATTATTTAAACGTTCTCATATGCAGTCAGTTTTTTCTTTAGAAATTACTGAAGGATGCAGTAAAGCATAAGTTTAACATAAATGCTGCTTTTCATCGATCTGTTTATCAGAGAATACTGAAAAACTAAATGGTTTCAACTGAAGTATTAAGCAGTACAACTGTTTTCAACATTGATTGTAAAAAGAAATGTTTCTTAAGCAGCAAATCAGCCTTTTTGAATGATTTCTGAAGGATCGTGCGTGATAGTGCAATATGTCCCTGGATCAACATCTTTGTTGACTCTGGGACAACATTGTGATTACTTTACAACTTAACATCCTTACTAAATGTAGTATTCTTTTTTTTCTTAAGTACATTTATGTAAAGTTCAAGTATATTATTAAGTATACTTATACAAATATCAGTGTAGTATACTTGTAAGTGTACTATTTTAATACTCCTTGGGACTAAATTGGCCCACTTTCTAGTGTATAAAAGTATACTTTAAGTAGTAAACATTTAGTACACAACTACATCAAAGTTTTTAGCTTGTACTGCAACTATACTAAAAGTGAACTTATAGGTATACTGATAGTTTACTAATTAAATACTTGTAGTAACATTTTTAGTACACTTTGAAGTATAGTCTCAGTAAACTAGTAGTTTTATACTACAAGTATACTTGTAAGTTTACTTTAAGTGAACTTTACATCATACTTTAAGTATACTACGATGTCCCTTAGGTATTGACTTGCATATATTTTGTTATATGGATATCTGAACATATAAAAAACATCAAAAGAATGTTTGTAATATATATATATATATATATATATATATATTATCTAGCTTCATGCATTCTTTTTTTAAACACTTGTGAATGTACGTTTCATAAAAGAAAGAAAGATCATTTTGAACAAAACAGCTGAAAAAAAGACTAAATTGAATTGAAGTAACCTAATTTTATGTGGAAGCATCTGTTTCAGTTTCTTCTTGACTTGTCTTTTTTGGAAATTCTTACAGAAGATGAATATTATCACCCCCTACCACATAACAATGAAAACATGGATTCTAGGAGCACAATATAGCTCAAATATATTTAGACTTCTTTAAAGTATAAGTCAAGTGTCGTTTTAGTACATAAGTACATAAAGCCCGTTTCTGAGAGGTACAGACTAAAAGTATACTTTCCTAATTTTATATTAAAAGAAGTATACTAATAGCTTGAATAAACTTTTTTGTCGTAATGAATATTCAAATAGAAAACAGTTGTTTTAAATTGTCTAAAACCTTACAAACAGCAAACCTTTAAGCAATATTGTACTTTCTATATGCATATAAATCCTGAAAATAGATATTGTACCAGTTCCCTGAGTATGAAATTATCTAATAATTTTGAGTGTGTTGTTTTTGATGTCATTTTTTTTTTTTTTTTTTGCGTAACTCATTATTTGTTATTCTATTAGTCATAAACAATTTTGAATAGATGTGAATGGAGAAGCTGGTGTTGTAGTTTCAGCATCTGCCAGCAGATGAGACTATACAATCACAACTATACTCAAGAAACAGGAACTGATGTTATGAATCTGAAATGTATTGTAGCCTATTGTAGCCATCTTTTCCCATGACGTTTTAAATCTTACAGCTGGATCCTTCAGTCGTCTTCCCTTTTTCATCTGTGCATCCAATGCCAGCATGTTGTGTTTCCCACAACCCTCGTACATGTCCTCCGTTTCTGCCATAAAAGCCTGATCCAAAGCTATCAGAGAGGTCTGCTGTAGGTTGATGTCACCACCCAGCTGGGGCAGGAAATGATGTCACAGAGGGGCAGCTGAGAGCATTAGTGAGTGTGATAAGAATGGCACAGTGATGCAAGAAGTGGGCGGCCACACGCATCTTTCTGGAGCACTGCCCATTCCCAATGAGCTCCCGTGGCCCGAATCATAGGCATGTTATTGCACATTCCTCTGTGTGTGAGTGTGTGTCTGGTCAGCTCACTCTGTGTGTGTGCGTGTGTGTGTGTGTGGAGAGAAAGAGCCTGTGCTAAAATGTTTTCAGCTGTAATGATTAGTAGTGGTAGTTTACTGTTATTATTCCTCATACTTTGCCCCCCAGTTTCATAGACTTAAGCCTAGTCCTAGACTAAATGTTAATCTGAGCTATTTCAACTGAAAGAAACTTGCACTGACTGATCTTAAAACATGGCAGTGCCTTTTTAAATCTTAAGATGCACACCAGTAATGCTTTTTTTCTAAGGCATGTTTATAAAGATGACTTAAATGTCCTAATTGAACTATGGCCTAATCCTGGTTTAAGCTAAGCGCTTTCTATGAAACCGGGCCTGCAAGTTTGTGCTATTCATTTTATATTGTTCAAAACATTAGGGTCAGTTTGTTTTGTTTTATTATTATTTATTTATTTAGAAAGCCATGAACAATGGAAGCCCATTTACTTTACCAATTATTTTTATTAATCTCGCAATTTATAATATTTTTCTTAATTATAAGGAAAAACAGATAACATTTCACAATTATTTTGGACACAGTCTTCAATAAAGACATATATTATGTGTTGTTACAAAAGACTATGCTTCATCATTATTTTACAGCTGTCTCATAACAGGAGGACTATATATAGGTTGCATTCTTTCACACACAGAGGTATTATTATTGTTAGCCTGTTTGTTTCATTGTCTCCTGTCTTGCCTTGCATTGTGTTTTTGCCTTGAAATATCTTACTGGTTTTAGATTTTTTGTTGCCTGTCCTGACTTTTGCCTGTTGTTGGATTACTCTTTTTGCCTTGCCTTGCCATCACACTATTCCTTAATCTTCAGGAAACTTTGCAACGGCTTATTTGGTTCTTGTTGAGTCCTCTGCCAACTTTGACAGTTGATTGAACCGGCTCGTTCGGTTATTTTTGAGTTGGATGTGCTAATTCGGCTGTGCAACCTGGGTCATCAACCCAGAACTAAAGTTTAATTCAGTTTAATTTGTGAACAGCCTCAACTGGTTACTTCCTGGGAACCTGCTCAAAAGAACAATTCGCTCAAGAATAGACTTGAAAGAGTGAACATCATAGAGACCCAATCCCAGAATGCCCTCGCATAGACAAAACACATCCACGTTTTATTCAGAAAATAAAGATCTAGCTGGTTCAGCAGTCATAAAAAAAGCTAAAAGAGCCTATTACTAAAGGAAATGACTGTATTCAGAGATATTGGGTTTCTATTGTGGGATGAGGACAGAGAAAGAGAGAGGGGGAGAGAGCTTTGCTGTAGGTTTCAAAGGGGCCCGTGTTTTGATACAGGCGCTGCTGTGGGGGGACGGGGCCTCTGTCTGGGAGAATCGCTACGGCACCGTTATGGAGCTTAAGTCTCGATCCACTCTAATAAATAAGACTCAAACCAAACAGGCCCTAAATTCGCATGGGCCTGGGAGCTACCTGCGGCCCTTCAGCCGTGCTTATTTAATAAAAGATGCTGCCGAGGGCAGGACCCTGAGGAACACCGCTGCTGCAAGAGAGAGAAAGTGATGTAAGAAACCATTCAACTCATTAGCTCAAAGATATATGTGTATATGGTGGCAAAAATGGTATTTTGACATTTAAGTCATGCTTTAAAGTATCTGAATTTCATTGCATTAGATAACAAACCATCAAAGCAGATGTCATTTATTATTAAAGGGTTAGTTCACCCAAAAAGGAAAATTAGCCTGTCTTTTACTTATCTCCGAAGCATCCTAGGTGTACTTGACTTTATTCTTTCAGAGAAATCCAATCACAGTTATATAGAGAAATATCCTGGCACTTTTAAGCTCTATTATTGCAGTAGGTGGGTGGTTCCCTTTAACAGTCCAAAACATGTGAAATAAAGTGCACATAAACATAATAAAACGTGCCTCACGTGGCTCTGGGGGATGAATTAAGGCCTCCTGCAGCAAAGCCATGCATTTTTGTGAGATAAATATCCATTTTTCAAACATAATAAACACTTTTTTCTTTTTTCCACTGACTGTGGTCGTGAAAGACGTTCAGACAGATGCCAGTCAGTGACATTTTTAAAGCTTTTTAGAGTAAGTCTATTATTTCAATGTTTATTTACAATTACAGGTTTTATTAATGTTTGGAATCAGGATTTAGTTTCAGTTTTAGTTTTAGTTGTTGTTTTTGTTTTTTTTTCACTTTTTAACGTAAGTCTATTGTTTTCATATTATTTATGTACAATTATAGGTTTTATTAATGTTTTAAAGTAGCATTTTTATGTCTTCAGTTTAATTTTTAGTAATTTGATGTACTTTGATTTGATTTTTAAGCTTTTTAGCATACGTCAGTGTCATTTTAGCATTATTTACAGTGAATACAATTATGCTTTGAATTAGCATTTACTTTTTATGTCTTTAGTTTATTTTAAAGTAATTTTGCATGTTTTTTTAATATTACTATTTAGTAGTGCTGTCAATAATAAAATAATCATGATTAATCACGTTCTAAAGTAAGTTTTTGTTTACATAATATGTGTGTGTTCTGTGTGTATTTATTATGTATTTATAAACACCAAACACATGCATGAATATATTTAAGAAAATTAATATAGAAATATAAATATATAAATGTATATGTATGTAAATATTTCCAAAATATATGCTCTATATATATATATATATATATATCACAGTTCACACGCATATTATGTGAACAAAAACTTTTATTTTGGATTAATCATGGTTAATTGTTTGACAGCAGTAATATTTATAGGTTTAAATTATTTTATTCAGTTTTAAATTTAGTTTTATTTTTATGAATTTTCATCATTTTAGTGTTTGTGTATGTGTTTGTGTCTGTGTGTGTGTGTGTGTATATATTTATATATATATATGTGTGTGTGTGTTTCATGTAATGAATATATTTTTATTAGATTTTAGCTTTTTTTTTTATAGTCTACAATAATAAATGCAGGCTTAAATGTCCAAAGACGTTTTGAGGCCACTATTCGGAGAAGTACAGCTGAGTTTGTCTGTGTTTAGCAGGTTTAATCTCCTCTGTTCATTCACCGCTCTGTGAACGAGGAAAGCGAGATAGACAGACATACAGAAAAAACAGAGAGAGAGGCAACTTGAAAGACTTGTGTTTTCCCTGTATGTAAAACAGAATGAAAAGTAACATTTGTTTTGCCGCCTGTTCGTTTCCCCCCCGTAATGCACACAATCAAGGCCAGAGAAGAGGCTAAATGCATTATACATCAGCGAGTGGCACCACGCACTTGGCTGTGATCCTGCCGCTGTTGTCACTTTAGGTTATTTGAAGAGGAAAGTGCTTTAGCCAAAGACTAGAGCGCTTTTCTCTCTCCTTTGCATATGAAGTGGAGGCAGGCTAGAGAGAAGCCAAGCTTAAACTGAGGCAGAGATGCTCTGAGCTCTTCTGCAACTTTGTCTTCACACACTGGGGTGTCAATAGACTTACAACACACACCAAAACACTGGCCAGATACAGACCATTGCGCAATACCTGTGACAAGCATGTCTAAATGAGAAGTTTCATCACAATAAATGGAGCGTTTGAGGTATTAATAATTCCTTCAATGACTGATTTATTTTTATTTACTACTGCTGGTTTTAGTAATGCACATAATTATTTAAATGATTTTATTATGATTATAACTGAATTAATCATTATTTATTGTTTTTTATTTAATGCATTTAAATCTGGCCTTCAATATGGCCGTGGTATAGCAATAAAAAATGTTACTTGTAAATAAAATGTGTTATATTTGTGTTTTATATTAGTGTCACGCTGTTGGCTTAGCATCATGTTAACATCAAAAATGGAAATTTTATATTGCTGTCTTAAAGTAAGTTATTTACTATTTACTGTATTACGAAATGTAATCGTCAAAGGTTACTAATTTAATTTAATAAAAATGTATAACTAAGAAGTTTCATTATAAAATGTGAGGAAGTAATAATGCAATGGTTTGAAGTAATACTACAAGTTTTGCTAGTAATCTTTCAATAATTGATTTTATTTATTGATTTTTAGATATTTTATTATTTGACAAGCTATTTTACTGACTTTTCTTCAGTGCCACAAGTTTTATACTACATGTATAGCTACTATTATAGTTTTTATTATTGTATTAGTTCATAGTAATATTATTATATATTTTTATTTATTACTTGGAATTAAAAAAAAACAAAACATTTTTTATTATTTTATTTTTTTATTAACATCAAATTGTCCCGGAATTGTTGTCTTAAAATGACAACCATTTAAATAAAATGTTTATTATTAGTACAAAATTACATTTATCCATTTAATTCTTTCATACCTAACATTACTGACAAATGTTCAGTTAGATATTTTGTAATACTGCCCCCTGCAGGTCAATTAATGAAACTCGCTTTAATTAGTTTATGTAACAAGTTAAACATCAACAGATTTGAGACTCTTTTGACATGGGGAATTTTTATCTTTAAATTCTTCTTCTTCTTTTTTTTGTTGAAAGTTGAAATATTGTCTTACACTCTTCACTGTATTCTTGTAGTAAACCTATAGGTCTTTAACATCAAGAGCTGTTAAACTTTAGAAATGCCAAATCAATACAGCGATCCATGCAAGTTCAGACTAAAAAAAGCAAGTTCAGCCGCACTTTATCGCATTCTTGTTTTCTTTAAGGCGAGAAATGTGAGTTTTATTCCATTTCTGAGCCAGTGAGTCCCACACAAACAATCTCTGACATGGATGTACCATTGATTTCACATTCGCCCGTCCAAACTTAAAGAGACGATGGGATTGTGTGTGAATCCTCAAACCTGTGTGCAACCCGACTCTGTCAAGCTGACACCAGCTCCTCTCTCTGTAAACTGCCGAGATTATTCACTCAACAGGATCTTTCTCCTTTCATCCACTGAACCGCAGGCCAATCCGTGTGCTGACAGGACTGTGATAGTATACAGATGGAAATAAGGAGAAAGAGTGGCTCTGTTTGTTAAACATGCCGCTGATAGATGCTTGGCATTCGTCGCTCCGTGACATAATTCACCTGACCGAGAGGTCAAGCGTAGTCAGAATCCAAACACAGCAGATATAAGGAAGCATTTAAAATACACAGTTTAAGGATCTGATCAAATATTATCTATTGCAGATGAATCATAAATCAATATTTTTGACATTTACTGTGATTTTCAATCCCACATGAAAGAAAGCGTTTATATATATATATATATATATATATATATATACACATTTAAAAAGAGATATCTTATCTTCACCAAGCTTGCTTTTTTATTTCCAAGCAGTAACATTGTGAAAACTGCTTTCTGTTTGAATATATTTCAACATGTAATTTATTCATGTGATGCAAAGCTGAATTTCAAGCACCTTTTACTCCAGTCTTCAGTGTCACATGATCCTTACACTGATTTTTTTAGTATCATTAAAATAAGCGTTTTACATTTTTTTTAATATATTTATTTTTTTAGTCAAATGTTTTTCAGTTTTTGTAAAATTTTTTTGTATTTTTTATTTATTTATTTGGTAACACTTTATTTTACAGTTACACGTATTAGTTGCTTATTAGCATGCATATTGCTAGAATATTAGCCATTTATTAGTGCTAATTAAGCACATATTAATGCCTTATTCTACATCCCTAATCTTAATAAGCAGAAAATTAAGAATTTATTGAGGGAAAAGTCAGTAGTTAAGTGTAACCTATTCTAAAGTGTTACCTTGTATTTTGGTTAGTTTTGTTTAGTTAATTTAGTGCATTTTGAAAAGAAAGTTATGTCTTTATTTCATTTTTTCAGCAAATGAAATTTTTTTGTTTTTATTAGTTAAAAATAAATACTTTCAGAAATCATTATAATATCCTGACTTGCTGCTCAATAAATGTCTTACTTCTTTTGTATTGCTTGATATTTGTAGAAACATTACAAACATTGGTAACACTTTAGAATAGGCAACACTTGTTAACAATTAATTACGACTTTTCCCTCAATAAATTCCTAATTTTCTGCTTATTAATAGTTAGTGAGGTATTTAAGTTTAGGTATTGGTAAGATTAGGGATATAGAATAATACATTAATATGTGCTTAATTAGCACTAATAAATGGCTAATATTCTAGTAATATTATATCTTTACATTACACATTGTCTTTAGTGCCTGTTTACTGTCCCTGCTGAGTAAAAGCATTTGTTTAAAACACCATCTTCATCACTCCAAACTTTTGAATGGTAGTGTTTGTTAGTCATACGTACCTTTTTTTTATGCAAATGAAGGAGTTTTGATATCTGTCCTCTCTTTACCTTCAGTTTCCTGCGTTCTGCCTTATCAGACCTTTTCTTTTTTCCAGAATAGATGATGTCCTCCTCTTAAAAAGGAGGGTGGAGAGGAGGCCTGATTCATGTCGTACACACTAGCAGGCTATTATGCATGGAGAATTGATTGCTGAAGCACTGTGGCCGGCGTTGGATCTTGATGGCGCCGCTAAAATGTCACCTTACTGATGTTACAGTGCGGGAGATATTAAAGCCAACCAGATTCAAAGACTTCCATTTGTTTCTGATCCACTCCCACTGTGTGCTTGAGGAGGACACTGATCATCTGAGTTTATGTTTTCCCTTCTGATGGTTGCTCTCTTATCTGCTCAAGACAGTGGACCAGCTTCTGTCAACGCACTGAACATTTCCAATCGGCCACTTGTATCGTCCGCGTCTTTAAAGTGGAAATCCAAATATAGAGTAGTTGTGCTTTCTTCTTTTCTACTTTTGAAGACGTAATTAAGATTGCGTATGCATATTTATGCCATCGAGGGAATATTTAACACCCCAGGCCTAAAGTTTGTCCGGTGGATGATAAGTTTTAGCCCTGAAGCATTAATTATAGACCTATATATATATTACAACAAAGTTAAAAGCATTCAGATTATAAGAAGAGGATAACAGTTGGGAATTTTATAACGTATTGTTGTGGTGACAATATAGACATCTTTGTGCTTATGTGCAGTTTTGTAGATATATAGTTTTTCATAGTGCACTGAATTTAAATGAATGTGTTTAACATACAAAAGTATGCAGTTTCAGCTTGGATGATTACAATATTCAAATATCATAGCATTTACATGTTATATCGAGAAAACCGTGGTAATCAAAAACATATTAATCATGTTGTTTTACAATAGTTTTACCTTTTTCTCAAATAATGCTTCAGGATGATGTAAAAGTATTCAAATTAATACATTTCAACTACAGAAAAGAACTTACACCCTTAAAAATAAAGGTTTTTAAAACGTTCTTCACAGAGATGCCATAGAATAACCATTTTTGGTTCCACAAGAAACCATTCAGTCAAAGGTGCTTCAAAGAACCATCTCTTTTAGAAGAAATATCTATGCATATGGAGGGGGACCTTTGAATATTGTGTTGAACAACAAGCCTTTTTGAGTCAAAACACTGAGAATTATTGATCTCAGTATGTTGTTGAAATATAGGACAGGTTTGGAATTTTTAAGATGCCTTTTTGCCGTTATAGTGTAGAGCTGACAGGAAGCAAGAGAGAGAACGGGGCAGGATTGGAAAACATCATCACTCTGCCCACAAGGGTATTGCCTCTGACCAGGTTTAGTATTTTTACATCTTTAATTTATTTGTTGTTGTAAACCTAAACTGCAGCAAAAGTTCAAAATAAATGTTATTTACTCTCCCTAAAGTTGTTGCACCTTTATAAATTGATGGCTACCATCAGCTGTTTGGTGACCCTCATACAGGTTTGGAACAACACTGTGGGTGAGTAAGTGGTAACCAAAGAATGAAGTCAGAATGAAGTGCTAAACCGACGGCCGCACATGTGTTTAGGAAGGGAGTTTTACAGCAAATGATATTAGTCTTAGCACAACACGAAGCGAGAGGAGCCAGCGCGTTACATGGATCAGGACAGCTCCGTGTGATGGGCGTCTGTGTGTGGGAGTCTGATGTCATGATCTGTCACGCACTTCGTTTCAGGACAATGGAGGCGGCAGCTGCTCGCCTCACCTGCCACATCCCGTACACAGCTGTCTCCAAACGCCATCCAAAAACACATCAAAACCTGCCGCTCTTCCTTTCTGGCCTTATGCCACTTTGACTGTTTAGAGAGTGGATTGACACCAACACACGCCAGACTGGATCCTGCATCGCCCCCATTGAGCACCACAGCACAACATGTTAGAACAGAAACGGTGCAGGTTGATGTGTAAGACTCAGAAGCTGAATTTAATTAAAACTTAAAGCAGTAAATATGAGTCCTCTACTAATATTATGAAAAGAGGACTAGCTGACATTTTAAATATAAAAAACATCTTGATGGATTTGTTTCTTCTTTACACAATGTTAACTGATTGACGGAGTAGATTATTGTGGTGTTTTTATCAGCTGTTTAGACTCTCGTTCTGACGGCACCCATTCACTGCAGAGGATCTATTGGCGAGCAAGTAATGCAATGCTGCATTTTTCCAAATATGTTCTGATGATGAAACTAACTCATCTACATCTTGGATGGCCTGAGGGTGAGAAAATTTTAAGCACATTTTCATTTTTGGTTGAACTGTTCCTTTAAATGTATGTCAAGATGTATGTTTGACTCTGAGGACCCCATTTTTAACAACAATTGTCAAATGCCCTTTGACCTTTCTCATTGTTCATGACTTACTGGATATAAAGATAATGATTTTTGGTAAAAACTTTAGAATGGGTAACACTTGTTAACTATAAACTACCACCTTTCTCTCAATAAATTCTTAATTATTAATAGTTAGTAGGTAGTTGTTAAGTTTGGGTATTGGATAGGATTAGGGATATAGAATAAGGTATTAATATGTGCTTAATGAATACTAATGAATGACTAATATTCCAGTAATATGCATGCTAATAAGCAACTAATAGGTGTAACCGTAAAATAAAGTGTTAATTTTTTTTACTCACAATTTATACCTGAATAAAAATATTTTAGAGCTTGGCATAACTGGAATAATGTATATTTATCATAAAAATTGGTGACTTTTAGGGATTTTAACTTCATTTACTTCTTCCAGGTCAAGAAATCACACTTTTAAAACAAGGCCTCATTATATATCCAGGTCTTCCAAGGTAGCATAAAACCTACAAACAGGGGGTTGAATTTAAATTATTATTATTTTTAATCTAATTTGAAATCAGTTAGCATCTATTAACACTTGTCAATAACATGTTTCATACTTATTTTAGGTGTTAATTCCAAATACGGTGGCTGTTTTGCTTGAGCACGTCACACTTCCTCACAAAATACGATGCATTTCATAGCATTTTTGCTTTTATAATCACTTTTATATATATATATATATATATATATATAAATATATGTGTGTGTGTATAAAAATAAAAAAAATTACAATGCAAAGTTTTTATTGATATTTTTGAATTCAGCATCATAAAATTATGTCATTTCAGCATACATCACTAATTGATGTTGATAATATAATAATAATTTAGTCTTTTTTTAAATTTGCATTTTTCTCCTCTCCTTAACAAGGCCATGCAGCAATAAATTGCAGAAATATTCCTGGCGATTTATAGATATACTCTTGTGCAATTAGCAGCATGTTCTCCCCATAGCTGTGGATTATCCCACTCTCTATTGCCCCTAAAAATCAATAGAAAATCATTTAAGAGTTAAATAGGTGCTCAAGCAAAACCCCTGGCATATTCAACACCTAAAGCTGCCTGAACCTGAGGGGCCAGGTTTCTGAAGATAAGCTGAGAGGATCGGCCCAGCTGGTGGGCACCACCGTCAGCCGCACGACACTCTAATAATCCCGCTGTATTTGTTACACCCACCTCGGAGTGCCGGCCCCCATAGGGTCCTGCTTCAGGTCTGCATGTCATCAGCATGCTGTGTTTGAAGATAGGCCCTGTGTGTTATTATGATCTAATGAAAGCAAAAGGAGAGTGGAACCTTTAAATCCCACCGGGAATATTACAGTCTACAGGCCCTGCACGTATCTCTGTGCACCCAAATGTCCTGGAAGTGGCGAATGCATTTAAAATCATGTTGTGTGTGTGTGTGTGTGTGAGAGAGAAAGGCATATTAACATATGCATGGGACCAGCGTATAAGTGTGATACTACTTTAATGCAATGCCCTTTGCTGGTTTTGTATGATTTAAAGGTACTGTCTTTAATTTTTTTTTTTTGACTGTATTTAAGCATTTAAATACCGTAATACATTTGCAGATATTTAAGAAACAAGTTCAAATACTAAAAAAAAAAAAAACAATGCTACAGCCAGTTATTCTACTTTGAAATGTGTGTTCCGTGTTGGAATGTCTTTTTTTGTTTTGGTTTGTATGATTCCGTCCATTGCCAATTTACCCAATTGGATTTCTAGGTTGCCAGATGGTGCAAAACACAGCGTATTTCATCCATGGAAATAATCAACTGAAGTAAAGCTGAACTCAGTGTACAGGAACTGATTATGAAATCCGTTTGCCACACATGCATAAGGAGAATCTTTAATGCACTATAAGATTTGAGAATCATGATGCATCACACACTACAAAGATATTACCAGAAGAAGCACCTCACATGATCTCACTCAGTAAATCATCACTGAATTTTCAACTACTAAGTTTATATATGTTAGCTAGTATGCTAGAAGCTCTCCACACTCACCTTTCGACCTAAATAGACCAGGATAAAATCTTGTAGTGGAGACGGCATCCATCATAAAAGATCTGTGATTAGTGGCATATTAAAATGTGAATAAATGAGCTTATCAACTTACATAAAGGCCAGGGCACAAAGCAACAGTTGATCATTGACCAACATTGGGCCGTCAGAGAGTGTTTGTCTGACTATTTTTTTTGGTATGTTCCACATGTCAGCTCTCGTAGGGCTCAAATCTTGGACTTCAGTGTGAGTGAGAACAGGGATGTTCAGTTTAGCGAACAGAATTAAAGCGAAAGTGATGAAAACAAGCACGTAAATGAGGTATCACAGACAGAATGCTGTTCCAATGTTACGTGATCTTTCTTAAACACACCAATATGTGAATGATTTCATAGCAACCTGAGCTGCTTAACTTACAAAAGTCATCAACTCATGATAGGCCTGTTCGAAATGATCAGCAAATGCGGTTTGTTTACATTTCGTATGTCTGCGAATTTCTCGCATATCCTTGATTCCTTTCTCCTTTTAAAAGACAAATACTATTGATAGCTGCTGATATAGACAGCTAATTTTCCTCATGCAGTTTGCAGTCAGCTGTATTCTGAGCGATAACAACACTGTGAGCATTTGTTACCGCTATTGTTTGAAGTCAGTTTGTTGTGTCTCGTTCTCAAGGCTTGTTGCCTTCCAGTGCTTCTTGTTGAATGCCTTCAATCTGGCAACTCACATGAGTGTCAAATCTGAGGAGGATCCCAGCCACTAGCTGTTAATATACTGCTTTTAACGATTCATTTTTCCAAAACCCCTCCGATGATTGGTCTATTTAATTTAAAGCAGTGTTCATCAGTGGCATCTAGTGGCAAAGAATGAATTAGCATTTTCATTCAGAACCAATGTGAAAAGACTAACAAGTGGGCGGGCAATATGTTAATGTTTCATTTTGTCAACATGAGACAGCTTGGAAAGCCTTTTTTTTTTAGAGACAATAACTTTATGCACGGTGCACTTTAAGATTTAAAACTTTGCAGCATGTTTTTATTCACTTAGAGCTGTTATACACTGCATGAAAGCTCCTTTTCATAATGGGGCACTTTACAAGAAATAGACTCAAAGCTCTTGACAATAAATGATGTATTGTTTTAAAATGACACCATCTGAATTGTCTACTATGATCACGGTACTGCAATTTAAATCATCAGTTACCATACAGTCATGTTGCTATGAAAGAAATATAGAAAATACAGCAGTTAGAAGTGCTTGTTAAGCATTATTATGTAAACATACCATGTTAAACAAATATTATAATTCATCTCACAGCAATTGCGGACATGAATATCTCCTCAAATAGAACTTGAGATTGGGCTATTTTGACCTGGGCCATAAGTAACCACCCCAGCAACCACCCAGAACACCCTAGCAACCATTTGGAATTTATTTACCAGCATCATGGTGGCAATTTATCAGGTTGAGATATAGCATTTGAATCTGTCCTTGTAAAGCAAGCACCATGCTATCTGATGCAGATGTCACAACAGGTCTGTAACCCAAAAAAGTGAGGCCTTCTTGTATATGCTCACCCCTCCAGAAAAAAAAAAAATTCAAAATTAAAAAAGATGCAAAAAAGGAAGTGTTTATTTTCATGTTTACACCGTTTCATATTCACAGGGCTGGTAACAGGATTACTCAGTGACAAACAAGAATTTGTGGAATTCCCTGACTTCCTGCATCTGCTGGTTGCCTTCTTTAAAGGAAGAAAAAATCCTCAGTATTAAAGAATCCCCAGTGGTAACATTCCAGAAGCCCCTCAGGTTTGAGAGGGAACCTCTGTGCAGCGTTAGATAAAGCTGCAGTCTGCAGAGGGTCTGGCAGCGGCACGGCTGCATGCGGTGGAGGGCGACAGATAGTAATGCACGTAGTTAAACTGTACTTTGGCTCCTGCATTAGTCAGACAGTCACATCACAATGAGTATGAACATATCAGATCACTAAATCAGAAGGAAATATAGAGTGACAGAGAGTCAGAAAGACGTAAAGAAGACCTGTGTTTGCTGCCAAAACCAGATGAAAGGCTCTGTACACTTGTTTCCGTCCCTTGTTATACAGTTGTTCTGTGCAGATTTTCTGCTGTAAATCTGCTTTGCATCACTGCTCTTAAGCTCTGTGTTTGTGGGACATGAGGCCTCCAAGAGTGCCAGAGACGCACCATTTTGAAAGTAAAGCTTCCTCGACTTCTTCCTTAAGTCCACACGTGGTTAACTGGAAGCAGACTGTATGTGGAAGTTTCAATCTGCTCACGTTTCCTTTTCGCTCCATGACTGGCGCTGCTAAACGTCTGTTGAAATGTCGAGTCTTTGCAGGCTGATGTCATGCTTGTTGAGTTGTAAATCAGAGAAGAGAATTTAAATAGATTACTGGCCTTAAACTAAAAGTCAACATGAAATCTCTATTTACTTTGTGATACCCAAGTTTCCGAGCCATAAACTTTAAACATGGAGGTGGAGGGATCTGTGGCTGTATAGTGATTGTTAAAGTGTTAAAGGGTTTTCTTAAAGTGACATAAATGTTACTCTTTTCTACACTAGTACCTCATACTGTAAATGTGGAGTCTCTTATTAAAGAGATAGTTCACCCCAAAATTTAATTTTGTCATTAATTACTCACCCTCATGTCTTCTAAAACCCATAAGACCTTTGCTCATCTTCGGAACACATATGAAGATATTTTTCATGAAATCCGAGAGCTTTCTGACCCTCCGTAGACAGCAACGCAACTGTCACCTTAAAGAAAGGTAGTAAGGACATTGTTAAAATAGTCCATGTGACATTTCGGTGGTCAATCGTAATTTTATGAAGCTACAAGAATATTTTTTTTGTCTGAAATGAGTTTATTTAACTCTTCTGAGTCAGTCTTCAACACTCGTTCATGACAGTGCCATGTACTCCTCTGCGTGCAAAGCTGCATAACTTGCCAGCTCCTTTATGTGGTGCTTAACGCTGAATTTTTTTTTTAACAGGATTGGTCAAATGTCTGTGATGTAGAAAATGCACAGCAGGCACACAATGTCATGAAATGTTAAAATGTAAAATTTTAAAAAATTTAATATAAATAATAAATAAAAAATAATAAATAATTTAATAAAATTTTGCGACATTGGGTGACCAAAATTCAAAGTAAAATCTAATGTCAATGTTAAATTGATTTCAAATGCTGACCTGTTGTTTTTAGGTTGCGTAACCAAAATCCAATGTTCAGTCAACATCAAATTGACATCATATCCAATGTCAATCTGACATTATATACGTAGATGTCCGGTGCCTGGTGGGTGGTTTGACTTTAAAGGGTTAGTTCATCCCAAAATGAAAATTCTGTCATTGATTACTTACCCTCATGTCGTTCCAAACCCAGTTTTATTCATCTTCAGAATATAAATTAAGATATTTTTGATAAAATCGGAGAGCTGTCTCACCCTCCATTTTGCAGACATAATCTTCTGTAATGTCTTAAGTAAATGTTCGGGGTACTGTTTGGTAAAACTGGTTAGACGTTTTAGGCTAGAAGGATATGTATGGCTCTACTGGACATGCGCACATCAATACAATTTTTGTCACACTGTACAGTAACAAATACTGTTTTTTCATTCTTGTAAGGGGTAGGTTTAGGGTTGGGATAGGTGTAGACGTTAATAAAACACAATCTAATAGATAGAAATTTTATTTTATTGTTAATTTCCAGTTTGAGCTGCATCCCTTCTAGCCACAATTGGTAAAACATCTGATGTGTAACATTATATTAGATCCGTGCGTTACAGTAGGTTTTAATACTGTATATGGGCCATCTGTCTTATTAATGTTAACCTAACAATAAAAGAAACTGCTCTTGATCGAACTGATTTTGTAGTTTTAATAATCAATTAAGTGATTATTAAAGTGATTTTTACATTTGCTTATTTGCTTTTCTTACTTAAATGCTTTTGTTTAGGTGTAAAATAAAAAAGGAACAAAAAAAGTAATACGCTATTTTCTTTCTTGAATTTGTTTTTTGCATCTATTCTTATTTTTAATGCACAAAGCTAAAATATGATATATATATATATATATATATAAATGGATATAATGTGATTATAAATATAGTAAATAATATTAAGAAAGGAAGTGCTTTAGAACTTTCCAAAAACTTTAACTTGATTTTTCTCAAAACTGACTTTGCTGACTTTCCTCATTGGGACTTATTTTGGCAGCACTGGTCACATTTTATTAAAAACACCAAGCAGACATGTAAAGAACAGATGTCTTTACGAGTTTCCCCATATCATCTAGGCCTACATTGCTTTCTCTTGCTGCTACAGCACAATCGTATGTATTTATTTTGGCTTTAATAAGATTTCCCTAAGAAAAAGGCAAGAATGAGCCTGGAGTCCTGATTCATCTGTTATCTGACAACAAAGCACATGAATACAACAAATTTGACTTAAGAAGTTGGAAATCTCTCAAAGCACATGCAACATTATTCTGCTAAATTCATGTGTAATTTTATGCCAAAGTTTTCCCTGCTCTGCTGCTTACTCTCTCCTGGGTGATTTGTTTCAGTGACAAAGACAATCCATTTATTGAAAACAAGAGTCAATTTTGGCATCATGGTATTTTAAAAGGAGAACAAATAAACGTAACATCAGCACACACATCTCTGATAGGCGTCATTCACAAGGCGACAGGAAAAACGGTGTTGAGTCCAAACTCAAGGATGTTCTCTTTTGTCTTGAGAATGTGTCAGTGCATCTTAACCAGCGCGAGCTGCTGCCAGCAGCGAGTATGTTGAGGATTGTGCACAGATGGTTGAGCGGACGACTCCACATTGCTTGCGTTTCCAAGCCAAATCCCTCCGTCTTACCAGGGTTACCTGTTTTACAAACAGTTTAATTGCCATTTTGTATTTACAACACAGGCATGCTATAAGCTTCTGGAGTAAAGAGTTGGGGAAATAATTAAATAAAGGGAAAATAAGCTATGTAGGGTGAGCTTAGTTGATCCCAGGTGCACATGTTGGTAATCACCGCTGCCTGCTGGATTTGCACACAGGCACGCAACAAACAGACCGCTGCCAGGACCTGTGCTAACGTCCACTGCTGCAGTGCATTCTGGACCAAATATCAGAGATGTGCAACCCTGAAGAGGCGTCTGAGAATGGAATCTCTAGATGCTTTTTCTGTAACAGCTTGAGACTTTGCTGAGTCTTTGGAGTACAGGGTTAAGGAGTTTTTTTTATTATTTGTAAAAATCCTTCATCTTCCAGTTCTTCATCTCATTAATTATTAAATTTCCTTTGAAATGACTGGGAATTTGCCTCAAGTGTCAACATTTCTGCTGCTCATAGATGATGACACTGAAAGCTGTTTTAGGCCCATCAACAAGCCAGTTACAAAAACTAGGCATGAAACTGCAATTCAGTGGTCTATATCGTCCTCTAGTGGCCAAAGAGCTGCATTTTCACAAAATTATTATTATTTATTACGAATATCATATCAACCAATAAAAAGCAGTTATAATACAAAAAACATAATAATATGTACACATATATATATATATATTTTTTTTTTTTTAAGTTGTTTTTTTTAAATGCACGTTTTTTAAATTTATTTTAATTTAATTTAGATAACTTAAAGCATCTTTGGAACAAGCCAAACTTTCCTTCAGGCAATATCAGAGACAAATGCATTCCAATAAACGGCACATTTGGAATTGATACTAACATTAAACATTAAAACATTACACATTACACGTTTCAAAAACAACTTTACTTTTAATCTAAATTAATTAATTTTAAACATAAATTAATTAATTAACCCAACTGAATGTATTTAAACATCTACCATTATTTAATAACGTGGCTTTAAATGTCACTTAGGCTATATTCACATATATTTTCTACAAGATACAGACAGATAAAATTAATTACAATTGTTACTTTTATTTAGATTATTAATGTATTTGCTGTAGTTTAATTTCCATAACTGAATATACACCTATTATGCATTTTAAGGATATTTTCTGTTGGCTCTACATTTTTCCTCTCTGTGTTGACTGAACACTTTTACACTTCAGATATCTGATATATTCTATATTAACAATAACACAAAGTACAGGATTACACATAGGAATATAATGAATTATATCCCATTCGCCATTAAGTACAAGAAGGACCAAAAAGAAGACTTTTATTTTGCCTGGCAGTTCCCCAGAAGTAACCAGACCCGGAAACGCCTTTAATAATAAATGTGTGGCGTGAGTGAGGTTGTATCGCAGGCTTCAGACTCGCAGTCATGGCTGGTAAAAGAGCTCTAGTGATTCTGGCGAAGGGCGCGGAGGAGATGGAGACGGTGATCCCGGTGGATGTCATGCGCAGAGCGGGGGTCTGTACACAACTCTTCCACTGAGCTGTGGAGCAAATAGTTATGTGCGCGGGCCATATTATACATGATCTGAATTTCTGCATTTGTCTTTGTAAAGTGAGTGCAGGGACCAGCGTCACGGTATATGGTCACATACAGCTGCCAGATTCTGAACTGCCTGTGTGTAAATGCCAAAGTTTACTGCAGAGTCAACTGGACTCTGACATTACATAATCAGAGATTCATACGTAGTTTTTTTGAAAGAGAACTTTATACTTTTATTTAGCAGTTATATTTAAGGATGCTTTAAATTGCTCAAAAGTGACAGCAAATGCATTTATGATATAGCAAAAAAATTTTGTTCTTTCTGTTCATCATAGAATCCTTTAATTTTATTCATAACAATAAGAAATATTTCTTGAGCAGCAAATACTTAGTAAATTATAATAATTTCTGAAGAATCATGTGACTAATGATGCTGAAAATTCGTTATATTTTAAAGCATAATTAAATATAAAACAGCTATTTTGAATTGCAATAATTTTAACTTTTTATATATATAGTTCTACATGTGTTTAGCACATTTTTGTGCCTTATCATACAAATAAGTGACTTAAAAACATGTTGAACAGGGGTAGAATAATATGGGTAGTCAACTTATTAAAAAAAACCTCATGCTGTTTGTAACTCTAAGAAAAAAGATACATTTTTCTCATGTTATTTAGTTGGGGGTTTTTTTTGTTTGCACATTTTTGCTGTTACACCATATATATTTTACAGCATAATTATTCAACCCCTGTTCAACATGTTTTTAAGTCACTTATTTACGGTGGCCGAGAGAGCTCAACGCACTGCAACTTAAAAAAACAGAAAAAAAACAGCTGCAACTTAAAAAAAAACTTTTTGAGGTCCCCCTGAAACATTTCCGTTGTGGTCCGTGTTATTTGCAGCGTGTTTCTGTGTTTGCAGCGCCTGTGTTGTCAAACTGATGAAGATGTTTTCTTAATGTGTTGTCCTTTTTTTCTGTTTGCATGTGTTTTTTTTTTTTTTTTAAGTTGCAGCGCGTTGAGCTCTCTCGGCCACCGTACTTATTTGTATGATAAGGCACAAAAATGTGCTTAAAAGCTTCTAGAACTACATAAAAACATATATAATATTTTAAATGCAACTAAACTATTATAGATGCATTTTCTTCCAAAACTCTGGATCTTCAGAAAAACTTGCAGTTGAAATTACTAAATGAAAATGTAAACTATTACAGTTTGTGTGAATACGAGGAATATATATTATTCTCATTTCATTAATGTTTTTCCCTCTCTCGCATAGATTGCTGTTACGGTGGCAGGTCTGGCGGGTAAAGAGCCGGTGCAGTGCAGTCGTGATGTCATGATCTGCCCAGACTCCAGCCTAGAGGACGCCCGCAAACAGGTTTGGCTTTAACCAGCTCTTTGTAAATTCAAGTGGACTAGATTAATTAGTGCTGAAGGTGAATGGAGTGCTGTCTCCATCCACTGGCCAAATAATGTATTGCCAGTAAAACTCTATAAACTAGATATCTATACATTTTTTCAATTCATCACACCTAAAACCTTAATACCAACATGCACATCAGCAATAGTAAGGAAAAATCCTTGATTGTCAAACATAATCAAAACACCCCTGTTTGCATCTTAATGTAAATGAATGTCATTTTCCTGACAGGGTCCGTATGATGTCGTGCTTCTGCCTGGAGGTTTGCTTGGAGCTCAAAACCTTTCTGAGGTACGACTTTGCTTAAATTATGTGTGTTTTACAGTTGAACGGATTCCATAGGAGAGCTCTCACGCCACGAGCATCTTGCATAACATTATGCCGCGTCCCTCGAATAAATAGAAAACATCTTTGCGTCATCTGCTGAGGTTAGAAATGCGCTCGGATTGTGGAATGCAAACATTGCATAATTATGGAAATTGTGGTAAAAAAGGTGTTGTGCCAGTGTGACGGTGATTTCAGTAATGGCATGTTATATGTGTGTGTGTTGTAGTCTCCCACTGTGAAAGAGGTGTTGAAGGACCAGGAGGGCAGGAAGGGTCTGATCGCTGCAATCTGTGCAGGTAATCTTCATATCGTGACCTCTGTGCACACATTAACCTTTCCCTGGATAAACAGCATTTATTTCAACTCTTTCAGCACTGCTCCATTAGGCAAAATGTCAGCAAGAGAAGCTGTATATTACCTTTTTCCTCCATTATGAATTTCCCAGAGGGCCTTTGGTAATTTTTTCCCCAGCGGGCCTTTGCCCCCATTTGTACACCTGAACCGTCTGGAAGATTTCTTTTCGATGTGTGGCATGTCAATATGATGCTCATGGCTCAATGGATTATAATTATGACTGCAGATCTGTAAAACCACAAATCCGAAAGACAAATTATGAGGATAATGAGTTGTAATAATTGGCAGTATTAAGCACGTCCGTCTTCATTTATGGGTGTATTGAACGCAGAGATGTGTGCTATCAGCTTTGCCGTTCAAGGGCTCGTGAAGGACGTGGTGAATGAGGACAGTGAGCCCATGTGGCCGTAGAGAGCAGAGGAGAGCGGAAGGCGTCCCAGAAAACGGCAGATGTCCCCATAGGGATCTCTAATGAACAGGAAATGGCTTCTTTTAGTGCCGTGGAGTACCGTCAAAACTGAGTCTGTGGCCATAGATTCAGAATGCATGAGCA
>JAUMHE010000060.1:4659441-4683463 GCA_032359235.1 Enteromius mattozi | reverse complement strand
GATTCTCCTGATTTCAAATCTGGACATTTCAGAAGGGTAGAAAAGAAGAATTCATGTTTTAATAATTCATATAGTTTCGAATCTGGCAGTATGTTTTAATTTAAGAGTGACCTCTTTCAGTCTTTGATTGTAACAAAGAATTCATTAGCTGTTGTGGTTACCTGAATGTAAAAGTAATTATAGCAGTTCATTGACTAAGTTAAGAACCACTTCAATTAGTAATTGAGTAATTAGACTAATTCAAGCTGGTAGTCAATGAGTTTGAAATGGTTTGAGTCTTTTGATCAATACACTAAAAGATACACTAATCTGCTTATAAGAATCAATTGTGTGCAAGTTGATTTTGTTTTTTGTTTTTTTACAAATGGAACTGTTGTTTGGTTACCAACCTCCTTATTCACCAAGTCACTAGTTGATGTATGAAGACATTAACTTGCTCTGATCATTCTGTCTCAAGATGGAAGTCAGAGCCAATTGCGAGGTCACCTCTGTCTGCAGCAGAGTCAGATTAGATAGACTGAGACCATAAAAAGGGCTATTTATGGATTAGGAGAGCTTTATACAGCATCGCCTTTGGGGACCAGTATCTGGACATCTTTTTGGAGGCTAGCCGTCACTGTGTCTGCTGCAGGAGGGCATCAACATAGATTAGACGTTTGTATCACACAGACCTTTCATTCAAGTGATTCAAGGGCACTATGGGACATGTCTTGAGTTGAAGAGTGCATTAACAGTGGTTTATGTTCAAGGATATAAAAGTCTACTTCACAATTAAAGTAACCGTTTAAGCGAAAATGAAAATTTACTGAATGCATTGACCCTCAGGCCATCCAAGATGTAGATGAGGTTTTTTTTGTTTTGTTTTTTTTCATCAAAACAGATTTGGAGAAATAATCACTTACATGATGTCAGAATGAGAAACAACTGGCTAAAAACATCTCCGTAATCCACACGACCTCAGTCTATCAGTTAACACATTGTGAAGCCAAAATATATGTGTTTGTAATCAACAAATTCATCATTAGGATTTTAACTTGAAACTGTTGTTTCTGGCCAAATTAGGGGTTCATAATACATAACGCTTCTGACTCTTGTTTGAGCATACACTTCTGATGATTCCTGTGTGTGTTATTTGCTTAATGTAAATGTTACTCAGTAGTTTAGATTGTCATGAGTTGAAATATTAGATCATTTTTAAAAGTGTTTGAGGAATTCTTTTCAAGGCTATAATGTAAGTCCGTTGTCACATACCAAGGCTGTACTGTTCAAAAGAAAGTCAATTGTATTTTGTGGCATATTTGCATTGTAGGCTACTTGCATAAATGTTTTGAGCGCTGTCCTCCCCAGGTAGTTGTTTGTGCTGCAGTGCTGCAGACCTTTGCTGGTCCTATTATCAAGGGCTCCTGTGTTTCAGCAAAGAGGATCATATTCAGAAGCCAGCACTTGAATTTATTATCTTTTTTTCTCTCTTTTCTGTGGCATGTGTGGGAGGTGTACACAGACAAGGACAGAATATTTGTTCTTTTCAAAAAGAAGTGACTTGGTAAAATGACTAATTGCTTTTTGCAGACAGTTCCTCTTTTGGACCTTTATGTAAATCATAATAATATGATGAAACCACTGGATTTTAATCATGATCCAAACAAACTGTACATTTTTGATGTAATTTACTGTATAACATTTAAGGCAAAAAGAGGATGATGTGACTTCAGCTTAATAAAATTATACTACATAAAACACCTGCACGAAACAAACAGCAGATGGGCTGAATGAAAATGCAGATTCACTCTCTCACAGCAGGTGGTGCTTGTGAAACAGCAGTGATACTGAATTTCTTTGTTTGTTTTCCTCTTACCTCTGTAAAATACATATTAAATTAGCATTTATAGGTGCTTTGCTTTGTTATAGCGATAAACAAACAAAAAACAACATCTAAACTTTTCTGAATATAGTCAGTTCCCCCCAGATATACATTTATATAAACCCACCACAGTTGGGGGGCAGTTGTGGCCTAATGCTATGGACTTGTAACCCAAAGGTTGCAAGTTTGTGTCCCAGGTCCTGCAGGAATTGTAGTTGTTGTACAGTGTTCTCTCCACCCTCAATAGATCACGTGACCAGTTTGAAGACCTGGAGGGCAAAACATCCATAGAACTGCAGCAAAAGCCTGTCAATTTTCTATCTGTTTCACAGCTGCAAAATATTTAGATCTCCGCCCAAAACAATAAAACAAAGGTATTTGAATAACATTTAAGTTTTTGCCCTTTGCAATCTATATTAAGCTCCCGCAGCAAAATCTTAATCATTAAACAGCGCGACTAAATGTTGTAGAAACACTTAAAGTGCCGTAATATATTTAAAACATTAATATTTAAATATCAAATTCAGCAATCACTGTATTAATGATACGTAGTTTACGTAGTAAAGCAGATGAGGCCGGAATATGAACGCAATCTACTTAATTGTTCAGTGTTTTCCTTATAACAGTTTTCCATGGGAAACCATAAACGCATGTTGCATTTATATTCTGGCTTCATCTGCTGGCCTGTACAAAATAGACATCATCAATAAGGTGTTTACTGAATTTCACCTTTTAATGTCTGCGTTTTGCAACATCACTGCTTAATGCAAACTGCGCAGAAATGACTGGCGGTCAGTGGAGGACAAGTTAGTTTTGCCTGCCGGGGGGCGTTCCTTTAAGGGTATGACGTGTAAACTATCAATACCACGACTGAGGTGCCCTTGAGCAAAGCACTGAACCCCCAGCTGCTCCCTGGGTGCCGCAGCATAAATGACTGCCCACTGCTCTGGGTGTGTGTGTTCACTGCTGTGCACTTAGGATACCTCCGTGAAGTTGACCCCCACCCAACGAAAGAAAAAAGGGTTTGTGCCGGTAAAAATTCCATTTGTGCTGCTTCAGTTTTTAAAATATTGGACTTTACTTGATAGGCAATGACAACACCAGCCCCCCTACACGCTTCAAACTGACCCAAAATAGGCTCAATAGTTGTTTGTGCTGCTTTTTATTTAGCTTATTTAAATAAACTGATAGTATTATTCGGTTAACATTTTTACTGTCAGTTCGGTTGAACGGTCAATATGAGCATCCCTAACTAGGATCTGTTTGAATCTTATCTTGTTACTTAAACTGTATTGTGGAGAAAAAAATCTAAACAAAAACAAACAAAAAACACAGCAGCACAAACAAATTTTTTACCGGCACAAATGAAGCACTAACGATCGAGCCTATTTTAAATTGTTGGACGTTTCCCAGAGCCCTGCAGGGAAGTTATCATGCAGGTGACAGTAGTACACTGTTTGTTTGGCACTTCTATAGCGACAGCCGTCACACTGTTTTGCTCTAACAATTCCTATTCCCGTGAAAACGGAACGAGTCCCTCTGGGGATTGTGTCATCCATACAGCTGGGACCACTTCTCCATCAAAGCAGGAGTTCCGCTGGTGACCTTTCTTTCGTCTGGCACACCCTTTGTGTGTCTCAACATGGAGAACAGCCATCAGGGGCTTGCATGCGTGCTGAGTCAGCTGACCTTTGCAGTCATGTGGTTCTGTGTTCATACAAAAACCACTACTTCAGCACTCTATTGACTTATGAATCACCATACATCCAAATCTAATCAAACATGCTTTCGTGTCCATCATAATACCTTGTACCTCATCCATAGTCAAAGGTGTCCTTCATACTCTGATTCTAGCATGTCCTCATTGTACCTTTCAAGTACTTACTGCTTTTCTTACACTAGTGACTTCCCCACGTTTCTCTCTCCTCTTTCACGCAGTTGGATATGGAAGCAGAGAGTCACTTTGTGTTCCCTCTGTGTAAAGTGCACAGTTGCTGTAATCTGCTGAGTGCACCTTGCTTAGGTCTGGCCATTAGAGCAGTAAATCTGAACACAAGCCATGCTACAACTTTCAAAGCCTGAGTCTGCTGTCTTTCCGCAGCACTGCAGTATTCCAGCTCTCATGATACCAGCAGCTGCCTCGTTGTATCCCTTTAGCAGTAATGAGCTGCCTAGTGAAACTAGCATTATTCTTATTCTTGCGTTTGAGGTTAGATCAGGGGCCAGTTGCATAAACTTAGCCTCCGTGTTAAGACAGTGTCTTAAGAGCTAGTCTGACCAACTAGTGGTTAGCCAACAGTAATCGGTTTTATTTTTTGGATTCAACTTAGCCTAATCTACATTTTTATGTAACTGAAATAACAAAAGCTATGACCGGTCTTAAAGAGAAATTTAGCTGACTAACTTTTAAGACTAGTCTTAACCTTTTATGCAGCCGACCCTAGGACTTCAAAACCATATTGATGCAAAGAACAAAAGATGTTCTTAGCAATGCTTTACATCACAATTTTTTTATTCCTGGAATCCAGTTAAAAGCTTTTTGATGTCTTAGACCATGAGCATGAGTTTGTAATGTGCTTATTTAATTTTTTCCCCCCTTTTTATCCTTAAGCAGTTTACAATGGGCAGTATAGACTTATATGGTATATTATATGGAAGTCAGTTGCTACTGGAAAAATGTTTAAATGAAAGAAATGAACTGATACAACATGAGGGTGATTAAATGACAAAAGAACTATCCCTTTAAAACTATCCCAATTTTTATTTGTTCAGGTGCTCAAGAATGATGGATGTGTCCTTGTGGAACTAAATGACTTACAAAATCCACAGGGTCCCATAAAGCAGTATTGTGTTCTGAGTTTTCACTGGGGATTTGATGCTTTTTGGCAGTTTCGCATGCTTTTAGGGGAGATAAATGCCTGTTTTACCAGTCAAGAACGCTGATTTAATCATTTGCAGCCTTGTGATTTTGTTTTAGACCACAACACAGTTCTTAAATTTCAGAAAAAAATGTTATGTTTACATAATAAATATTTATTTTTAATATAAATTACATGAATGTAATGTAAATACATTTAAATATTTAAAACATTTGCTGGATGTGTTTATTATATACATGATAAATATACACTGAACACAAACATATATTGCACAAACAAATACTTTTATTTTGGATGTGATTAATCGTTTGATAATGTCAGTGTATCAGCAGTTTATGCTGTTTTATATATGTAACTTAAAAAGCCTAGTATCAATGTATTGAAGGTGGTATATTTATAGCCCACCTGAACAACATTATTTGCAACATGAGCATTTTGGCAGCCCGGGCTAATGAGGACTAACATTTACGGTCACCTTGTGCTTCTCCTGATGACTCCTTCTCGCAGTTACTCCACTGATGTGTGACCTCACCTCCTCTTTACTACTCTGCATACAGTGTCCTTCTCTCACGAGACACATCCATCCAGCCTTTCCCACTTAGCATGATGGAAAGAGCAGGGCAGACAGCGTAAAATGAGTCTTTGGGAAATGGAAACTGGACCTTATTCCCAGTGTCAGACTGCTGGTATGTGGAGATTGATGGGAGGGAAAGTCACCTTGATAAGCGGTACAGAAGCACACAATGATGTGTTCTTTACTGTGTCCTTTAGCAGCATTCATGGAAGAGTAATGAGTGCTGAAATGAGAGGTGGCCGTGAAAAATGCTGATATGTGGGTATAAATGTGTGTGTTAAATGCAAAGGTGTTCATTAGAACCTCATGAGGGCCAATAAACTCCTCCAGTTTGGAAACTCTGTGCATTTCACCCTCCTACCTGCCTGGCCCTGTGCGGAGGAAGCTGCTTGATGCGCTAAAACGGTCAGTGGAAACATAAAAGAATTACAAAGTTTGCATGTGATGAAGCTCAGAAGTATTTGCTGTTTATTTCAATGAAGTAGGCTGTTGTTTGAGATAATTCTTTATATCTTTATAACAATGCTGTAATGGAAAACATACCTTTTTGTCCACCTGAGAGGACAGCTGTGTGTGTAAGCAGGGTTTGGAACAGAGCTGTTCTTCTGTCTGTTGATCTAGCATAGCTTCAATTGACCTATTGGTAAGACCCCCCCCTCGAATGCAGATGAGCCAATGGCAGTGGAGTATTAGTTGAATGTAGAGTGGAAATCAAACATCTGTAAGTTTCAGCGCCATAGAGAAACATTGGAAGACCCAAAGCTTGCATTGTTTTTATGGGGGTTATGCTTCAAAAAAAAAAAAGAAAAGAAAAACAATGTGTCTGGTGTACTTAACATTGATTTTGATGTATCCTGAGAGGATAAGCAATATAATTTATTTTATTCCATTTCCTGAATCCAAACAAAAAAAAAAGCAAAATGTCCCTAAGCATTCAACCTCAATCCAAATGAAGACAAAATGTTCGCTTTCTGGCTGTCATACAATTTTATTCTGCTCAAGCAGAATGTTAATGTCATATGCTTCAGAAAGGTATCTCTGGCTAAAACTAGAAACGTTAATGTTTGTGAGTCCATGCTAATGTACAAACCTAAAGAGCGGGCTGTTCTTGCGTCTTGTAGTGTAGGTCAAAAACACAAAGGTCTACATTTCACCATCTCTTCTTATTAAACTAGTTAAATGTAAATTAATTTAATCATACCCTGCGATACATGAAAAGTGTTGATCCTTCATGTTGTTATGAGATATGAGACTTCTCTTGCTTGCACGGTCATCTGTAAACCCTCGCTTTGAGTTATCCACCGTATTTATTTCTAAATATTTTATAAATAACTCCATGGAATGTTTAATTTCCATTTGGTGGCCTTCTGTGTCCAATAGTGTGCAAAAACATAGCTGTCATTGTAAGACAGTGAACAACTTTGTTTGTTTGTCCGACCAACAGTAACTAAGGGGGGTGGGGCTTATTGATAGGTCAATTGTGCCAAGTCACATAAGTCAAGCTCTACGTATAGGAATACAACAGACATTACAGAATTCATATTTAAGTGACTTGTGCTGTTATCCTCCTCTAGCTGCTTTCGTTGTGCTGCTCATGAGCTAATTGTCCTTCTCCATCCCCAGCTCCTCCTCTTGTGCAGTCTGGATTTGACATTTCTTAATGGTATTTTAATTAATAACATTAATGTATTTCTGATATCATTAATGTTGATTCAGTTCAGTTTAATAGGGGTTTTATTTGCTGGACTGCCTGGATGGGCTGGGAGCTCTTGACTTTGTGTTTACAAGATTTAGTTGGACAGTGCAACGATCACAGTATGATGTCATGCTCTCTAGGGACTAAAAAAACTAAATTAATTAAAAAAAAAAAAAAAAAACAGTTCCACATATTAAAGTAAAAGGTCAAGTAAAAGAGGTCAGCTTTATTTGTGCATTTGTAAAATGTCAATTTTTGAACTTCTGACATTAGGAAGCATCGTTTTTGAATACTTAGATGTTTTGTAGCAATTTTGCATATTTTTTTGAAGATATTTTGAGAACATTCTGAAACATTCTGTAATATTATTGTGCACTCTGGAGCATTCCAGAGCATCAAGAGACTAATCATAAAAGATAAGAATCATCCAGTGTACACTTTTGAAGGTTTTATTTTAAACTGCTGTTGTTAGCTCAGTATTATGCATGTACAATTCCATTTTTGGAATGAAGTAACTGAATATTGCTTTAAAACAAGCAAATATAAGGTAATAGAACAAACATAATAGGGGAACAAATAAATGCATTACAGGCAATAAACAAGAAGTGCTTTAAGTGTCTTCACATTTTCAAGATGTGGGCAGTGAGTGATTATTTCATTCATTCATATTTTCCTCTTATTGCTGTTTGATTATTACTGATAACATCACAGATCCATGACATGTCTAATCTGCTGCATTTACACTAATTACATATATATATGTTTGTGTGTGTGTCATATTTGAACAAATTAGATGTTTTGTGATGCTTTGTTTTGTGCCATTAGGCATATGCAGAAAAATCTAAGCTCGGAATCAATTCAGAATACATGTGACGATTTTTACAGTGAATTATTTAACAGACACTTTATTTGCGTTACATATGAACGTTGACATGCATAACACATTTTTAAAGAATCGAACAGTTGCTATTATTCGTGAGAGAGCGATGAGACACTTACGGTCAAATGCAGCTAACCAGTGCTACCCGAGACAGACGTTGTATTGTGCCTTTGATTAGTCATGTGCTTTGTGCAATTTGCGTAATCATAGAGAGTGAGAGAAAGGCAGATAACGGCACAGTCTGTGTGGCCATTTACATGTGACTGCGAACCTATCTGAAGTTTGTGTGACCTTTTACATAAACCTGTATCCTTTAAAAATACCAGCACTCTCACAGCCCTCATTCCCTTTCTGTGCTATCGGTCTTGCTTTCTATCTGCCGTGTATTACGAGCACATGCTCTTGTGGGAAGCATTAGGAGCACAGTGCCTTTTTAGAAGCACCCTAACAAGGACAGCGCTTGTTTGTTCTTAAAACACAGATGCATACTAAACACAGCAATACTGTTTTGTAACAATTATGTTTTTGCAAATGCCCTTTGTTACTCTGCTGTGAACGTGTTGGCCAAGTTTTGCCCGTCTTCATTTTGATGATCGTTAGATGTTCCACAATTGGTCATAAAAGAGGTGGATACTTGTTTGTTCAATTTTATCTGGAAGAACAGACCACATTATTTTTGTGCAATCCAATTGCAGATGGTGGTCTTAATGTACTGTTAATGTAAGTGGATTAAGAACCACCTGAAATGTATAATAATAAAAACAATATATAATAATAATAATAATAATAAAAATAATGGACATCTTTTTAATAACTGTGAATTATTAATTATTATAAGATCCCTGCTAAAGAGTTTGCAGTAGTATTTGATGCCATTCATAGTGGCCTTAATTCAACTTTATTCTGGCAGTATATCTTCAGAGTCTATCACCTTATATACTAACCAGTATTAATGGTGGTAAAATTATAGATAATAAATTTAATAACTTGTAGGACCACATAATTGCCTAAATGCAAATGTTTTTGGAATTCGTTATGTAATCAGATTGAATGGAAGGAGGTTTGTAAACTACCCAGTAAGTATTGTATCACCAATAAAATTATAGAAGTTACATATAAAGGTATTTACTTGATTTAGCCAGTGAGATACAGGAAGAATTCATTAAACACTTATTTTATGGTTGTATATTTACCCAGATGTTTGATTGATATTGAATATCTAATATTTAAATTTATAAAATTAAAGATTCAGTTCTCTGGTAGAGATATATATTTTTGTTGTATAAGAATAAGAGTTTGGAGCAAAAATTTGGTGATTAAATTAATACTTGTGTATGGAAAATACCATATACACAAACAAAAATGATCTAATAATCAACCCAACATTACATTATTTAAAATCAAACTAAAGCATCAGATTATAGACTAAAAATATCTAAGAAATTAATTAATTTATCTATTTATTTATTTATTTTTTGCTCTTTTGATGCTATTATGAATGCAATTGATAATGGTTAAAAACATTGTGATCCTCTATATAGAGATGTTGTATTACTGTCCCTGTTATGTGGTTAATAAAAAATAAATAAATAAATGGATGATCAGCATCTTAGTGTTGTGCAGAAGCGCCCTCTAGTGGTGAGGAAGCGTTCTTACAGCTCATTTGCGGCAATGCAGTGCTGCTCATGTTTATGTTGTGTATGTAATGCTCTCCAGCATTTGCTGAACTCATATCTGTGCTTGTGTGTTTCTCAGAGGTCCTGTGAGGTGAGAGACAGACGTGTCGGTTGACCCCTCGGCAGCCTAGCCATACCCCCCACTCTCCCGTTCCCCATGTATCCAGAATCGACCACAGACTCTCCTGCCCGCCTCTCTCTCAGACAGACAGGCTCCCCAGGCATGGTCTACAGGTCTGTATGCAGTCTCACACACATTCACACCTAACCACAGGCGCTGTGAACCTCTGTTGCATCATTCATTCCTGTTCATTTGAGTTCTAGTTTATTGTTTGACTTCATTCTCACTGCAGAATTCAGTATCAGGGAAACGTGTGTTAAAAGAGGACAATGACATTGAAAATGAAAAACTACTGTTCAGATCTTTGGGATATATACGATTTTTAAAAGTTGTTTTCACTAAGGCTGCATTTATTTGGTCAAAAATACAGTAAACAATATAGTAATAGTAATATTGTGAAACATTATTACAATTTCAGGTCCCATTTTATATTAGGTGACCTTAACTACTGTACTCACATTTAAATGAATCATTTGCACAGTGCAAAGTATTGTGTAATACATGTTTTACTTTGTACTTATATTTTTAAAAATGCCTATATGTAGTTATATATCTGTAATTATTTCCTTTAATTACATTTATAATTACACTGTTGACCCAGAAATTACTAGTTTGCTGATCTACTCAAGACAAATACATAAGCAATTTTGAAAACCATTGTGGTTTTTCTTAATTAGCCTAAAATGTATGCATGTATTCATTTATTTATTGTAAATTATACTGGCTTTTGTCACCCTGCATTTTTTAAGTCTCCTCTGAGCTGTGTATGTTTAAGTATCCCTGGGTTAGGTAATATTTAAACAAACGTATTTAAATATTTGAATAACCAGTTTTAAAGATTAAAACACTCATTCTTGTTTCATTAAGGAGAATCTGGAGTCTCACACTATCTCAGAAACTCTGTGTGACTGTAGGACTTTAGGAGAAGTGTGACACGCAGATAAAAGACTCACACGAACAGAAATGTGTGATCTAGCTCAGAGTTTTAGAGTGCAGAGAATGAGAGTCTTAGAGAGCTACACTGCAGCAAAGATGAGCGTGAATCATCAAAAGCACTTATTGATCCTAAATAACAGGTTTAAGAAATAACACATTAAAAAAGATAGCATGTTTGTGTCTTCAGCCTCGTTAGTTGTTGTTGAATTACAGTGATAAGAAGAATGCGTTTGCACTGCTCTAAAGCTGCTTTATTCCTGCTGCAGGCTCTATGCAATTAATAATGTCCATGATTTAGGCAGCAGTTCTGCAGGGCTTTCCACAGGAAAGGGTGAAAGTGGTCAAGTGCTTTACATAATGCCCAGCAGCCCACTTAATCAGAGCCTGACTTAATTTCACCGTCGCTGGAAAGTTCCTGATGAATTTGCTCTGGTCTTCTGTGACTCCTAGTGTTTTATCGCCTTTGGGTTTTGCCAGCAGTTCTGGTACTGAACAGCAGGTGGCGGTGCAAGTCTGTTTCCAGCTCCAGTGCAACTTCAAGCATTCACTGAACTTTAAAGTTTGTTAGCTCAGGCCTCACATTTTTTAAAAAGCCACTTGTTATAATATATATATATATATATATATATATATATATATATATAATATTATTTGTGTAAAGTTAATCAAAGTTGTTAAAATTAAACAAAACAATTAAAATAGTGTCGTGTTTTTTTTTTTTGTTTTGTTTGTCCTTGAATGTTATTTTATTTTTTTGTTGAGTTACTACTATAGTTGTTTTTTTTAAAATTAGTTTTAGTTTTTTTCTCGGTTTTCATTTGTCTTTAAAAAATAGTTTTTTTTGGTCAATATTTTAAAAAGTTTTTTATATATATATTTTTTTATACTTCATTACTTTTTTACTTCAGCACAAGTTATGAAAAATGTAAATAATTTTTAACAATCATTAAATTATTAAATAATGAATTCATAATAAAATAATTAACTAATTATTAATTAACTAAATGAATTTGAAATAATTAATATTTCTAATTTCTAATAATTAGAAATAGCAACTTGCTATTCTTTATTCGTTTCTTCGGTGTTAAATCTCTTTCTCTGCACTTGCCGTCACTGCTAAAGCTGATACTGTACTTGGGTAATTCTGTGTGCATGTGTGTGTGTGTGTGTGTGTGTTTTGTTTAATGCCCTTTCACCGTTCTTTCCCCTTTCGCCTATAAGACTAAGCTTTCTTCTCTGTATATCTCTCTCTCTCTCTCACTCTCTCTTTCTCTCCTTCATGCTGCCCTCAGTGCGAGATACGGGAGCCCAAAACGGCAGCTGCAGTTTTACAGGTACCTCTTTGTTCGCTGATTAATAAGCCATGGCCAACTGATACTGCACTCGTTTTCATCTGTTTTGGAAAGCACTTTCAAGGCATGGGTTCATTCTTAGTTTAGCTCCTTCTGATAGCGGTTTGATCATGTCATTGTACTACTGAAAGCGCAAGGGAATTATAGTCATAGTACTTGTGATTACATTGTTGTTTGCTTGTAACTGGTGAAAGCTGATAAATAATAAATGCAACATGTAGAATTACAATGAGATGGATTGAGACTAACTGCTGCTTAATATTGTTGTATAACTTGTAACAAGGAATGTCTTTCATACAACAGGAACATGTAATCTCGCTGCTAATCTGTGCATGTGTTGGTGTCGAGACGGCTCTTGAATATCGGTGTCTAAACAACACTCCAAGAATAGAGTCCTACACACAATGCACTTAGATTTAATTTCACTCCATGTAGAATTAAAACAGTGTTGCAGGTAAGTCATTGAGTTCAGGTTTCCTTTAATGTGGAACACTTCTGAAACTCAAAGCATGACAAACACGTGCTACACATTGGACTGGTTTATCCTTTTAAATAAATAAAAAAAAAAGCAAAACTATTACATTATACACTGTACATGATAGGTGTTAATTCATACACTTTATTTAACTGAACAAGTTCACATGCTGATTTGCTCATTTATTTTCCAAACACTTGTAATAAATTTTTTAAATAATGAATTAAATTTCAGCAAAAGCCTGTCAATAAATAGCTGAAAATAAATAAAAAGAGATTTTACAACAGTGTTCAATACAACACAGAATGTCCGAACCAACCAAGCTGTCCGAACACAATAATGTAATTGATTTTTTATTTTTTTTTTGGAGTGACATTTGCGGCATCCTCCTGCTGAAGACACCGGCTCACCTGAAAGCCACTGTTTTATGCAGCAGCTGCTTTTAGCGGTTTGATTGAACGCATTCCTTTTAACCTCATCTGCAGTGCACTTTTCTTCCTGTTTTAGTGAGGGATCATATTTTTATGGGTTGAAAAAAGAAGTTGTTGTGCTGATGGGTTCTTAAAACCCCTGACTCTGTAGCTTTGAGGCTAATGAGCACTCTATTGAATTTTGATTTCACAGCCTAGCACATTTTTGTCCTTTTAAGCTCCAAGTCTTTTAACGTCGGATCACACAGATCCGCTTGACAGGAATCGATCACACACAGAGTGATGGGAAAGCAACCTCTTATAGTCATTGTTATAGTGTGTTAGGAGTTGCTGTTTTGTTCGTTTTAATTGTACTGCTTATTTATGTTTTGTTATTCTTATGTGTGAATGTGTATAGCCCTCGCTCCTACACATAATATGGAGATATTAGTGATTAGTGATTAGTGTCTCTGTGAACTGAGATTGCATAGTTTGCTCTGTGGGATTTTCCTCCTCTACTTGCTGCAGTTGTCTCATAAATGACACACCCCTCACTGCAGCACACACTGGAATAATGCAGTGACTCTCTGCAGGCAAAATACAAATTGAATAAGAAGAAAATGGTAGCACTTTACAATAAGGCTCAGTTCTACATATCTAAGATGTCTGAATTAAGAATAAGCAACAATTTTCCAGTATTTTATTAGGTTAATTTTAATCAGCAAATATACTTTTATTATAATAGTTGTTAATTTATACAAATTGTAAAAGCCTTAGTAAGTACAATAAACAATAAACTTAAGTGTTGCTAATTATGTTGTGTTAACTATCGAATTAAATGTGTTACATTAATGTCAATGCAGGGTTATTATAGTTCACTAAAACTAAAATCGTAACAATCTTAACAATCGTAAATCCTTACAAACTGGATAAATTATATTAAATTACAAGGCAGCTTTTATCATTTTTCTTTATTTTATAGGCACTTTGTGTATTTTTTGACTACGTTAAAGGCATAAAAATTTCATAACATGTCTGGAGGTATTTAGAAAACGTCAAGTTTACATACATGTTTCTGTAAAAAAAAAAAACAGTGCTACTGTTTCTATTTTCTAAATATAAATATACACAGAACACACATATTTATTTACATATATATATATATATATATATATAAAAATAAATGTGTGTTCTGTGTATATTTATATTTAGAAAATCTTTACTTTTTAAAAGTATAATGCGATAATGTAATCATTTGACTTTTAATAAAAGTGTTTAACTTGGTGAAACTAAATAGTCTCTACTACAAACTACAACTACAATAGTTCTAGTAAAAGGTGTGCATTGGCACATGATGTGCAAGACACATTCAGTTAATGAGTCAGTATATATTCTAGCTCTAGATAAGTATTGAATATGCTGATTTCCGGTAAAGTGGTTTCATTAATTTTAAATATTAATTTTTTAACATTGGTTGTTGAACTTCCCTTTGCGATGTCTTCATTTACTACATTAAATATGGATGAGCCAGGATTGGTTCATGTGTGGGGGTCAGAGTTGAAGTGTCTAAAGGCTGTCATGTGCGTACAGTCAAGTGCATGTCTTTTTAGACATGTCTGTGTATGTGCAAGAGATTTGGCATCTTTATATCATTTTTGACACCTGTTTTATTACTAAGTATCACTGGAGAGACATTTGGACATTGGTGTTTTCATTTTATATCATAGATGAGTTATTTTACTGTAATATTGACATTTATTGTTGATTATTTTTCACTAATATAGCTGTGTGGATGTGTCTTTCTGAAAATCCACATGCTTGCAAAGGCCTTATTAGTGCACTAAAATGCCTTTGTCTATTATCTCATGTGGAACAACAATCAAAAGCTTTTAGCACAAAAGCTTCTGTGAATAATTTAGACCAGATATTATTTGCTGTGGTTAGCAGAAACAAATTGCTCCCCCTCGAATGACATAAATGGATTTCCTTCATGGAGTCGGGCCGGGAGGGGAGATGGCTGGAGTTGAAGGAGGGGTGAGAGGATGAGGGCGATGCTCTCTTCTTCACTAATTGGTTTAGACGCTGGCATGCAAGACACTCCCAGTTTGGGTGGATCGCTGGATTGCTGGCGGTTGCTGGGTTTATAAGAACAGATTGACATTCATAATTCTTGTTCATGAGCCGACCTCCAAGACCCCGGGTGAGTTATTGCCCTGATTTTGTCTTTGGTGCGACTGGCCACCTGTGTGCATGAGTCGGTTTGTTTTAAGGTGTTATTCTGCATGGGTGTACATCCTTACCCTTACCCTTTTGCATTATACATGCTTGCACCTGTTATTGTAGTACCACAAGTTGTTTTCATTTTAGTTCAGGGGATTTTATTTTATTTTATTTATTTTGTCGCCCATTTGAGTAAAGCTCTTCAGCGCAGGCGTATGGAGGATCAGTACTCTGCAGTAGTTGATTTGTGCAGTACATCATTCAGTCAAGACTTACAGGATCAATACAGGCTTATGATAAAGAACCTCCGGCACAAGTAAACTATGCAGACAGTTTTGTAAGAGACAAGCTTGGTCCGAATCATATATACTTCAGTGAATTGGGCAATATTTTTTTTATTAAGACTATTTAGTTTGTATTGTTTAGATTTTCATACTACTTTTTTTTTCTATCTCCTACCTCATCTCAGGTTATATTTATACTGATAGCAATGAAATCTCTGGATGTCAAAAGTGTCTGTACTTGACTATGTTCTTGTTTTAATTAACCTTTTTAAAGGATTTCCGTTGTTTTCATTTTATTGTATTTCTATTTGGTTTTACTATATTTTTTAAAATAATTTCAGTACTTCAACTTAAATTTATTTTTTCGTTAGTTTTTAAATTAAAGTTTTTCATATATTGTAGTTTTAGTGAGCATTAACTTTCAGATGATGGGTTACATGAGTTTTATTGTCTTTGCTCCTATTGGTAGTTGCTGCATACTTGGTTATAAACAGTTAAGAATTTTATGCAAATATGTGTTTCTCATTATTCCCCAAATCGCTGTCCGTGTAAATGTGCCGATGTGAAAATTGGAGCAGACAGCACTAAAAGCTTAAAAGCATATGAACAACTCCTTTTAAATCTTGCTTTATTATAGCCATTTGTTTGGAATAAGTGATCTAATCGTGAAAATGTGCATTGAGATGTGCTGTCACAATGGACTCTTTTCACATTTCTGGGTTTCTGAGAAGCAGGCGTCATCAATCTTGGGTAAACGTCTATAGGGGTAAAAATGAAACTACAACAAATATATTTATTGTGTTCACAATTGCTCCAATACCAAAAGAAAACCTCCACAGTAGTGTTTCTATGACTTAACAAAAAAGGAAAAAATAAGTAAATCAAGACATTGAAATGGTGATCAAAAGAGACAAATATGTCATATTTGCCTTTCCCACTCAACAACTTAACTGTTTCTGAAATTGCATGCATAGCTAATGTAACACACTAGATTTACAAGATAATGAAAGGGTTAGTTCACCCCAAAATTAGCATTTTGTCATTAATCACCGAACCCGTAAAAGCTTTTTTCACCTTCAGAACACAATTTAAGATATTTTGGATGAAAACCAGGAGGCCTGTGACTGTCCCATTCACTGCCAAGTAGTGAACACGGTCAAGGTCTAGAACAGTATGAAAGACATCATCAGAATATTCCAATACTTCATTTGTGACACACAGATGTGATGTTTGCATCTGTTTACGCTTTGATTTGAATGCTAACAGCGCATCTGTGTGTCCTGACTGACACAGAGGAGCGTACACTGATTGCGTCCAGCGGTTGCTCTCCAAACTGGCACTACAGTGCCAAATTGTTGAATGAATTGAACATCTGAACAATTGAAGTTGTTATTTTTGTTTTATTTCCATACAAAATGTGTTCTCGTCCAAACCTGCTCTCTTATTGCAAGATTCCAACTTATACAGTATATAAAGTAGGTTACATTATATCAAAACTAAACTAAATTTACCCTTTAGTTTCCCCATTATGTGTTTTTTTGGGGGCACTTATAATATCTGAATAATCTATATTACATATGATTTTACTCCATGTTTAAAATTATGTTTAAGTTCAAGTATGGTTTTGTTTAAGATGTATTTCACTGAATCTGGTGTGGGGTTTTTTTGTTTGTTTTGTTTTTGTTTTTCACGTCGCTTCATAATATTATGGTTGAACCACTGATGGCACGTGGTCTATTCTAACGATGTCCTTCATACTTTTCTGGACCTTGATGGTCTAATTTACTTGGCAGTCAATGGGACAGTCACAAGTTTTTATCTAGTATGTCTTACATTGTGTTCAGAAGACAAACAAAGCTTTTACAGTTTTGAAACGACATTGGGTAAGTGATTTAATGACAATTTTTTTTTTGGGGTGGAGTAACCCTTTAACTGTGGAAATGCATTACAGTTTGTGAAAGGGGTCCATAACAAAATAATTACTGCTGCAAATGGTTTTGCAGGTTTTAACAAAGCACTTTTCCCTGGACACACATGAACGGTGTCACTTCCCTCCCAGATGACCTGCAATGCATGTCTAGCTGGATGAGTTCCTTGCATGAGCCTTGTGTGTGTGTGTGTGTGTGTGTGTTTTGTATGGCCTCTGGTGTTCCTTCTTACCTGAGGCTCGTAGCACCTGCCTGAACCCACCTGACTCTTGCTCCTGTGCCATTGTATCTGTCAGGAAAGGGGTGGGACCATCTCTGATTACAAGACGCATGGCCAGAGTTCTCTGCCACTGATAGCACGGTCTTGTTTTGTCCCTCCTCACCTGTGCTATTTAAGGCGATGCCTCAACCCAGCTCTCGGCTCAGTCCTGGTCCCAGTTTCCCAAGCCTGCTTGTGCTTGGTGCGTGTGTGAGTGCGTATGACTGGTGGCGGAATCAGACAGGTGCGAGAGCGTCCTTGAAAGTGTGTGAGAGCGGGGTGGTGGGGGACAGGGTGCAATCATGTTTGCGGGAGGGTACGCGGGGGGGACCGTGGGCCGGCGAAAATCCACTCTCCCCTCCGAAAATCTGCAGATCCCCAAACCGGCGGGGGCGAGTGTGCGGAAGAGCAGTAGTAGCAGCAGCGGAGGCAAGATGCTGTCCATGACCTACAGCGAAAGCATACGGAGCGGCATTAGCCGTTACCACTCGGACCAAGGTCTGAACCAGACCACCAGGCACACGGACCAGGCCGAACTCCAGCGGCTCAGGGAGCAGAGGATTGCTGCCCAGATCAAGAACATGGAAGACTTCCTCAAGATGAACGGCCTGGCGCTGGAGGAGTGCGTATCGTACCAGACAGGCATGAAGTACAGGTAAGAAAGAAACCAGGTGGTTGTGAGCGCTGGACTTTTAGATTTTAAGACCTTGTGCATATCGGCCTGCATTTTTGGATCGTTAGTGCACTTGGTTTGCTTTAAATGTAGCTTGGTGTTACCAGGAGGACAAAGCAACAGGTTGAGTTGGGAACAGCAACACCCGAAAAGTATTGACTGTGGCGCCATTTTTTAAAACCGTCGCAGAAAGTAGTGATTTTAGTCGTGAAGCTCATGTCCGGTGTAAACAATTGTAGGTTGTTTATGGTTGCCAAGCAACTGGGTGCACTATATATGTATAGTGGTATAATATAGAGGTATATTTGAAATTTCGAAAAGGATTGGAACTTGTTTGTAATGGACAACTATTTTGAGTTTGTTGTTTTCTAGCAAACCTTTAATTGTAATGCATTTTTGTCTTGAACTTCATATTGATTACAAACAGATCAGCTTCGACGACTGAACTGAAACTTTCAACACAAATCTAAAGCAGAACTCTGCGGCACTGTGGCTTCAGTGAATGCGGTCCATTTGCTCATCTCCATGCAAGCAGCTCAGGGTTTATTTTCATCAACTAGGTCGCTGGCATATTTGCCCAACAATGAGGGAGGGCATATCAATCTCTGAGGCGAGGTGGAAGAAAAAGTGCCCAGAGAGAGCAGCATCTCAGCATGTGGCGAGATCGTCTTCCGTTTTACGGGATTGATGGATTCTCAGCATCCTTGCTAGGGGTTAGGAAATTTATATGGATCTGTGTCAGCTCCCTGTTTGCAGAAAAACCTTTTTTACTCATGCAGAACTATTGACGATCGATGCTGCGTGCATCAGTCAAAAACAGACCTGTTTGAAGTGGAAAAAAGTTGTTTTGGCTTGACATGTTGTTGTTGTGCAGTGGATGATGTTGTCATGTGCTGGTGTTTAGCGGTCTGGTGTTGTGTATCAGGGACAGCAGTCGGTCAGCGCATCTATTGTGCTTTACTGTAACGCTCGCTCAGTCGAGCATTAACTGCTGATCTGGTGTCAGTTCTGAGAACAGGGGCTCGCGTTACAAGGCATATGGTGGTTGTCCTGTCATATCAAAGCAAAGGATCATAGAGCACCTACTCGTGATGAAAATTAGTACCTACCATTGATAAAGATCACAATTATCTTTATTACACCTCCAGGCTGGCATCTTTTTGGCTGAGATTCAGTAGCTGTATCAGTGACAGGTTTAGTTTATCAACAGTGAATGTTGTGTGTTTGGACAGCATAAATCTTCCCTTCATACTCAAGATTTGAATGATCTTATTTATGACCTGTTGTCACTAACCGCACAGAGTATCTTCCATCATCACTTATTCTTCCATGCAAGCTGTCAGGCAGAAACATGCATTTCCGACCGTACTCATCACTAATTCAAGAATGGAGGGATAGATAGACACTGAAGCTGCGAAAGAGAATGCCACCCATGCCTTACTGCGTGTCTCCTTAACCCAGACAATATGGTACTTGTGTAACAATAGTACTTACTAGGTTAACATGGGCAGATCTCTTATCAGTGTGCACAAGATTGGGCTTTGATTGCAGCACACTTACGATTGACAGTAGCATGTAAACATTTGTTCCCAATCTGCTTTCTTTTTTGTGCTTACCAAAAGCCTGAATTTCATAGACAAAGAAGTAGTGTTTGTGCATCCAAAAATAAGGCTGGATCATTTTTCAGGTTTTATTGATTAATTTGTTTTTGTTGTTGTTTGTCGTTGTATTAGATTTATTAAGAAAGGCTAATAGAAAGCTAGTATTTTTTACACATGAGATTCCACCCCTCCTGCAAATCACTTTTCAAAAGAAATACATGCAGAAGCGTAATGGGATGCACAGATGATATATCTTGTCTGTGCGAACAGGCTGCGTAGAGTTATGCAAATACATACAGACAGGTAAGACAGCCAATCATAGCCCTCAGACTGAGGAAGATGATTGGACGAATGAATTTGTGTTCCTAAACCTTCCACAGACGATATTAATACAAATAGAAATATATAGGTCAGTCATGAAACTCTAGATGGCGCAGGCTGACGGGTTGTTAACATAACTAATGATATTCACTTGAGATTCTTGCAGTGCACTTTTAGAGTTTTTCTGAAACCCAATGAGACGGACATTGGGATGGTTGCACAAATTGAGAGACGTGAGGTGAACTTCTTTACTAACTTTATTGGTAGCGTACTGGTATTTTTTCAGTACATTTTGAATTTGAATTGACTTTTTGAGCTGACCTTGAGTTGACATTTTGGCTAACACAGTGTCTAATGTGAAGCAACAACAGGTGATAAAAGGTGTCTTTTTCATGTTCATTTATAATAGTTTTTGTCCTAACTAGCCACAACGGCGACATGTTTCGATTTCCGTGACATCACGTCTGGAACAACAACATACAAACTATGGCGGCGATAGTAATAGGTACTGATCATTATGTGCTTTATTCATCATTAAACATGTCTAATGTGAGTTTAAATATCATTTTGCATGACTTTGTAGCCATATCAACAACAGAGAGTTTACCTCAGATCTAGAAAAAAAATTAAAACATGTACATTAAAACTGTGAATTTGAACCAACAAGTGTTTTCCATGAGAAAGATAGTCACCTAATATATACATTTAATGATGCAAAAAGGTTTGATATTTATAAATTACATTATAAACATATTCATTTCATTGCAAGTGCAGTGCGCTTCCAGAGAGAGCCCGCCCACACACACACATTTGATTGGCTGTGATAGTTGATTGATATTGTTGTCAGACACCCAGATTGCTTACATTTTCCTATTTCTGAACAAATGGGATGTTTAAGACAAGTTTACACAGTATTTCCGTTCATATTTCATGCATAGTTAGTAAAGAGGCTGTTACCTGAATCTTGTTGTTTTTACATTAAACTGACTAGTCAAATGGTTGATTGAAAGTAACTGAAAATGAAAGATTGATCAGATGATCCCAAAATCCCAAATCATAGTACCTTATTTGTATGTCCTTTTCTTTAACCAGTGAAGTATGCACTATTAATATGTAGTTTAATGCAGGTTTCTACTCTGTTTTGTTGATTAATTTGATCAGGTGTGTTAGATGAGGGAGACATACAAGATGTGCAGGACAGGGGGTCCTCCAGGACAGGTTTGGGAAGCACTGATATAGGGGATATGTAACTACCATATAAGTTTCAAAACAGTCAATCCACAGTAAACTGCACTAAAGTAGCTGTGATTTTCACGAGTCGCTGTGACTTTGTTTCAGCAGGCAACTATTTTTACAGCTACGTTATTATTCGAGCTACAATTAATCACAACAATGCATATACAATTATGCATGATTATATATAAATCGTCAGTGTGTTGTTTACACACATGCACACAGACATTATTTATAAACAACATATTTGTGAGATGCAATGCAACTTTAGACGCACCCATAGCAACAAAAGACTATACTTTATTGACCCTTTTCTGATAAGAACTGTGCAAACTCAAGCATTTTTGACCATCGTTTCTGTCCAGTCCGCTCGTTTTATCACGTTTAACCACAGTTTTCATTGTTTTTTTGTCTGGCACTGGCATCAGGTATGCAATCATTTTTCTAATGTGAGGCTGTATTACATTAATTCTGGCACCCAACATCACAACAAGATGATATTTCAGGCTCCTTATGTAGCCAAATCTGTGCTAGCTTAAATTGGCCGCCTCTAGTCTTCCATTGTTTTGCATTCAGCTAGCACTGTGACATAATTGTGATGTCATTAGATTTGATTGGCCTGGTCATGTATCTCTAAAAAAACAGGCCAATCAGAAGAGAGGCTCATGAATATTAATTCCGGATAAAATCGACCAGTTTTGAGAGAGGAGCTGTAAGAACATACTGATGGTTTTTGCCACTCATACCTAAAATAAACCCTCAAAAAGGTGTACAATGTGGGACCTTTAAAGACTGGTGCAGATGGATTGTCTGTTGTTGTGTTGGAGTTGAGTGTGTATAACCTGACTGTTTAAGGTGATAGTTGGAGCACACTCTCCTGTCCTTGACATGGATCCGTCAGGGCAGCACTCAGCAGAATTAAGTTTGACCCACAAAAGCGATTTCCTTACACCTGTTTAAAAACCACCAAACTATCAGCTGTTGTGCTTCAAACTTGTTTATTTATCAGACATTCACAGTATGTTTAAAGTGTGTTCAAGAGAAAATTCAATCAAACTTCCTCTTAGAACTCATTCTCTTAATTCTTCTTTTTTTAATTAGTTAATCCTAGACAAATTTCATGCAGTAATTGCATTAATAGAATAGCAGCTATTGTAATATTTGCAATTTTGCATGTTGGATTATAATTGGTCTTTTCTTTGTTCCATCTGTTTAACCATTTATAGTTGGCTTTGCAGTGGAAAGATTGTGTGACATTTAATTGACATAGCTTTGCCAAACCTAGTTTATCAACACTATTCCTTTGCTGTCTCGCAGGCTCAGCCGTTTCCTTCGCAAATCTCATCTTTAATTGAAATTTACAACATTGCATTATCCAATTTGTGCAACGTAGCAACATTCCTATGTGCATATTGGTATTTCTGTTTCAGTTTCACCGTAGTGAATAGTTCATGGCCACAGATACAGTCTTGTGGTCAGAGCTTTACAGTTTCCCAGCCATACACGCATCCATTATGACTCCACGTAATGACCTTCTGAAATCATTCACAAATGAAATGGGTCTGTGTGGGACAGCAATTACCAGATTTGAACACGAGGTGGAGATCCAGTTCTTTGGAGACTGAAGACATGATGTCAGACTCTCTCAGACGAGATCAGCTTTCTCTCATCCATCACTTCAGGACGTTGATGGATGCCATGTGGCGTTAGTGTGACGTCTGTGAAGCAGAGCAGGTCACATTTCTCAGTGTGATTGAATAATAAAAATCAACTATTGAATATTGACATGTTCTTTTGGGAAATGAAGTAAATCACTTCTTGACATGCTCTGTAATGTTTTCTGGAATAGCCTGTTGTTCATCAACATAAGCTGTAATTCAAAATAGTGTTTGTGAAGCTGTTGTGCACTTCTTTTGTCAGCCACCAGATGGTGGTGTGTGTGAAGGGCTAAAGACTTCAGGCTTGTGTGAGGATCGCATTTGTGCAGATTTATATAATTGTGTTGTTATGCAGTTGCTGTCTGGATGTTGGTGAGAAACGCTGTGTTTGCGCTTTGCGACTGTTATTAGTAGCCATATTGATCATTATGTGCTCTGGCTGCTTTTTAATGAGCACCTGAGCTTTGTTTTTACTCTTACTGGAAAATAAATGAATCTGTATTATCTGAGCCAGCAAAATAATCGAACTGAAATTGAGTTCTTCTTCTTCTTCTTTTTAATTAGTGTAGCTTGCTTCTCTCCATTTAAATGGCTCCTTTTTCTTGTGTTCCTCTGCTAAACATTGTTCAAGCAACAACATTGATTGTTTTCAGTAGTTAAGGGCTCTTTTCTCAGCTATTTTTGGCTTGCAAGGTTGAACGCTATAGCTGCCATTGCTTCTGTTTTGTGAAGAGACTCTCTTCATGAAATATAAATGATAGAGATTGTGTTGCACTGAATTCTTATCTTGTGTTTTGTCATGGAAGATGGCATTTGTTCATGTTTGACTTTTGGCGTATACATGGAGAAATCACCATTTTCGTTATTCTGCTTAAAAATTAAAACTTTTATTTAGTAAGGATGCTGATCAAAAGTGAAAGTAAAAACATTTATTTGTTATCAAATATTTTACATAAATGCTGTTCTAATAATATACAGTATATAT
>JAUMHE010000060.1:4633692-4643963 GCA_032359235.1 Enteromius mattozi | reverse complement strand
CCCCCCCCCCCCAAGCCAATAGTCAAAGATCCTTCCGGCTCCTAGAAGCCCCCCATATTGACTGCAAGGTCAGCATCTGATCTTCTGCCAGAGGCTGTGGTTTCTGTGTGGATAAACTAGAGCATCGCTTTGAGCTGATCTTCTCTAATGATGCTCGGAGCAACTGAATCGAGCCGCACCGAATGCTACTGTGAATGTGTGCTTTTAAACATACGGAGAGTTCATGCATATATGATGAAAGACTCTGGGCAGTGTCTTGGAGTTTCTTTGAGGGTTTGTTTATGTGTGTTTGAGAACTGTGCTCAGATACCCAGAGGAAGACACAGCCCGGGAAGCACTGCTCTCTTGTCAGGGTGAGTTTCAATGATGTGCCATATTAACTCCCTAGAGCTGTTGGTAGCAGAAGTGGGCCATTGCACTCAGGGTTCAAGAGTCTGAAACTTCAGCACAGGAAGTTACATCACAGACCACTTTTAATGCGATGTAATGAACATGCTATGAACAGAAAACAAGCTTCTGGCTACTACACTAAAGAGACTATAACATTGTGGAATCATTCCATTGCACAAAATGTACTTTTTAGTGTTTCGTTTTGGTCAAATATTGCAAAGACAAACTTTTTTTGTTGTTGGAATAATGTGCACTGGTGAATAATGCTTATGACATCTTTTTGTATAGTTATTGCTACGTAATCTTTTGTGGATAATTATAAATTTTTCATGATTTTTGCTGAATCAAAAGTTAAGAAGAACACCATTTATTTGGCATAGTAATCCTTTGCAACATAGTAAATTTGTTTACTGTCACTTTTATTTGTTTACCTTGATTGATTAAAGTTTACTGTTAAATTATAAATTTAAATAAGAAGGTGCTGCCACAACAAAAGAGATAACAGTGCAGTAAGTGTAAAAGGAAAGCTCCACTTTTTTTGAAAATAGGGTCATTCTCCAAGCCCCCCCCCCCCAAAAAGTAGAGTCTTACTATTTTTTGAAAACATTCAGCCGATCTACCAGGCTAAAAGTGCTACCGCCAGACTCAGAAATCAGCTGAATGGATTCAAAAACCGTAAAACTCAGCTTTTTGCAGAAAAAGCTTATTTTCAACCAAAAAATGGTCTTTTGGAACCTTTATTTTTAAAGGTAAAGAACTGCAGGTGCAGGGTGTTCATGCCACATTGTTCCATTCCTGGAAAAATAAATGTATGTTTCAGTATGATTAGCTTTTACTCTGTGCTCCCAAAGGGACAAAAGTCCTTCCAGCCCTGTTTTCCGGGATTCACTCTGGCAGACCGGCACCTTTGTCTCACCTAGTGTAATTTTCTTTAGTCAGTTCCAATCACAATCTCATTCTGCCCAGATGAATCGAAGCAGACAGGGCCATTGTAAAGAGAGAGGACTGGCTTTCAATTAACCAGCATCTTTCCCTGTCCAGATTGTGCAGTATTACTCTGGTCGCTCTCCACAGTACAACAGACAAAGACATTGTACCGGTGGGTGTAGAATTGGGAACGATGCCATATATCGTAGATTGAAGTCGCTTGACATCTCTAGCCTTATCTTATCCGTGCTCTCTCTGTGGAGATGCTTCAGTTTAGCTGTGTGGACAGATTAAATGGCTCCAGGATTCAATTAATGATTTGAGTAAAACAGGCTTATGATTTTGTGGAGGAGATCCTATTCAGCTAGGTGATGCAAAATGGGCTGCAAACCTCTTTATTTATATCTTTCCGTTATTCTGCAAAACAAATCTATTTAGACGAATAGATTTAGGCAACATGAAATGCGTTTGCAACCCAATTTCATATGTATAACGCAGCACTGGTGCTTAAAAAAAACAACAATATATTTTAGCGTTGGAATTAATGCGTGCAGATTATTTGTGCTTTTGAAGCTCTGTGGCCATTAGCATTATTAAAACTAATTGTAGCTTTCAAAGATTTCTGTGATGTAAAATTTTTGGTTAGCACAACATAATAAATCTGTTTCCAAGACCATAGATATTAATATAAAAGGTTTCCCTGGAAACAATGTTTATAAAATGACTTGTATATCTGACATTCACCAAATGCCCTTAAATAGCATCTACGAAACATAATTGTAAGTTCTGAACTCAAAGTGTTGAGAGATTTAAGACGGTGCAGTAAGCGTTAAAGTGTTAAGGCGTTAAAGAGTAGGCGTGTTGAGAGATTTTATTGCACTTCTGGATCTCACTATAACTGATACTACCTTCAGTTCAGACTCACTCCCACATGAAATAATGCCTGATGAATGTTTGTGAGAAACAAACAGCAGCTTTTGCTTCTACAAAGCCACACAATAGCACTATAAACGCTCTGTCTCACATGTGCATTTCTATTTAAGTCTTGAGCAGAGTGTGTGTGTAACTCTTCCCTCTGATAAGGTTTTTTTTCCTGCTTCTGAACTGAGGATGGATGGCTGTATGTTCTGCTCTCTGTGTGGTGCTGATAGCTTTTAATTAAGGCTTGCATGTTTGCGCTTTAAGAACGTGTAGATTCTCACTGTTTTCCTCACGCTCTAGGGATAGATTTAATAATTCCGGCTGGGCTCTACCATAAATAAACTTTATTCGTCTCCATGATAATTTGTGTTGTGTCGATGGTGTGGACTGCATCTGTTTGCATAAAAAGGGTCTGAAACCTTCAGCTGTTTACTTTTTGTCAAGCAGTACTCAGAGAGACAGATCTGAACTGTTTGGAAATATCCATTCATTCAATTATAGTTTACCTTTTTAATTGTAAAGGACATTTTTGTGTTCATAATCTTTCATCAAAACATTTTCAGCTGCTCTGCTTCTGAAAGGATTTTCATTTTAGCTGACATCGCCAAGGTTGCTTAAATTTCAGCCAGAGGGTTTCAGCAGTGTTGCAGACGGATACTAATCAATACTTCATAATGCAGAAGTAAAATGGGCTGCAAAGAGTTTGATATTGGCTTTAGATTACCTGGGCATTTTGCAGTTGGTGAGCAACAGCAGGTGGCGCTTATGGAACAGCAGGGATTTATAGGCTACTGCTACTTTAAGACGGATTCAATATAATGATACATATGAGCTTTCTTTCTCCACTTTTTACATTCAGTTAAGACACAACCATGAAGCATACTTGCAAAGACAGTGACCAGACATGCCACTTCCCAGGAACACGTTCTGCCCAGGATTTCTAAATTGCTAAAATACTGATCAAAGTACCATGTACCAATTCTGGACAGAATGTATCCCTGGGAAGGGGCACGCCTGGTCACTTTAGACTATGTGTCCATCCAGGACGCAAGGATACATGAAAAGGATACTATTTTGTCTCTCCACGCTGTCACAGCTTTCTGTGTGCGAGTACAGAGTTTAATTCTCAAGTGCTTGGTTTAAAACGCTTGAATGTTTAATCAGCAAATGACCAACTATGATCCGTTTCTTTGATCAAAAGTGACATTAAAAGCATTTATAATGTTAAGAAATATTTTTAATTAATTAATAAGTTTTGAGTAAATTCTGTCCTTTTGAACTGTCTGTTCATCAGAGTATCCTGCAAAAGCTTAAATAGCACAATTTGATTTAAAATTAAAGAAAAAAGAAAAATTTGCATATCAAAATGTTTTCTAAAGGGTCATGCTTGAATCTGATTGATGAACACTGCGATTGTTTTCGGGTGTGCGTTGTTTAAGAATTCAGCAGACCAAAGTCAGTTATTATTTACTTAACATAAACAGTTATTTGAAAAATTTGATTTACAAAAAATTCTGTTTTTATTGTGTTTTTGTTCAAATAAATGCAGCCTTGGTGCGCATACAGGACTGCTTTGAAAAGCATTTAAAAAACATACTGATCCCAAACTTTTAAACAGAAGTGTCTTTTTTTCCGTTCAACATTAATTAAATCTTAAGTGAATAACATGGTAGCAAAATACAAAAGCTGTTATAATATATGGGCATGTCCAGCCTCTTTGTTACTGTAGAGGAGGGGATTGTGTAGGACTTTGTGAACGACAGTTGTGCAGGTCTGTGAAAATTGAGCATGTGCGCATTCTGTGTGGGCCACTTCGTAACCCTGATAATGGTAATGTGAACTCTTATTCACAGTGTGTGTGTGTGTGTGTGGAGGCTGTGGAAAAACGGGTGGTGTTGGTGGAGAAGAGGGAAAGATGTGGGATTTGAGATGGAACTTCTTTCTGACTAGAGCTGAAGCCGTTCTCAGGTAGAGCTACTGCTTTTAGAACAGGGTGTAGGAGGCTTGCTCACAGTCTGAATTGCTCTTACATAAACACAAATTTCAGAGAACAAATCCGCACGAGGCAGCAATCAGAGTATTGTGTGCGAACGAAAGAATGGTGTACATATAACTCAACACATTACCCACCGCAGATTCCTTGAAGAATGTGGTACGTTGTTCCTACATGACCTTTTAGCCTTTGCCTGGCATTAATTACTCATAACAGCACGGTTTGTGCGCTACTTTAGTGATGCTCTCATTGCCTTTGAGGGCCAGTTGGCTACTGTTTGGTCATGCGAAATGCATTTGCCTTGCCTAAAAATGTACAATTTGTCATCATTTATTCACCCTTAGGTGACATAAAAATTGGCAATATGACGTGTTCACTATATTTTAGGTACTAAAGCCATCTCATGCTGATGTTGAAGTTAATTTAAGTGAAAGGGTTGGTTCACGCCTAAATGAAACTTCTGTCATTAATTACTCACCCCCATGTTGTCCTAAGCACGTAATACCTTCGTTCATCTTCAGAACTTCAGTGACTCAACTTCAGTTTTGCAATGCTACAAAAAGACTTTTTTTGCACAAAGAAAACATCAAACATCAGAAATAACATCATTTACTCAACCATTCTTTTCCCTCCGAGTTACGTCTTCCACCATTTTGGAGATTACTTAAAATTTGACGTTATTTGACATAATCAGCTCTGTTTATGTTCAGGGGGAAAGCACGTATGCTTTGTGATACTCTAAAATGGCGGAAGACGTAACTCAGGGGAGAAGAATGGGTGAGTAAATTGTTATTTTTGTTTTCTTTGCACAAAAAAAGTATTTTATAGCGTCGCAAAAAATCACATGGACTGTTTTACTGATATATTTACTATGTTTCTGGATCTGGGATCATTTCAGTTGTGTTGCTGTCTATGGAGGGACAGATGGCTCTCTGATTTTATTAATAACAGTTATTAATTAATTACAGGATTTTTATTTTGGGGTGAACTAAGCCTTTAAACACGTCAAGACATTTTGCTCCTGGTTTCAATGATTATCGAAAGCAATCGTTTTTGATGTTATTTAAATGAAACCTGCATTTATAGAAGGTCTGCCATTATAGCCATCATAAAAGTAGACAATATGACTTATTTGAAGCCATGCAAAGTCTTGAACAGACTGATATTGAATCAGTTGTCAATGATGATCAAAATGAATGGCTATGCATGTATTTCCTGAGGATCTGCCGTTCAAATAAGGTGAGAATTGGCATTTATTTGGTCGAACTGTTCCTTTAATACTGACGAATGTGTTTTGACAAAGGGTGTTCTACTTTTAAAGTCTCGTCTTTTGAGTTGACAAACTCACTGAGGCAGGTGGAGACACTCACGATCAGCAGAGACAGAAGTCATCTGAACTCTGAAAAGCTGAACTCCCTCTGCTTCGTAAACAAACCTGGCTGCCCCGTGTTCTCTGCATATCGTTAACCCGGCTAAAAGACACAGGTGACATTTATTGACCTCTGGCTTGGTCTCCAGTGACTCCTGGCAAACCCAGTCTCCAGCTCTGCACCTGGGTCCAGTTGTGACTGGGCCGCTGTCCACCATGCAGTATTCAGCTCCAGCCCATGAAATATTCAACACAACACAACGCTGACAACAAGAAAACAGTAACACAATCAAGACTTCCCTAGCCCGGATTGTCTTTCGATTTGCTCATTTCTTTAGTCCAGCATAGTGGTTTTAACAGGGTCGGTTTATTATTTGAGCTTCCTTGACACAGTTACACAGCTTCAGTCATGTGTTTATCGGTGTAGACAGCAGTAGAGTTCTGGTTTAATCTGTACTAATCATGTTAGGATGCTCCGTTTGATGTCACAAACATCAAACCATGAAAGGAGTCTTCTCCTGATCTCCATATCTCAGATCTTATTCACTGTACATATTATCAGCAAGGGCGCAACCAACGAATGAATCATAAACAGCCTTGGAATTCATGTGTACATATTGTTTGTTTCCTACTGGGTGGTAATTGCTGCGTATAATGAGAATACGAAGGCTCATTTTTGGCAGCCAGAGATGAGATACGAAATCTTTGGCGCGTGCCCGTTTCCACGTTTTGCACAACTCAATCACACCAACCAGTGCAATGCTTTATTGAAAGGCCATCATGCAAAAACACATTGATTTTGGAGTATGTGGGTCGAAACACCTTACCAGGATGCGAATTATCAGAACTTAAAAAGTGCATTTGCATATTCACGTCAGTTCGGAATTCTGTGTATTGCATAAGGGATGTTTCAACAGCATTTCTTAGCCACAAAAGTTAGATTACTAGTTAGTTGAAATGCACATTTTCACCAAATAAAAAAAAAAAGCTGAAATCGTGTTGGCCTGTGGAGGTAACCATAGCAACATAAGCTGCTCGAGCTGTTTCCATTAAGATCAGTATTGAACTGTACAGTAATTTGACAAAACACAAGTACTGTTATTATGCATCACTTTGTTAAATGTTTACATCTCAAAAACTTTTGTAAGTCTTAAAGTGACATAAAATCGGCACAGGTTGGTCGTTATTACAGACCTACAATATGTATGTATAAAAACATGAAAAGCTATGGTGTGAGGAGAGAAGGTTTTTTTTTTTGTTGTTTTTGTTTTTGTTTTTTCATAGAAGAAATTTTTTGGTACCCAAGAGAACCTTAAAATATATAAATATAAGACATTTAGTGCATGATTCATTTAGGAAAAAAAAGTATATATTTTTTTAATTGATTGACAACACTGTGTGTATATAATATATATATATTAATTATTACTATTGCATATAATCTAAAGAACCTTTTTCCATTATAAATACGAAATGATACACAATGCGATACAACTTTATTGTCAGACAAATTTGTAGTGCGTTATGGAGTATTTACAGAACCAATTGAAGCCAGTTAAGAACCTTTTTTAAAAGAGTGAAATGAACACAGGACATTCATTTTATATATATATATAAAATGTGTTTTAATGTTTCATGACACTTTTAATGTTTCAGGAACTGTACCATGATGCTTCTGTCCAACATTCAAAAGTCTATCTCACCGCAAACTCTAATTAAAAATTGGATAACTTTTTGTGACATTGACTTGAGCATTGTTGATTAACCACATGCTATTTACTTTTTAGCTTCATCTTAATTGCAAAACTAGATTTGAGCAGATACTCATTCCTCTTCCCCTAGTGAATTGTGCCTTGCAGATAGACATTTGCTTATTAACTTCAAGATTCCCTCGTGTCTGCAGTAAAGAGCGCAGCACTCCAATGGGTTATTTACCAAACATTTCTGCATTTTAATCTTTTGAACTTTTGTGCTGAGGGGCCCGGAGAAATCACCAGCCATATTAAGGTTCCCAGAAAACACTGCTATGAATAGGATCTCATGAAAAGCCAATGTCCGGTCCTGCAGGTTATTTTTTGGATCCAATGCAGCGTGTGGCTCACTGTGACCCGCTGACGCCTGTCTTTCATTGCATCCTGCCACCGGACACCTACCTCTTCTAATCCAACGTGGACACCCACACACAATCACACGCACAAAAACACCAAATATGCGTATAGAAACATACATGCCTTGTACTCCTACACACACAGACAGCTTGTTATATCACCCCTAATCCCAGCTACACACATGCTCATGTACAGACATCACAAACTAGGGCTGAATGACAGCATAATCTGTCTATCTATATGTGTGTGTGTGTGTATATACACACACACACACACACATACACACACATATATATATATATATATATATATATATATATATGTGTGTGTGTGTGTATGCGCTATTATGTATATAAATACACATGCATGTATATATTTAAGAAAAACATGTTATGTTTATATATTTATATATTAAATAGTTATAAACAATATAAATTATAATGATATACATATTAAATGTAAATATTTGCAAAACATACATGCATATGTGTGTGTACTTACATGCATAATAAATATACACAATATGTACACATTGCAATTAATCACAATTAATTGTTTGATAGAACTTAAGTGTGTGTGTATATGTATATGTGTATATGTGTGTATATATATATATATATATATATATCTTTATTTCTATATATTTAATTTGTTATATTGGTGTTGAGTGACAGTAAATAATGTTGACCAATTTGAATTTGTTGAATTGTTGTGATGAGCAGAATTATTGAAATGGGAATTACATTTTCTTGTAATTTAGAAAGAATGTTGTATTGAATGTTTTCAAATATATCCCAGCCCTAATACACACACACACACACACACACGGACATAGAGAAAAGTACATGCTGTTCTTCTGTTCTGTTAATTTCAGAAGTCTGTGGCACAAATCTGCTGTTTTATGCATTCTAATCTTGTTTTGTTTTCTTTCTGTGAACCTTTACAAATCTTATAATCATCTTACCATCTTTTTGGCTTAGTACGCAACACTGTTCTTTTTGGCACACCAGTTTTCTTGGCTGGAAAATAAATAAATAAAGTCAAACTAAAACAACATAAAAAAGTAAACAAAACAAAGTTGGGTCCAAAGACTTGTGCCCAAGTCCTCCGAGATGATCTGTGCTGACTTTCAGAGGATGATACAGAAGTTGAAAACTACGGTGACCAGGAGGGGACGTCTTCGGTTCACTTAGTTTTGTTGTGGCCACGACATATTAACTCATGGGAACGTGATGATATAACATGGCCACGAGATATTAATTCATAGGAACATGATATTATGTCATGGCCACAAGTAGGGATTCATCGATTAACCGGTTTCACTATTAACCGCCCTTGAAATCGTCACGGTTAATTAACAGTAAAGGTTCCGCTAAACCGAGTTTTTCTGTTACACAGAACGGGACTGTTGCAGCTTGACAGAGGGGCCAAACAGATACTTTATTTCCACCAAACTGCTGCTAAAGAGCGAATGCATATGAAATAACGGACGGCTAGCTGTACATTGAACGATTTTAATGCACGACGTGAACCACCTGGCACGAAGCTACAAGAGCTCGTTAGCTCAGCATTGTGACTGCTTCAGATAAGAAAGAAATAAAAGTGTGGTAAGATCACATTTACTTAAATCAGTTAAGTCTTCTTGAATTAAGTATTTGATAGATCGAGAGAGAGAGAGTTGCGTGTGTAAATTACACTACCTGCGTCTGTGCGTCTCTCCTGTTTTATTAATAAAAGTTTCCCCTGTTGGTTAAATAAAGTTAATGTTAGTCGTATATTAATAATACTTCATAAACTTTATTTACTATCCCTGTTGTAGTATAATTCATAAGTAAAAACCATAAACTAAACTAGTCTAAACTCTCTACCCAAGGTCCAAAAGAAATGTAAAGAATGTAAAAACTGAAAACATTAAATACTTTTGTGCTCTCTTATATACTTTTGTGATCATTTGTTATTTTCAAAAGATAAATACTATCATGGATGTTTACAGAGCAGAGGTCACTTTTTTCTAAATTCCGGTGTGAGAGATGGACTTTTGTGTGTCTTTTGTTTATTATTATTTTGTGCTGCATTAATGGTTACTGTGTTATTTCTGTTTCAAATGCCAGTAATAAACAGTACACTTTTAATATAATTAGTGTTCATGTGATTTTATACATTAGTAATTTTGTGAAATAAATAAATGCATAATACTCGTCATAACCGTAAAACCATGATTATTCTTCAGACTATAATCGTACCAACAAAATCTATAATCGTTGCATCCCAAGCCACGAGAGGTTGAGGTAACGACATCCTTATGTCGTGGCCCCGAGATGCTATGGTGAGGGAACAGCGTCCATTTCTCGTGGCCACGACTTCTTATGATGAGATTTATTGCGTAAACAAACCTGCGTGACCATAGCAACCTGGGATTATCAGAGATGTTTAAAACATTTTTATTACAGTAAACATTTAATTTAATATTTGTATATTCTAAATACTATTATTATTATTATTATTATATTAACTTGTTAGGTTGCTGTATTTTTATATTAATTTCATATAAATATAATGTTTA
>JAUMHE010000060.1:4614557-4628636 GCA_032359235.1 Enteromius mattozi | reverse complement strand
AAAGATGTTCATCCATCTTTGTGATGGATTGGTTAGTTTGTCAGACTAACACAACTCGCTGGAATACTTGATTCTGAAAATCATCTTTAAAGTTTTCCAAATGAAGTTCTTAGCAATGCATATTGCTAATCAAAAATTACGTTTTAATATATTTATGGTATGAAATGTGCAAAATATCTATGTGGAATATATTTTTGACCCATACGATGTATTTTTGGCTATTGCTACAAATTTACCCCAGAGACTATGGTCCAGGGTCATATATGAGATGGATTGTGTACAGTGAGCAGGTGTGCTTTATCTTATTTTATTTTTTTATTATTTTATGATAATGACCAGCCGATGTTTACTTGTGTTACTTGTGTTCTTTTGGACCTTTTCCTTCAGTAAGCTGCTTAGTTAAAAGCTTGAGAAAATAAATAGAGGTGTTAGTTTTCCCTCTTTTATTATAATTTAGGTTTAGTAATTTTGTTGTGTGATTTTTGTATTTTTCCTTATATTTCTATTTACCTTTAGTTTACCATTTTTGTTATAATTTTAGTAGTTTTAGTACATTGTTTGTTTCTGGTATTGCCAAGGTAACATTTCTAATTTATGTTGTTGTTGTTGTTTGTTTTTTTAAGTCGTTTAAGTTTTCATCTAATATTTTTATTTTAATATTTAAAAAAATAATACAATTTTAGATTTAATAAAGTTTTAGATTTGCTTAAAAACAACACTGCCTTATGGCACAAGTAGTAAAATCATTTCTGCCAAACACTGTTAAAAGATTAATTTACCCCATTTCAAAAACAAAAGATCAAACCCCATTTTGTTTCCTTCTGTGCATCACAAAAAATGGGAAGAAATATTGTTGAACTTTAAGAAGAACATTTGCTGTTTTTGGAGCGTGACAGTGTCTTGCTTCATTCACTTTCACTAAATGAAAAAGTGCAGCACTGAAGAGGAGAAGCAAACTAAAGGGGTTCGGAGCAAAATAAGGGTGATTTTTCATTTTAGAGTCAAGTATTCCTTTTAACGTTTTTTTTCTTCCCATAAGAATACTAGAAGAGAAAAAGATTGCAGAAGGATTTTAGAGAGATTAATAGTGAAGCCGTGGCATCTGTGAGCGTGGACTGAATTACAGCACAGCGGTTCATTGAATTAACTAGTGTGCGGCCTAAGGGAGAATCTCACTCACCGGGACAATCTCAGCCCCAACTGTATCCTCATTGGGCCCAATTAGCACCCTCAGCGTCACTAATGGCTGCCAGAGAGCATTTTAGTCTCCAGGCTGTTGCTGACACTTCTCCTCATCTGCGTATGAAAAGGAGGCACATTTTTCATGGAGTTAAAATTTTAGCACCCAGGTTGTTAATTACTCATTCACATACCTTAACGCTTTAAAGCAATACACTACAGGCAAAGTCCTTTTGAGATTTTAGCCTGTTATATATTTAGCTAATATGTATTGTTTCAGTCTAGTGAAAATCCAAAAGTACACATTTAAGTGTTTATTTTATTACACTTTATGTGTCTGTAGATTTCAATTACAGTACGTATCTTTGTTTCTCAAAATGAGTTTTTCCTAATCTAGCTGTAAATTTAAAAGTTTTTTTATATATATATATCATTTGCCTGATTTTAAACAATGTTTTATTCTTAACAATATATAAAATGCTCCGGGTGTGTGTTCACGGTGTGTGTGTGTGGTTGTTCACTTCTAACTGCTGTGTGTGTGCACTTGAATGGGTTAAATGCAGAGCACAAATTCCTAGTATGGGAAACCATACCTGGCCACATGTCACGTCCTTTTCCTTTCCTTTAAAATTATATTTGTATGGCTGTTTACTGTACTTTTCTAAATTTATTGTATGATGTTGGTGTCTTGAAAGAGGTGATTTACTGAACTTTGAAATGTCCCTTCAGCAGCCTGTTTTGTTGGATGTATATGTCAATAAAATGACGGATTAGTCCGATAACCATCTGGTTTTCTGTTGCAGGGCGGAGATGGTGCTGGGCAACATCATAAAGAAGAAAGGATGGAGGTATGTTCATTGACAGCATACAGCTTTTCATTTCCTTCGGCCGCTTCTTATCTTGTGCTGATAGTGCCTCAGAGATTGTGCCACTGCAACCCCAGACAGGCAGAAATATAAATTATTAAAGCCTGGCTCACCCAGTAGATGTCCCATCTAGATATTGAATTATGAAACGGTTGCACGGTTGTGTTTATTGTGCAGCTGATACATGTGTGTGCAACATAACACGAGATAAAGAAGGTTCGTGGTTAATAGAAGCCCATTTGTTAAGATGTTTTCATTTAAAGCAGGGTGGGCTCTTGCTGTTTCTGCATAATGAGATGAAGAGTAACTGAGCTCTCTGCAGGAAAGGATCTTCACGTTTGTGTGTGTGTGATATCGTGCTGCTTAGTCATCCTGCTAGTCAGTGTGCATCAATATCAGGGCACACAACCCCTCACCTCTGCAGAGACACAGCTTATTTCTGTCCTCTGTGTCTGTGCGTGGGCTTACTTACAATTTGTGAGAGAAAGTGAGCTAAATCTGACACAGCTTCCATTTGAGGAAAGGATATTCTTAAAAAAAACTAAGTGGTAGTACATTATGCGAAAAATATGTAATCATGCAATCTTTAAAAAGTAACTGTAATCTGATTATGAACACTTTAAAATATAATATAACCTACAGTACTTAATTTCCAGGATTCTGATTATGTAATCCAGATTACATGTAAGCAGTATTGTTTGTGTGTATATATCTATACTGTGTGTGTGTGTGTGTGTGTGTGTATACATGCATGTATGTAATAACAAAAATTATATTAATAAAAATATATTTATGAACCTATACATAAAAGCAGATGTATGTGCTATGTCCTAATTTATACAGCTAAATAAAGTGTATGTGTGACCATGCATTCCTTTGAAATTAAAATGGTTACCGCAAGCCGTTATTTTGGTGTAATTATTTGCAACTTGATTACTTTTTAAAAGCCTTTCAAAAAGTGACTTTTTTTTTTTTTTTCTTTTTTGCAGACGCTCCAGTTTAGTCATTACAACCAAAATATTTTGGGGTGGAAAGTATGTATATTTAATCTTTATTATACAGTGAATCATGGCATTATGTGAGCTTCAATGTTACACTCATAACTTAATGTACCTGTTGCTTTTTATTTCTAGGATACACTTTGTCTTTGAAATAGTGTTATATTTTGAATTGAATAAATTTTTTTGGCCTCATTTCTAATATTAAAACAAGTTATGTCTCAGCAATATAATTTACTAAAGTTGGTGTCAGTGATAATTACATAATAGTACATATGCTGCTGTTTTCTAGAGCAGAGACTGAGAGAGGACTGTCAAGAAAACACATTATAGAAGGTGAGTGGACCTCAATGCATACATGTTACAGAGCAGCAGCTGACCTGAGCTTCACAATTTCATTCATTTGTGTGCTGAACTGATTTGTTACTCTTCTGTAGGTCTGAAGGCATCATTGGAAAGACTGCAGCTGGAGTATGTGGACGTTGTGTTTGCAAACAGACCGGACCCCAACACACCCATGGAAGGTACATCTCAATCTCATTTTATGTGCTCTAAACCTTTAAATAACAAATTCTATTATAACTCATCATGTGCTGCTCCGTATTGATTCCTCAAGTCACGTGCAAGCAAGATCTTTGCAATTTGCCCATTTGACCTTTTGTAAGTCGCCAGTCTGAATTAAATCTCAACCAAGGTTTTCAGGAGAAAAGGTGGCTGCTCTTTAAAAAACACGGCAGAAATGTTATTTGATCTAGTTTTATTAGCCTAGCTGCCCTTTAGAAAGTTCACACAGTTCAGTGTTTGAAACACAAACAGCTCAGGGGCCTGTAGACATCTGCTGTTCTTGTCATTAAGGAGTTTCTCTCTTGCACTCTTAGACAGATCTCACATAGTCAAGCGAGAGCAGTAAATGACTCTCAAGCTCATAAGATGGATGTTTTGACACAGCTGGCAATGGTTATTAAGGATGGATCTTTTCCAGCCCTCATTCAAAGCTTTTTTTATAATTTTTTTTCATTGAGCCGAGGTTGATATTGACCCGATGCACAAGTTGTTTATTTTGTCTTGCTCATATTGATTCAAATTCTCCAGCTCGATCCAGAAGTGATTTATCATTTAAACTCCCCTCCCTTACATTAATCGAGCTTGTTTTCTTGCTTGTTAATATTTCACACATTCACCCGTACCGACATGTTCTGATGGCAGCGTGACATGATGTATGGTGCTGTAAGACTCTGAAATTCTGTTGTGTGATTGGCAGAGACTGTGCGGGCAATGACCCATGTGATCAATCAGGGAATGGCGATGTACTGGGGAACCTCACGCTGGAGTCCGATGGAAATCATGGTGAGTCACAGTCTCCTAACTTTTATATGTTAACACCTCTGTAATCAGCATCGGCACCGGCTGCTTTTGTTCCTGTAGAACTCTTGATGAATCTAAAGATGTTTGTGTTTAAATAGGTGCTGTCAGTGAGACAGTCTAACCTTAAATACTGGGCGGATCGGAGATCTAAAACAGCACTGCACTGAGTCAGACGAGCCCTTCACACTGACAGAACGTTAAAAGACGAGCTGTTTGTGTTCAGTGACGCCTCGTCAGTCACAACTCATTTGTCTAGTTATGCGTAACATGTTGTGCAGAATTTGTTTTTCTGTCCCATCGCCCAATAATTGAAATGCGTTAAGCGAAATTGTTCCACCATTTAGCGAATTTTACATGGACAGATCATTTAGATTCTTCTGTCAAACCAACAGAACGCTTTTTAAGTATGGTCTGGGGGAATTTTGTTTATTAAATCGAGTGACCTGCTCACAAAGCTGCATTTTGTGGGAGCTGGGGAAGAAGGTTTTAATAGATCAGTGTCACTTTATAATTGTTTAATTGTTTTACTAATCATTGATATGATAATTGTCTTATTTGTTATAGATGCAGTGATTTAAATTGGATTAAAATAGAATGTTTTTTTTATTTTTAAATAAATTAATGGCAATTATCAGTATGTTATTTTAGTTCTTTTTATCTGTTTTATGACTTGTCAAGTCCACATATTTTAATAGAATAAAACTTGGTAATTATATTGACGTTAGATCTTATTTGTACATAAAACAGATTCAAAGACCTGGCACAGTTTTATTTTAATATCATAGAGATACTATATATATATTAGTGCTGTCCAACGATTAATCGCAAATCGCATTTAAAATAAAAGTTTTTGTTTACATATTATATGTATTTGTACTCAGTATATTTATTTTGTATATATAAATACACACACATGCATGTATATATTTCAGTTTTTTTTTTTTTTAGATATTAAATGTATTTATTTATAATATATTAATTTATATGAATATAAATATAGAAATATTTTCAAAATATATACTGTATGTGTGTGCATTTATATATACATAATAAATATACACAGAATACACACATATTATGCAAACAAAAACTTTATTTTGGATGTGATTAATCATGATTAATCGGTTGACAGCACTAATAAATATATATAGTATCTCTATGATGTCTATGAATTTTTTTCATTTTCAGTTTTAGTTAAAGCTTTAGTATTTTAGTTTGTTTGGCATTTAATTTTTGAATGTCTATGTAGATTTTTAATTTTATATAGATTTTTTTCTTTTAAATGTTTATATCAATTTTTGGGGGGGGAAATCTTGTGATGGTCAGTTTTGATATTGTATCTACCTGTCACCTTAAAATGCCCCTATTATGGGTAATGAAAGGTTCATATTTTGGTTTGGGAGTCACAAACAACATGATTCATTCAATAATTATATTTTTCCAAACCCCTCCTTTGTATGATGTTAATTCTGCAGTAATTATTCAATTTCAGTTAAAGCAGTGTTTGTGAGCTCCAAGATGCTCCAAAAGCGGCACCTAGTGGCAAATAATAAATTCACATTTTTATTCAGACCAAGGCGAAAATCTACTTTTCTCAAGTCTGCGCACACAAGGAGCTACAATATGAAGAAAACAATATGCTAATGTTTCATGTTGACATTAACATGACCCTGAGTTAAAGAACTTTCTCATGGACAAAAGACGTTTGTGTGTGTGTGTGTATTATACTGTAAGTTGTTTTCACTCCACTTTACAGTTTAGTCTTAATACATGGTCCAGATGGACTGGGGAGTTAAAAATAGCAAGAGAAATCCCATTTTCCATTATTTGACCTTTGGCTTACATGGCGCTGCATTCATGCGTAACGCTAACCTTATCATTTTGCCGGTGTTTTGTAGGAAGCGTATTCTGTGGCCCGACAGTTCAACCAGATCCCACCAATCTGCGAACAGTCGGAGTATCACATGTTCCAGAGGGAGAAAGTGGAGGTGCAGCTTCCCGAGCTCTTCCACAAGATCGGTGAGTGATGCTGCTGTCGCTGGAGCCTGAGAAACCCTGACCAGATGCGTCTTCTCACTGGGGTTTGACCTGTCTTCTCAGGTGTGGGTGCGATGACGTGGTCCCCGCTGGCCTGTGGGATAATCTCAGGGAAATATGACAGCGGGGTGCCGGCCTACTCTCGCGCCTCACTGAAGGTACTACATATCCCATGAGTCTCTCTGTCTCCTCCTCCTCCTCTTCCTGGTCGTCTGGAAACATTAGTGGCCTCATATGTGATTCCTTGGTGTTTGGTGTTCTAATGTGAATGTGTTCCGTGTCTTCCAGGTTCTATAGTTGGTGTTTTCCTGTAGATGTGTTTGTTGTTGGTGGCATGAATCCACACGCCTGATCTTCAACATATATTTCTTTATATGATTGAGTTTCTATGGTAACTCTGAGGAGGATTGGCACTTGTTTTATCAGTGTTTCCATCTCTTTCAAGCACACTAAACCACACACTCAAGTGCGCACTAAAAGCACCCGTTTCCCGAGCTCTATGTTAGCGTAGTCGCATGTTTTTGGCTCATTGGTGTTTTTGTGACCCATCATCTTCCTCCTGTAGTCTTGTGTCACACTGTTGATCATTCCTGATATCTTGTTACCTCTGTGTAACGTACATGTGGATTGACACTTGACTATAACAGAACCGTGCTGGTGGTCTGAACAGTGATGGGTCCGCTGGATTCGGAGACCCATGAGTGTTTAGATCACTAGACCACACTGGTCCTTTTCCACTGTTAATTCATATTTACCAATGATGGACCTGAAGCTGGATTTTTTATCCTGGTGAAGCACACACACAAACATGCTTTTGCTAGTCAGTACAAATGATAGTTTTTTTCTTTAAAGTCAACATGAAGTCCAAATGAACTAGAATCTGACATGTACTTAGCCAATAGCAAACTACTGGTTTATCAGTTGGTTACTCTGTAGTAAAATAGCTATTTAGCCTGTTTTAGTATTATCTTAAGTATACTACTGTAGAATTTATTTATTTGAAACAACAAGTGTGTATATGTATGTGTGTGTGTGTGTGTATTTTTTATATATATATATATATATATATATATTTTTTTTTTTACATTTTATGTTTGTAATTTAAAATCTATTTTTTACTCGCACCTTTTTAATGTGTATATTGCTTTAGTGTTTTGTTTTTTGGGGGGGGGTGTATGTGTTTGTGTGTGTTTTTAGTAATTATTTAGTATGTTTTTAGTATGTTTTTAAGGTGAATTCACTAAAGATACAACAATAATATCTATTATAAGATTGAATAAGAAATGCTACCATTGGGATACATTGAGATGCTGTTAATTTGAATTATTAATGTTTATTTACATATTTAATTTGCATAATAAATCATATTCAATCATTTCTCTTGGAAATGTGCCGCATTACCAAATTCAATAAATTGCAAATGTTTCATGTTGACTTTAGCTAAAAATGACACATTACTATCAATTTAATCAACTGGAAAAAAAATTTGAATACAGTTATACTACATTTTTTCTTCAAACACAGCTTTCTCAGAAGTCACTTCAAACTGATCATGTTTGTGAGTGTGTGTATAAGGTCTATATACCCCCTAAAGTTCTCAGAGCGAGTTGATCTCTACTCTTTTGAGCTTTTGGGCGGAGAGTCACGTGTTTAAAAACAGGCCCTCGCCCACACAGGTGCTGCTGAGTGTTACACGTCTGAGAGCGTGTGTGTGTGTAAATGTTGTGTGTGTGTGTGTGTATGTAAGTGCACCACTGTAGGCGTGGGCCCATGTTTTTGAGCAGGTGTGCTGTGTTGTTAACAGGGCTACCAGTGGTTGAAGGACAAGATCTTGAGCGAGGAGGGCCGACGCCAGCAGGCGAAGCTGAAAGAGCTGCAGGCAATCGCTGAGCGGCTGGGCTGCACGCTGCCACAGCTAGCCATCGGTACGCCTAACCCAAAGACACACTGCCGCTCTCTCTCTTTCTGTCTGTCTGTCCGTCCGTCCTGTGCCTCGCTCATCCTCTCCCCCTCTCATCCTCCCCTTCCTCAGACCGCCGGAGCGGAAGCGTCTGTCCGTCTGCGGATGGCTTCACCAAACAAATGCCATTAGTTTGAGGCTGTTAATGGAAGAGTGTTCCTCCCAGCATCATATTCTTGCTTAAGCGTAGGGATAAATATAATAGTTTCAAATCGATTTGGTAAAGTGTTTTATGATGCTCAGTGTGGTATCTGAGATGGGAAGTGTTGTGTAATGCTTTAGAGAGAGAATGGAGTGTAACGTTTCAAAGAAATATGTGCTGTACGATCTAGAGCGAAGGCTTTTATAAGGACCGCGACACTTTGATTTAAAGTACATCCTCTCAAAGTACAGTAATGTAATCTCAAGAGCTGAGAGCTCGTGATCATGGTCTACTGCACATCGTAATAGTCCAGTTAGAGTAAAAACCATCAGATTCAGACACTCGAAGTGTGTGCACGCTAAGACTAGGGGTGGGCGGTAAGACCAGAATCTTATCACAAAGCATTCACTGTAAGGGTATGTAACAATATATTATTTATTTTTGTTGAAAATACAAAAGCAGAATTTATGTATCAGACTATGTGGTAATATTTTTTGCTTATTTAATTTTTTTAATATTTTTTTTATTTTTTGTATCAATTACTTTTATTAATTATTTAATCAAAAAGTATATATTGCAAATAGACCAGAAAATGAATAATAATAATAATAATAATTATTATTATTATTATTATTATTGTTGTTATTATTATTTTAGGAAACTAGTTATTTACAGCTAAACAAAATATTTTGTTGGTATTTTATTTTTAGTTGTTTTATCAAAAGTTATTTATAACAAATAATCCAAAAACTTTTTTTAATATACTTTATTTTGTTTTAGTTTAGTTTAGTAATTATTGAATCAAAATCATTTATTCAGAAAAGTAATTATTTTATTGTATTCTTAATTATTTTGTTTAAAAAACATTTTTAATACAAATAATTCTAAAAACTATGCTTTTTTTGGATAATCATTTGATTAAAATAATGTGTAAAAATAAATAAATAAAATAAAAAATCTGGCTTTTGTGCAAAAACTGCTTCACATCATTAAACACAGCATGTAAAACTTGTACCTGTTCTTACAAAGCTCATTCTTCTTTGTCTTAACTTGTTTGATCGTGTCCCATTTCATATTTTCACATTATTGTGTGTTTTTTCATCGCTCTCACTGATTTAAATTATGACTTGAAGCAGTCCTGCTCAATCAAAACCCCTCAAATGTATCTACTGCGGAATGAATGGTATAGCAGAACACATTACTGTCGTCACGCAGTCTATACCGCCGTCATAGCACCCACCCCAGTCTGATACCCTTCATAAAGTTTCAGGAAGTCCCTCATCTTCCCGTCCTCACAGAAGTCATAAATTGGCAGCGTGTACGTGACAGCAGACCCTCTGTGATTCATCGACTGCGGGACGCTGGGGAATAAAAATCTTGACAGGACTTCAATCCCCAGAGCAGTGGCCGAGAGAATCACATCCTCTTCCCTCACCTGTCCTGTAATGCAGTCGTACATTACATTTCACACCTCATTACTGGGTTGCCAGCCCCTCCCAGGCAGATCCCTCTTCCCCCGCACAAGCGCGGCCAAACGATTCACAGCCACCGCTGCTCATTTACACCACCACCAGTGTGTTTAAAAATAGTGCTGTGGGTCAGATCTGCTGTCAGTGTTAATGAACTGTGCACGCACGTAAATAAGCAGATGATTTTGAGGGATGACATCATAGTGTGTTATTGGCGTGCCGGTGAAGGCTGTAAATGAATAAAATAGCTAAACTACAGTGAAGCTTCTCTTTTGATAAAGGTGTAAATTGCTAACAAAAGGAAATAACTACATTTAAAATTATTAATTCAAGATAAATATTATTAAAACATTACTTTTACTACTATATGAAAAAGAGTATTGAGAAAAAATTATATATGTATATGTGTGTGTGTATATATATATATATATATATATAAGTACTTGTAATTGGATTAAATTAAATTACATTTTACAAATTACACTGATTATTTGATTATATATATATCAATATATATATATTCACACAATAGCAATAAATTAGTCATAATTTTTATGATTTAATTATTAGCTTTTCATTAAATGCACAATTTCTATATATATATTTATATATATATATATAATTTATTAATTTTTTTCCTGTATATATTTGTATATTTTAACATTTTCGTTAAATATTAAAGATACAGTAATTTTATTGTGTTTTTGTAATTTTTATTAAGTTTCTTTTAATGCATCTACATAGATTTTATTAGTTTAATTTAAGTTTTAATTGTTTTAATACATCAGCAGAGACTAAATGAAGTGTTGCTGAAATAAATTGACAAACTAACTATATGAATAATATTTTTATCTGTTTTACTTTTAATAATAAGCCCAGTTTAATAACCCTGATTGAAATTTAATAATCTGAGTTAATCAGTCCACTCATTAATTTTTGCCTCAACTCACTGTTGTGCAATACATTGTGACATAAAACTAATGTAGTGTTTTGTCAAATTATACTAGAAAAGTAGCTATACAAATTAGAAAAAAAAAAAAAAGTAAAATGATAAATTGAATTGGAAAAAAATAATGATTTGTCTTTGTTACAGTCTTGGTGTGATTGTATACTACCCTTGTGTGTGTGTTTGTGTGTGTGTGTGTACAGTATGTTTAGACAAAGCAGTCTGTTAGGGGTAAAGTGCTAAAATCCATTAAAATCCGCTGTTGATTTACCCAGAACTTCAGAGCTGAATGTTTCATATCATTTGCAGCGTTTGACAGTGTTGCCTTGAAAAATATGAACACGCTTCCAAATGGCCGCCGTATTATAGGCACACACACACACACAGCAGTACAGTAAACACACTGCAGTGCCAACACACAGTGCCACAGATGGCACACACACACTCACACACGCGCACAAACAAACTCCCAGGAGGGATTCAAATTCCCACAGAGTTTCCTTCCTGTCTGTGTGTGGCAGCGATGTTGCATGGACCGTGTTTAGGGAACGGCAGCGGTCAGCATGGCTCCTCTTCACCTCCTCTGCACTCCTGCAGATATCACTCATCTTCCTGCGAAAAAAAAAAAAAAGAAGCTCGTGCAGCTCTGATTTTGAGCTCACTCAGTGTGTCCTGGTGCTGGGAGCCATGGTAACAGAGTGGTCTGGCAACTGCTGTGTGTTTTGTGAGATGCTTCAGTGTGTGTAGGAGTGGGAGAAGTAGCTGCTTTAATTTTGGAAATGGCTTAATTTGTATATACATGTTTTGTTTTAAATAGAACATTTATCTTTTGGTGATAGGATAGGCTTTGCTTTAAGAGTGTGTCGTGTTGTGTATGATGTTCTTTATGCTGTATGTTCAACATATTTGCTGCTCGTCTCCAGCGTGGTGCCTGAGAAATGAAGGTGTGAGCTCTGTGCTCCTCGGAGCCTCCAGCACGGATCAGCTCATGGAGAATATAGGAGCAATACAGGTGAGAATACATGTGTGCTTGTGGAAAGTGTCAGTCAAATGCTAAGCCCCACCTTAAAAATCATTATTGACCAATCCCAGTGTTGCTGCTGTATAAGAATGCTCCCGTTTCATTGGCTTTCGGATGACTGCAGAAAATGAGCTCTGTGACCGACAAAAGTTAATTCTTTAGGGTTGCAAAATTCTGGGAATTTTAAAAAGTTGAAAACTTTCCGTGGGAATTAATATGAATTTAATCACCTGTAGAGATTATTTGTAGAACCCTGCACACTACAGCAGGTCTTTTAATGCCAAACTACTATATTTAAGCCCAACAAACTACATCCAGTCAAGTAAGTTTTGATGATATTAATATGGTAAAGATGTGGTATTGAAGTTGAACTCACAAATACTAAACCACAATGTTTTTAAACAGCAGATAGCTAGACAGTACATCAGATAATAGGGCCCTATGAAATTCATTTCATTTTTTCCCCAAATACCGTTGTTGTTGTTTTTTTTCCTGGATTACATTTTAATTTTTTAAGACTATTACCATGATATTACACAGTGATTTATTAAACATTTGACAAAAACGAAATTTTTAAGGCCCTATAAAATAAATAGTTTTATTTTTATAAAAGCATCTCTAATTGTTTTCATGAAAATAAATTTTATTATATATTATTGAATTTTCTTGCTTTTTTCAGAAATATTTGGTGTATATTTACATTTTTTCTGGTAAATATTCCTTAATATTTAATGATAATACTAATTTTTTAATAATAATTTCGTTAGTAGTACTAGTAGTAGTACTATCATTACATGAAATATAATTTTGTCAGTTTCTTTAAGTTAAACTGAACTTTTATTTTGACGGGTTGCTGTGAAAACCTTTAGGTTTCTTTTTGTATGTGATTGCTGCGTCTCGTTTCAGAGGTTACGTCCTCCAAACGTTGCATTAGAAGGCTGCACACATCATTAAGGATGTCTTATTTAAGAAAAGTAACAATAAAATTATTTTTCTTTGTGCGGTGTAAAATACTAATTTCTTCTTTACTTAATGCTTACTTTTGTTAAATGAGCTTTTCCCGACGTATGCAGCCTTCAAATGCAACCTTTGGAGGACGCAGCCTTCCAAATGAGACGCAGCTTATATGTTACCCTGAAGCACAAAATTATGAGTAGCAATAGCCAAAAACATATTATATGGGTCAAAACTCATTAGGGTATTATAAGTAAAGATCATGTTCCATGAAGATATTTTGTAAATTTCCTACCATAAATATATCAAAACTTAATTTTTGATAAGTAATATGCATTGCTAAGAACTTAATTTGAACAATTTTGAAGGTGATTTTCTAATATTTCGATTTTTTAACCCTTCATCACAGACCTTATTTCAAGCATTTAGTTAAAAAAGCCACTGCCTTCAGCACGGTGGAACAGGAGGAGCTGATTCTGGATACACCATCCCTACAGCACTCTATTATTAGACATTAGATGATCGTTTGAAGTTATCCCAAACCCAACATAATACGTTGCCTCGCATTTAATAGTGATAGAAAGTACCTGTATTTTGATATTTCTTGGACAGATGTTTTAGTTAATGGCTATTAAATGAGTCTTGTCTGTGATTAGCTGGCTGTGAGAAGCATTTGCATCTGTTCTGATTCAAACTCTCTGCCGTTTTAATCATGTTAAGGCAGTTTAACAATATAATGGTGTGCTTTCCAGTCTCATAAGTATAATCCGTTCGATTTTAATCACTTTATGAGCCCATTTTACAGCAAATCATGCTGTTCACAGAAATCTCTGTTCCTATGGGACATTCTGTAAAGCTGTAAAGCTTGTCTGAGCAGGTGGGCGGAGCTTAGCTGGCGGTTAATATAGTCTAATTATTTATATATATATATATATATATATATATTTATTTATTTTTTTTGTGTGTGTGTATGTGTATATGTATGTATATATATATATATATATATATATAATATACTGTTAAACGTTTAATCTCATCCAAAATAAGTTTTTGTTATATGTAATGTATGTGTGCTGTGTATATGTATTATGTACATGTATATGTATATGTATATATAAATACACACACATACAGTACAGATT
>JAUMHE010000060.1:4604447-4614457 GCA_032359235.1 Enteromius mattozi | reverse complement strand
TTCTGGATTTTTAATCTAATAAATGCAGCCTTGATGAGCAGAAGAAACATCTTTAAAAACCATTAAATGTCTTACTGTTCTAAAACTTTTGAACGGTAGTGTATATATATAAACAAATTGTATATATTGTAAACAAAAACCTTTATTTGGGATGTGATTAATCATTTGACAGCACTAATTTGAATTCAAATAAAGAGATTTCATGTCTGCTAGCACATAAACAGTGCAGCATGTTGTCTTTTTTGTCATGTTTTCCCAAGTAAAATATAAAAAAATAATTCATTTTAAAAGCAACACTGCATTTGTTATTATGATTTAAAAAACAGTCATTAAGGAAATGATTTTTTGCAGTGTATTAATGAGAAAAAAACCTTACCAGAATTCGAGCCTGTTCAGGTGTGAGCGTGTCTCCCTCTTTACACACTTCAAAATCCTTTATCAGTGTCACCACACCTGCAGAGGGATCCATAATAGGTTTAGTTAGTGCAAACTACTTCCTGTCCAATGCAATTTACAACACACTTCTCCTCCTCTGATTGCAGACGCAGCTTTGGTAACAATAAAGGAATCGCTCAGGCAAAAACTAAACTGTGCTTAAAAGTTATTATCTCTCAGGCCATCAAAGATTTGTTTCTTCATCAGAACGGTTTTGGAGAAACGTAGCATCACTTGCTCACCAATGGATGCTCTGCATCTGCAGAAGATGCTGCATTTCTCCAAACCTGTTACAATCAAGAAACAAACTCACATCTTAGATGACCTAAAAATAAGCCAGTTTTGAGCCTTTTTGATTGGGTGAACCATCATATAACAACTTGTTTGTGTAATATTCACCATGGTAACTAACGGTTTACCTTTCTTCAGAGCTGTAGGAAGGCCCAGCTGTCTGAGCTGAGGCTCCATTGAATGTGTAAACTGCTCCAGAGGACCCTCGTCCAGCGTCACGGCCATGGTTGCTACATTACCCGCTCGAGCGTAATCCACCTCCTTAAAGTTACTGAAATATCTGAGGAAAAAAGTTCATTAGGTTTTATTAGAACTTAATGATAAAACCCGACATATTAAGAGTGCTGGTATAATAACACAAGCTTGCAGACCAGTATTTCAGTATTTAAATGAATCACAAATGTGTTTATGTGCAAGTTATAAAAGCATATTAATCGGTGTCTGAATGTCAGATAAACAAATACTTACTCTTGAACCTCGTCTTTGGTTTTGTTTGTGAACAAAACACCTACTTCACCTCTGAGAAACTTGCTCACCTGCAAAACAAACCAGACGATCGAATCAGCTTCATAAGAACATTATTAACCAGAGAAAATTACATGTAAACGTTCATCAATTGCTGACATACTTTATGCAGATTGTCTTTGTATTCGTCTGACGGTCTTCTACCCAGCGCGATCATCATGACTTTGTTCTTACCAAAGAAGAACCTAAAAATTGTAAAATCCAAGCTCAACCTTAAATTCTTTGAAATCCCAAACGGTTAATAAATCAGTAAATCAGATGTTTGTACCGGCTGTGTTTCCAGGCCGTCCTGATGTCTTTAAGTTTGTTGTTTCTCATGTTTTCTACTGAGAACACAAACACGTGTCTGTAGATGTCTGCACATTTCCGCAGCTGAGAGGGAGAAGACACAGAAAAAAAATGTTTTAATCAATCGCAAAATTACTGTGATGATATTACATGTTTCATTTTGGTCTGGAAATAAGCGATCAATTACAAAAAAAACATAACAAATCAGTCTGGTCAAGAAAATAGGCCCATATCAGCCTTCTTAAGATTTTCTGATTATCTTGTTCCAAAGAGCTTCTATGGAAGCATCTCAAATCATGCTGGAGAACACGATCCTCCAGTTTTATTCACATCAGTGCTGCTGTCATTCACAAGAATACCATGGTAAATTACGTGTTTGTAGTGTAGTGTCACCCAAAAAAGCAATGGAAAGTCATACAAACCTCTTCAATCAGATTTTGCTTGGCTTCCAACCCCTTCTTGGTTGTTTTGGTTAAAGAAACTGTTAAAGATAGCACGAGAAACATTAACAAGCTCCTTCATTAACATTAATAAATCACACTAAAACGAATTACAGTCTAACCACGTCAACTAAATCTGAGCACCAAGTTACAAATATGACTGTATTTCAATTCATTTTAACGTATGGCGTGTAAACTTCAGGAATAATAAGTGATAAAATGAAACTAAAAGATGAAATAGCTACCTTTTTTGTCCCTCTTAGATTTCGGCATGGCTCTCACGTTGCGGCTCGCTGTATTTTCTTCTTCGCCTGATAATCTCAGAACGCTTCACAGACTGTGGGGAACACACCGCCGCCTAGCGGAGTTCGCTGGTGCCTCATGAATATTAATTAGATGAGTGAACGAACTCTATTGGATGGTTCGCATGGAATAATTCATATTCATAAGCTAAGACTACCAGAGTTGGATTTTTGAGGTTTTTAAATTTACTTTTACAGTATGCAGTTTTTACTTAGTGACTAAGTGACTTTTGCAGTTAATTAAATGACATTCAAACTTTTTAATTTCACTTAAGCAGGATTTTGACTACTTTTTGTTTCTATTTTTTATTTTAGCTCTAAAACTCATTAGAGGAACCGCCTGTTTTGTGTTATAGATCTGTATGAGAAAGCATGGATTCACACGGGCACTTAACACTTGAATAAAAGGATTTGCAGCAGACATGACTGCATTCCCAAAAACTTTGATTTTGCATACTTGGACTGTCTATTCAAAACAATTGAGGAAATTACAGATGATCCTCAGAAATCCTTGGGTGTGTTTAGTGCAGAGCTCTTCAAGTCAGGGCAGGTTTAAGGTGCAATGCTTGTGCAATGATTCTGTTCATCGGTCATTTAAAGGCACAGCTCGTGTTGCTGCAACATGAAAAAGTGAAAATGATCACTTCAACGCCTTCCTTAATTTGCCTAAACATAAAACATTCTGCTGATGATTTCAATTTATGGCTTTGGTAATGAGCTAACTCTCCCTTTCGCATTTAATAGTATCGATCATTGATATTAATAAAGGCATGAACCTTTCAACCCTGAGTAATGAGCCTGAATTAATCACAGATTTGCATTCAGTGAACTAATTATTAAAACCTGACAATGCTTTTTTGTTTGTTTGTTTGCAGTCAGAAATGAGATAAATGCTAAATATTAAAAAAAATATTTAAAGTGACCCATAGAGTTTTTATTACATACATATATATTATATTTATATAAATGTGTCTGTGTAATTCATTTTCGTCAAAAATCATGTTTTTTTCATTGTGCAATGCATTATGGTTATTTTAATTAGGTAAAAAACAACAACAAAATATAACTAACACAATAAAACAATAAAAACGTGATAACATAATACATTTTTATATGAAAAATGCAAATAATGTCTTTGTATAGGCTATATATATATATATATATAAACCTAATATATTTTAATCAATATTAATATTATTAAGAGTTAAATAAATAATTGTTAAACATTGGTAAAGTATAAAAAAAATAATTGAAAATATATATTTTATAAATGTCAATAGGCTATTATTAAAAGTTAAATAGTGAATTCTTAAACATTTATAAAATATCACCTGAGTATATATTTAGATGCAAATTGAATAATATATTTTGTGAAAATAATATTAGTTATAATAATAATAATTAATACATTTTAAAACATTGATCAAATATAAATTTACAAATATTAGCATTATTAAAACTATTCCATTTTTTAAATAAAATATTTTATGCTATTTTATTATATTTGATGATTGATACATTCATTAATAAACATTGATCAAATATCTTGGAGCATCTTATTTGTTTGTCCTTATTTATTGTATGTATTTTTTAACGATTAGTTGGCTTAAAGCAGTGGTTTATGGCAGTGTGTCAGATTTCATCAGATTTTATTTACTAAAATCAGATTTTAATAATCCATATTTGTTTTAAGAAATAAAACGCGATGGAGTTTGTTTTGATGGGGCGATGTTGCCAAATTCCTGCACTCCCTCTGTCTCTGTGTGTGTGTGTGTGTGTGTGTGTCTGTGTGTGTGCGTCTGTGTGTGCGCGCGCGGGGCGCTGCTGCTGGCGGCGGGGGCGGAGAGTGCGCTGCGGATCTCCCTCTTTTAGGAGAATGAAACTCGATCCCGTCGCGCCGGTAGCGTCCGGTATAAAACAGTCCAGCGGAAGAAGAGACTGTGAGAATAATATCAGTGTGATCGGAGAGTGTGGAGTTCACGATCACCGACATGACGCGCAGATCTCCAGATGACCGGGAGTTTCAGAAATGAGCTGACACACAGACGCCGCGCTCCTCCGTTACTTCTCGCGTTTCCACGGAGAACATGATGCGTCCTGGAAGGATAGACAGATAATGACCGCACTGCTTGTTTCTAGTCAATCGATGATACTTAGGGGCCTTTTTACGCATGAGAAGAAGACTGCATGGACGCAAAAGCTTTGAATCGAAGTCGTTAAAGCCAGCCGATATCTATTTTTGTATGCAAACATGAGCTCGCTGTTGTTCGGAGAAGGATTTTTGGGCGGCGTGGTGAGCGGCGCGCCGTCGGACGCGGTTCCCAGAGCGCTGCGCAACGACCTGGGATCCAACATTCATGTCCTCAAGACCCTCAACCTGAGGTTCCGCTGCTTCCTCGCCAAAGTCCATGAGCTGGAGAGAAGGAACAAACTTCTGGAGAGCCAGCTGAAGCAAGCCTCCGGTCAGCCGAGGCATCAGGGCTTCTCCTTCACGCGTGAAGTCGGGGTCCAGACGGACTCTCAGGGCTCCAGACTTCCAGGCACCATCTGGAGCTTTACGCATATTTTGAGACACGGAGAGCGCGTCAAGACCGTCCAGGGACCCGGAGTCACCTGGACCCATCCGGATGGGGTCGGGGTCCAAATCGACACCATCACCCCAGAACTGAGAGCCTTGTATAACGTTCTGGCCAAAGTCAAAAGGGAGCGGGAGGAGTACAAGAGAAAGTGAGTACTGTGTTTACTGATTCTTCCTTTAGGCCTGAAAGCGAGCCTGCTGCTGGTCCAGGCTTCTGTAGCTGGACTGATTCATTGCAGCAGAATATCTTGGCAGGCGAACAGCAAATATTGAAGGGCCCTGTTTTGCAGGACAGCTGGACAGAGTCCACACAGGCCGAATGAACAGCTTCTGTGTGTGCTTGCATGGGAAGTGATTCATTAAAGATGTGTCTGATGAAATGACATAATAAGGCATCATTTGGAGTCAAGCTCTGGTGAGGTTCAGGAGGTCCAGGGTTTGTTTTTCCATCTGCTCGGGGAGCCGTGATCATTATCGAGTCACCTCTAAATATACCTTTTTATTTGTCTTGCATTGCTCAGCAGCTGAAGTCCTGCAGATTTTGCAGCTGTCTTCAGAAATATGATATGAGATGCTTTTTATCACAGTCTATTATTATTATCCTATTATTATCAAGTTAATTATTTCATTCACTTTATTTGCTTGATGCAGAAATGCAGACTTAGTGGATGGTCAACGTGATAACATGCCAAAATGTTTTTGTGTAGAATAGTTTACTTTAGGATATTTCTCATTGCAACATTATTTTTATGATAATATTGCATATTTTCCCCCCAAATCTCATAACTGTTTTACAAACAAAATGATTTATGAATAAAAATATTTATATAATGTGGTATTATTTGAGGCATTTCTTTTAATTTATGCTGATCAAAATATTAATGAAAATTATATGAAACAGATGCATTCCAAATAATATGTTTTTGTTTTTTTTACTATTTATTGCCAGCTGTTTACACATATGAGGAATTTAGATTTATTGTATGTGTACATCCCTGGCAATAAAGCTGATTCTGATTCAGTAATAACAATTTGAGGGTAAAATGTGCTTATTGTCCTGAAAACAGGGTTCCGTTTTATTTTATTTTTTATTTATTTATTTTTTATTATTTTTATTTTTATTTATTTATTTATTTTACTTTGCATTTTATTTTATTAATTTACTATGCATTTTATTTTTATTTTATTTTATCAATTTACTTTGCAAAATATCATTTCCTATTTTTGATCTAATGATTTTGGAGTAGAAAGTGACACACGTGATGACAGATTTCCAGCCTTTGTGAATGATGTTTCTTTTGGATGTTGAATGGGTTTTATTAATGCATGACTTCTGAATGACTTCAAACATTGAGGCGTCAGAGGAGCCGCGTGAATGGGAGTATAATATATGAGTGAGTGAGTGTGTGTGTGTGTGTTCAAGCTGCCCTTTTGCCCAGGCATGTGCTGACTCACTAGTAAATACTGCTGCTTTACCCTTCAGAAAGCCACAACAATGAGCACAAATGAAGGCGAGTAAGGAGGAAGCAAGAGTGTATGTGTCACATCCTGGTCATCTTGAGGGTGATTCAGAAGCTCACTGTTAACACTGTTGGTGTTGTGGGCTTGTCTTTGTCTGAGCCTGGCATCAGTTATGACATCATAACATTACACAGGAACTTCAAATGGGTCGCGGACAAGTTCGGATACGAAATAGGTCAATATCTTTGTTTTCTTTGTTGAAGTTTCTTTTTTATCGTCTACAGGAAGTTTACCAACCAATGAAGTTATTAAAACAAACATAAGGCAATCAATATATGGAAATCTATATAGGCTATAGTGGAAACTCTGGAAGCCAGTTTCTGCAACAAGATAAAAAATAAGAGAAAATATCCAGAATTGCAAGATATATAAAAAGTCAATTGTAAGATACTCTAAGAACAAATGTAATAATTATGAAATATAAATTCATAATATTGAGGAAAAGTATCAACATTACAAGATGCAAACTCATAAATAAAGTCATAATTCTAAAATACAAGCTTAATTATAAGATATAAATTGCAAGATCTAAATTCATTTTGAGAAAAAAAAGATATAAGATATAACCAATTCTCAGAAATATGCATTTTCCAGTTTTAAATCTTGCAACCCTGACTTTCCTTTTCTTTCTCAGAATTAGAAACTCCTAATTGAGAGCTATCTTATTATTTTTTTTCTAATCTAGCAATTCTTGTTTTTCAGAATTGTCAAAATAGTGTGATAATTGTGTGATGAAATCACAATTACCTTTTTATTTTATTCATTTATTTACTTTTTAAATTCTGTGGTGGCAATAGGCTTTTAAAAAACCTTTTCTTGTAATCAGAAGATATAGTGTATTTTGCTCTTATTAAGTATTAACATTAATGCATTGAATTCTGTTCAGTTTGTGCAATTACAGAAAACTGTGCAATTAAATTTCTTTGCGATTGCAATCAGCAGATATTAAAAATGACTTTAAAAAATAGTTGTTTACACCCTAAATTCATGCTAAAATATGTCCTCATGCTCTTGTGAGCAAATAATGGCAATAAACTTGAAACATAAATGTTGTAATTGTAAATGTGCTCAGATTACATGTCCAGCTAATTGCTTCAGTGGCTTCATCTCTATGACACCCAGCGGAATGTTAGTTAACGATGCTCAGAGATCATTCCATTCCATGTTAATTAGTATTACATCTAAATAATTGTTCCTCCTAGGTGCAAAATTAGGATATATATTAGCCAGCGCATTAAATGATAACTGAACGATGATGCAAGAGATGATGATGCATGTTGATCATGTAAGGTGTGTGTTAACAGGTTGCAGCATTCAGTGTGCATGTCAGCTTCTCTTCTGTGTGTGTAGTTCATCCTGCTGGAGATATCTGACCTCTCACTGGTCTGTAGTGCTGATGATTGTCTGTGAATCTCTGGTGTGCATTACTTCTCATTACCCTTCAAACATATCGTTTGCTTGTAGGTTTGGGAAGTGCAGCTCCTACATGTCCATTTGCTCCAACCGGCTCCAACAAATTCATTAGGCGTAATGCATAATTAATCGGCTTAGAATAATAATTAATCAGCCTATAAATAAAAAGCTATAATGCTCAGTCATAAACCAGCTCCCAGCCTATTCAAAGTTAGGGATCTGAATATCCATATGTTTTGAGTATATGTGTTTTATCTCTATATGTAAATGAGTCACTAAAATATATCACTATATATCTAAGGGTGTGGTAATGTGGTTTTTATAAAGGGATTTAATTAATGCATGCGATTATTTGCATCTATCAAAAAAAAAAAAAAAAAAAACAAGAAAGAAAGAAAGAAATTGAAGTTGTGAGGCCAAAAAGATTATTGTAGCATGTTTTATATGAAAATACAGTCTTCTCCTTTAGAAATTCATGTTTAAAACAGGGTTTTTGTTTTATTTTGTTGTTGTTTTTTTACATTGTTTTAACCTAATTTAATAAATTAAAAATTTTATGTAATTTATTTATTTGTTTATTTATTGTTATATAGAGAAAAATAAATCCAGAATGGTAAAATGTAAAATTGTTTAATTTAATGTTTAATTTCATTATTTTATTTTACTGTACACACATGCATAATATTTTCTGTTCCGATTTAATTATTATAGTTTTTATTTATATATATATATATATATATATATATATATATATGCTGTCAATGATTAATCATAATTAATTGCATCCAAAATAATTTTTTTGGTTTACATTATATATGTATGTGTATTGCATTTATTTATCATGTATATATAAAGACACACATATATATTAAAATATTTACACTTTATATATTGACATCCTTATATTTTATATTATACATAAATATATTTAATATATAAACATAACATCTTTTTCTTAAATATATACATGCATGTGTTTGTATTTATATATACCAAATAAATATACACAGTACACACACATATTATGAAAACAAAAACGATTAATGATTTGCTTACTTAAATCACTGCTTCAAAAACATTTATTTATTTGTTTGTGTTTGCTTTTATTTTTTATGATTTTAGTTGACTATAATAGCCCTGCTGCTAAGTTGAATATTTAGTGTTTGGGGTTTGTGCAAATAAATCAAAGTATGACTATAGTATACTAATAATACAACTAATCAACAATTATTTGCCTTTTGCTGAAACATAAGCAAAAAGCATTAAAAAAAATACATTTACAAATAAATAAGATGTTAGTGTCGTTGCACTGACAGAGCTGTGCGTGAAAATCCATGTGCAACGATTGGTCAAATCAGCTGAGTTTGTGAAGATTATTGATTCCCTAGACACTTGAAAGATATTGCTCTTCCACTGTTCCGCCACTAAAACAGTGCTTTCTTTATCATCAGTGCTGCAATGAAGCAGTTATTGGGTCTGTTAGGAAGTGAACTGACTGTATTACTGCTGTAGTGTGTGTGGCTTTAACTAGTATATATCTACAGCTACCTCGCTGCTGCTCTGACTGGCCAACAGCCTGCTGGAGCGAGAGCACAGATTGATGGCTTCTGTGTCTGTGTGTGTGTGTGTGTGTGTGTGTGAGATAAACTGCAGTCGGGACACTGGTGCGTGTGTGTATATGTTGATCTATTGCAGTCTGGTGCAGCATTCTGTCACGACTTCTTTAGGAAAACATTCATTAACCTCTTAAGAGTGGTATAAAGCTGACATGTAGCTCTGCTGTATAGTCTTACTGTGGACAGTATGCAGATTTTGAAATTCCTGATGACCTACTACCAGGGGCGAAGCCAGAAATGTTTAAGTGGGTGGGCCTACAAAAAACTGGGTGGGCCGATTTTTTTTTTACTAATAGTTTACATTAAGAGTTAAAAGTTAATTAAAAGTATAGTATCTCACACTGAACATTCGAGTCTGAGCTAACACAGAGTCCATATTTTTTCCCTTTTCTTCCAAAATCGCATATAGCTTACTGTTTCGGCTATCAAAATAGTTCAGTTTTGTGTGTAATAGCAACATTTCGTTTCGTTTTATCATCAAGTTAATACGGTTATTATTGGTGGCTTCTGGGGCTCCAGTTCAATCGGTTCAATCGCAATGACTCACTTATTAAGAGTGATTTGCTGCCATCTATTGGCGGTTTTAATTTCACATTTCGAT
>JAUMHE010000060.1:4571649-4604440 GCA_032359235.1 Enteromius mattozi | reverse complement strand
TGTCTGTCTGTCTATCTATCTATCTATCTGTCTGTCTGTCTGTCTGTCTATCTGTCTGTCTGTCTGTCTGTCTGTCTGTCTATCTATCTATCTATCTATCTGTCTGTCTGTCTGTCTGTCTATCTATCTATCTATGTCGTTCTGTCGATCTATCTATTGTTCTATCATTCTGTCATTCTATCATTCTATCACTCTATCATTCTGTCTGTCATTCTATCATTCTGTCTGTCTATCTTTCTATTTATCGTTTTATCACTCTATCATTCTGTCTGTCATTCTATCCTTCTATCTTTCTGTCTGTCGTTCTACCGTTCTTTCTGTCGTTCTATCATTCTATCACTCTACCGTTCTGTCTGTTTATCTGTCGTTCTGTCTGTCTGTCAGTGTAAGTGCTGTGGCAGTCTGAGATGTAGTCATGTTTTAGGGATGGTCAAGCAGATTAAAAGAGCATTAATGTTTGACAGACGGCTTCTCATATTCTTTCACTCAGTGGTTAGATATCTAGATGTGTGTATCCTCCTCATGCTGATGGAATGGGGGTGTGATGATGACCTTTAGGGTGGGCCTTGCTCTGATTCACCCTTCACTGATCTCTGCCAGGCTCACACACGTCCATGTATCACCTGTGACACGTCGTTTCCCGAGATTTATGGGCAGCCGATGGATTCTCTGTCTCTCTGAACTAGGGATGGGCTGTACACGGACATTAATGATTCTGATCCCATGAACAATTATTTTAGTACTTTGTGGATGCATAATTGTAAGGTATTGCACAGTGTTCAAACACTTGTGCATATTATGCAATGTCTTAGAAAATGCATTATTAAGGCAGATTTCAAGAGTGGTAACTTGCTGTGTAAAATTATATAAAATGGATATTTGTGTTCTTTTAAATAATATTGATGTTTATATTCAGGTTTTTAAATTAAAACTCACTCAGCAGTCAATTTGACTAATAGTTACTGGCCAATTCAGAACTTACAGTAGCACAATAAATAAATAAATAAATAATAAATCAGCCTTAGTAGGTATGAAGAAAATACTTTAAAAATATATATAAATCCATTTGATTGGTAGTGCATATAATATATATATATATATTAGTGCTGTGAAATGATTACTCATGATTAACTGCATCCAAAATAAAAGTTTTCGTTTGCATAATATATTTATGTGTACTGTATATATGTATGATGTATATAAAGACACACATACAGTATATACAGTAGAGTATACTGAAGACATTTACAATATATATATTTACATCCTTATATTTTATATTATACATAAATATATTTAATAAACATAACATATTTTTCTTAAATAAATGCATGGATGTGTTTGTATTTATATATACATAATAAATATATACAGTATACACATATATTATGAAAACAAAAATTTTAAGACATGTATGTTACAATAGATTTTTTATTAAAAATAAAACTATGTATGTGTGTGTGTGTGTGTGTGTATATAATGTGTATATATGTATATTTATATCAGCTTTACAATAGTGATTGCTTGCAGATTGCAGATATCTGTTTCCTCAAAATTGCAAACCCTGTACATAATTCTAAAGTTTATACAGGATTGTTTTAACATGCATGAGCTGTAATTATATATACAGTATATCATGGTCTGGATTAGTGTTTTGCTAAAGTGAATCACCGCTGTTCAAACATCAAACCAGTTGCATTTGCACTAGATGAATACAGCAAAGTCCAGCATCCCAGCACTTTACTTCAAAGCCTTTTGCTGGATTCTGGGTGATTTAAAGATCTATTTGTGAGCTTTAATGCATTATCGACCCTTTACAACTCCATTTCTATAAAGAGAATTCATTATTAGCCCTGTTACTCTTGCGCCGATGACCGTTGATTTTTGCACAACTAAGAAACCGCAGGTCAACAAAAGAATAACGTCTTCTTGTATTTTGGGTGTTGCTAAATCTACCAGAACTAACCCTTATATCACACCTATGTTATATCACAATGAGTCCTAACAAGCCATGTGATTTTTGGAACAAAACTCTTTAAATGTTTTCCACCTATGATGAGGAGTGGTTTTGTGATGAATAACAGCGCCCCGAGCGCTGGCAATGCAAGTTATCGTACAGGAGCGACTTGTATGGAACTGTTCTTGGCGGCAATAACAAGCTATTAGCTCAATTAAGTGTTCTTTCTCGAGAAAGTTTGATAGGACTTAACATGCAAAGTATGTTGCTGCCACACCTTGCTTATGTTAAAGCCGTTGAGGTGTAATATGGATGGGAAACGTGACAGAGAGGGAGTTGTTGGTCAGGCGGCCCTATGAGATAATGAGTTTGTTTAGCGGGAGATCCCGGCACATTGCTGAACATGCTGGGTGCGGTGAGGCCCCCAGGGGCCCGACAGGAGGTTGGATTAGCCGTGACGGTCTGTCATCCGGCTCCAGCTGCAGACCATCACCTTTTGCACATCTGGAAGCTGATTGTTTTGCATGTTTTGCGTGTTACAGATTTGACTTCGGTGGTGGTAACAAAAATAAAGTACACAAAAACATCCTTAAATTTAATGTTACATTTACATGTATTTACATGTACGTGCTAGTGGTAATAAAAATAACATATACATAATATATGACACTGGAACACCAAACCAGTCTTATGTCGCTGGGGTGTATTTGTAGCAATAGTCAACAATACATTGTATGGGTCAAAATTATACATTTTTCTTTTATGCCAAAAATCATTAGGATATTAAGTAAAGATCAAGTTCCATGAAGATATTTTGTATTATAATTGCATCAAAACTTAATTTTTGATTAGTAATGTGCATTGCTAAGGACCTCATTTGGACAACTTTAAATGTGATTTTCAAAATATTTAGATTTTTCTTTCTTTTTGGCACCTCAGATTTCAGATTTTCAAATAGTTGTATATAAGCCAAATGTTGTCCTATCATAACTCCTATCATAAAAGTTTATTTGCAAAAACAGATGAGTCAATTTTTTTACATTTTCAAAAATCTTTTTGAATTTTTGATTATGCTCTCATGTTTTTATTGTATTTTATAGTCAGCAGTTTTTTTTCACCTAGTCCAAAAAACAACAACTGCAGTTTGATTGAGATTAATTGGAATGCACAATGAAAAAACATGATTTTTGAGAATTCTTAAAAATGGAGTTATCTGCTTTTGCAAATTAACTCTTCATATATGTATATATATGTGTGTGTGTGTGTGTGTGTGTGTGTGTGAATTTGTAACATAAAAAACATAGAGTAACTTTTCCCCCCTCTTCTTTTAAAAGTTGATATTTATTTCTCTATATGAATATTAATATCCTAACTGCATTATTATTTGGTTAGTTGCATGTTTTTCTTGTCATCAGAACAAACATTTGACACATTTTGATAGTAAAAGTAAACAAAATAATCCTTTCAAAAATATTAAAATAAATTAATAGGAAAAAGGAAAAAAGAAATATATATATTATTACTTTAAATTAGTCAGTTGCCATCAGGGCCGAACCTGTGACCCATTTTAGGATAACGTCACATGCCAGCTGCTCAGATGCTTTATGGCTGTGTCAGTTGTTGTATTAAATGTCCACACCTGTTTCACACATGTCTGCATACCTAGTTTTCATCTCTAAATCCACACGTGAGCTGTTTTGTGCTTCATGTCACTTTTTTTTCTTTTTTGCATCACACCCTAGTTGTTGGACTGAGCTTGTGTTGGGCGTCTTCTAGAAAATGAAACAGCACCCAAACCTCTTGAGGCTTGTCACACCGCGGTTAATGTCTCGTTTAAATCCCGTGTCAATAAACCCAAACAAGATATCCTTAGTAACAGTTATTTTGTCTCAGGAACAATGCAAACCTTCTTAAAACTTGCGCAGTTTCTAAGGACTTAAAGGGATAGCTCACCCAAACATTAAAATTCTGTCATCATTTACTCACCGTCATGTGCTTACAAACCTGTATGAGTTTCTTTCAGCTGTTGAGCACAAAGAAAAATGTTGGGAACTAAACAGCTGACGGTGTTTGGAAGTCAATATCTGTGAATGGATGCATCAGATGAGATTTCACGACTTGGATATGATGTTGTTGTGTTAACAGTAACTCTTTAAATCTAATCCACATTTCATAAGCAGTTCTCAAGGGTCTGCTCAGAGCCGGGTCTGTCCTCTGTATGACGGTCAGCCGTTACTGATACGCTCACAGATCATTTTTAAGCGTTTGCAGCGCTATATTCATAACATCTGATCTGTTTCTGAAGCAAGAAGAGAGGCCTCGTGGAAACCAGCTGATTCATTAAATCCTGATGTGTGTGCTAGTAGACAGATAAATAGATGTCTCGACTTCACTTTCTGTTTCATAGAAAGCATGCACACAGTAAATTGCAGCAGTAGTTTCTGTGTGGTTTTTGGGTAGTCCTGTAGTGAGAGGGTTAGGTTTAGGGCTGCAACAATTGTTTATTTTGAAAATAATCCAGCAATTCTTAGAAGGATTAATTACTGATTAATCATTAGGCTTTGGGTGTTTATTCAGCTTTTGCAACTTGTTCAAATATTGACTTATACATATCTATACATATTTACAGTATATAAAAAAAGATCGAGATTTTAATGGTAAAAAACTGTGAAGATGCTATGATAAAAACCTGTTAAATGGTTAATTACTGTAAAATTTACAGGGAAAAAACGTAAACTGACATTCCCAGAATTCCCTGCATTGCATTTTTTTACATTTAGTTTGAATTTGATGTTTTTTCTTTGAAATAACTATGTTTTTTCTTATCAGTTATGTTTATTAGGGTTGTATGTTACACGTAATGTTGTTAAATTAATGTTTATTGCATATTTCAGTTTAGTCTCATCATGATGGTGTTTAGTGTTTGTGTGAATGACACTGAGCACCTTCTATACATGTTCATATTTAAAAGCTGCTTGTGATTGGCTTTGGTTCATCATGTGACTTTCTCATTACTGCCTGCATTTGGTGCTTATCAGTGTATTTCAAAGCTACAAAACTACTTTAATAGGTTGGTATATTAACATTATATCAGTTAATGAAATTACGGTATTTAACTGTAAATTTAACTTAAAACGGTAAAACCTAAAATGTCACAAGCCTCACGGTTTTCATCTAAAATATCTTAAATCTAAACGTCACTCTCAGCAGCGCTGGGATGTTTGCAAACAGTATAGCACTACCTAATATCATACTGGTTTGCTCCTAAAAGAAAATAACAGGGCCTCATGCATGATAGCATTTTTTGGTTGTAGTTTTGTAAAACGTACCCAAATTCTACAGTACAGTGTTTTCTTTTTTTAATTGCTTAGCTTTGTTTCCACGTCTCATAAGCATACCTTCTTCTATTGTATTGCAAGCAGAGTGCCACACTGATCAAACCGCATTATTGCAGGCACTTACATTAAGTCAAATGGTATCAAATGACTATTCAAAGATAAATAATAATAAAAAAAATTGTTTCAGGCCTAGTTAAGTCAAGTAAAAAAGAATCAGGATTGTTCCTAATCTGATTTATTTCTTGTTACAATTCATTGAAAGTTTGAATGAACTGTAAACTGTTTTGTGTTCTGCACAATTATGTAAGTGTTCCTTGGTTTTGCAACTGAATTTCCCTTTTTTAATAACTTGTAATTATTATTTGGAAGCATTTCAAGGCAGATGTTTGTCACAGCCAGATGATTCTTGAGGTTTCTGCTTTCTGCCTCGACCTGCTCATGTGGTCATAACTATTTTAACAGGTCTTATGCAAAAAATTGTGGTGCTTGTCAAGGCAAGCTGCACAATTACAATCGATCATGTTGTTTGTTAAACCCTTTAATCCTGATTATTAAACTTTGGAACGTAACTCAGACTTGAGTGAGTTCTTGAGTCTTCCAAGAAAGAAAGTTGTACTTTGAAATAAGTAATAAGTATTGTTTGCTAGTATGAGCTTCAAATTGAGCAACAGAAACTCAGTCTTTACTAATAGATATATAATTATTATTATTGTACAGGAGAATGTGCTTCTTAAAGTAATAATAAAAGACTGTTAATACAGCTTATTAAAACATTATTTTAAAGGAATATCACACAATATTACACATTTGTGCTGGTGGAGCACACTTCAAAATGTATTATTATTGTTAAAATGTATTACATTTTTTAATTTTACATTTTAAGAATTAAATTCATCAGACATAACTTTTTCATTATTAAAATTTAACTACAATTAAATCCAGAAAAATTAAAATGGAAAACACAGAATTTAAATAAATAAACGCATACATACACATTTCCTAGGGCAATATTATTATTAAAATTAAATTTATATAAAATTTAATAAATTATTTAATTGTTAAAGATGTATAAATTAAATTGAATAAATTCATTTTGGTTATTACCAATAACGTGGAATAATAAACACAGAATTATACACACACACACACACACACATATATATATATAATAGTTAAAATGCCATTTATGAAATTTATTAAATCCTTTTTAATTATTAAAATTTCAAAACCATTAAATCTGGAATGTGGGGGAAAAACATCAAACAGATTTTATTGGGCCACTCTCTCTCTTTTCTGGACAGTTTGATCAGTGTGAAATATTTGCTCACAACATGCTATTAACCCACATGGTGAAGACATCGCAGACTGTCACCAATGAACCAGTGAACGCCCCGGGGAAAGAGAATTAGCGATAAATCACAGCATGCCAATGTGTGTGTGCGTGATTTATGAGTTTGATTAAGCGGAGAAGGATCAGTTCTGTCCTGTGAATCTCAGGTTAATCGTAAAGACCCTGAACTCACAAACAAACACATCACTGATTTCCTGCAATAGCCTGCACTTTCATTTCTGCACATGCAGTGGTTTTTCAGCTGAGATGGATCACTGTTCAAAACATACTGGAATAAATTGAGATGAGCAGAATAATCTGAGTCTCAGAAGAACATGTCAGGGAACTGGTTGCTCTTTTTAAAGCATTTAAGCTGCACACGATGTGCTCCCAGTTGGTATAGGTTATAAAACTGTAAGACAAACAGCTTTTATAGCCATGAGACAATCTGTAGATGCAAACAGCTGGCTATAAAAATTTCCCTCTCATATACAAGATATTAGCATATGCCTCTGTCATATTTGAATATAAGTGCCCCAGTGAAATTACTGTTTTGGCAATCGCATTTGCACCTCTATTTTCACTTCCCAGATTTACAGAGCCAAAATAAAAGGGGGAAATAACAGACAAATTATGAATGCATTTGCCACTTTATCACTGTAAAAAGAATGGAAAATATAGTTTGGTCACATCAGTCATAAATCAGTGACTGATGAACTCAAAAACACTATACTGTAGGCCTATATAGGCTATCTGTAAAGTTTAAGTTTATATTAAAATGGTGTAATCATAATGGATGCGAATTGTAAAAAGGTTCATCTTAAATGTAGGCCTAACAGCAGTGAGATTAACTCAGACATTTTTATGACACTGAATCATTTGTGCAGTGCATGATGGGATTCATTTATGAAGCATGCGGTCATCAGAGGACAGATATCTGTGCGGTGACTTTCTCATCTGTTGCTGTCTGTCCTTGTAAGGTCTATATTAGCCTCTGTTGGGAGTGCACAGCTTCTCTTGTTGTAGTTCCTGAGATTATGTTCAGTGTTTACTGGATTAATCACACCTCACTAATTGTTCTGGAGATAAATGTGGGTTTAGGTGAAGTGATTCTCTTTTACCAATGAAAAGAACCTATTGTGTTTTTAAAGGGTTTTGGCCATGGTCGGAAGCAAAAGGTTAAATGCACATTACCATTCTGTAAGATGTTTCTTATGCTCATTAAAGGGTGCATTCATTTGATCAAAAATACAGTAAAGATAGTAATATTGTGATGCAATTCATAATATATGTCTTGATATAGAAACATGTCTTGATGGTGGACTATTTTTGCTGTTGCAATACTGCAGTTTCTGCCTGTGGAGGAAAAAAATAAAGCTTCATAGAAATGTAAACTGAAGACTGATACATATATCTGAAATCTGATCTGCATGTCTTCTCATATCTGTTTAAAATAAGTCTTATGTGGAAACGTGAAAATGCTATATTTATTATTTTAAACATTCATGAGCTTAATTATGAATTCTAATGACAGTAAGACTCTCTTTGCCTCCTATACAACTGTCCCGACTGTCCACTGTGATCAGATTGTGTCCTCTGCATCACTGCTAACGCCACCCTGCGTCCAGTAGGAAGTGATGCGCTGTGCTGTGATTGGCTGATGCAGCTGATGAACTCCAGTGACCTGCAGAGCTCTGCAGCAGCAGTGTGATTCACACACCAGCACTTTAGTAACGGCGTTCAATCAGCATCAGCCCAGACACACACAGACAGAGAGAGAGAGAGAGAGTACAGCGACCGGCAGCAGATTTAGTTAGCAGGTTATTGGGTTATAATAGATGGATGGATGAAATATACCACGGATTTACTTCAAATGAAACAACAACAACAAAAAATAAACACGGCTACTATAGTTAAACTGTGGTAACCACAAATTAACTGTGGTTTTACTACACTAACCACAATTTAACCATGGTATTTGTAGTATAACTGTGGTTCTGCAAATGGTAATGAATTTACAAATTAGAAAGAGGCTGTAAGAGAATAGCTAAAGCATTGAAGTCCCCATTTCCACCATTGAGGCAATAATTAAGAATTTTCTATCAACACACAAAATATTACTAATATATATTACTAATATCTGCCTAAAAGAGGACATGGGTCTACATTGGCCTTATGAATGGCAAAAAGGAGCGTTTGAGTGGCCAAAGATACCAACAGATAAAACATTAAAAACTTACTCTCCCTGTTAAATCTTAGAATTGGTCAAGACTGAATCTTATAACAATGATCCAAAAAGAAACATAAAATATTCATAATGAGATTTCACCCCATTTTTCAAATGGATAAACAATGCAGATTTATCTTTACAGCCTTTTTTTTTAAACCAAGAGTATACTCTACTAATATCTAACTTTAAGCTACCAAAATGGACCCTTTAGGTACAAACATGTGCTTTTTGAAAAGTTACCGCCCCAGTGACAGCTTTTGTACCTTTATTTCTGAGAGTGTACCAACAATTTTGAGTAGGACAGTAAATAGATAAAATGATGGATAGAAGGAGAGGACAATAGATAGAATGACAGATGGATGGATGGTTATGAATGATAGTACAATGATTAGAGGACAGATAGTATGCATGACTGGACATTTGTGATCTTTTCAGGAGGCAAACACTGTGTGTTTTGCTCATTTTTCAGAGGTTTCCTTGGTTTAAGTGTGTATTTTCTTCCACAGTTTCTTTGGCAACAGAAAAGCAAAGGTCTGCAATGTTTTGTAATGGCATGTGATTTGCTGAACTGTCTTTGACATGCATTTGAGTGTGTGTGTGTGTGTGTGTTTATCTCAAGGGCAGGTTCCAGTTCATTCACTTGAGATTCTCAAGTACCCTAATTAGTATGCTGACATCACATGGCTCTGTATCTTTTATAGACCCGTGTCTCATTCAGAAGCACTGCGGAGTGAGTGTGTACTGTTTACCTCACTGTAGCAACGGTGAAGCAGGTCAGAGCCGGCAGTAAATGTGATCGAGCGCTTCATCTGCTCAATGTGCTATTTTAGCAGTGAACTCAAGCGTAGCCATAACAACAGAGAGTGATGCCTCAGAAATGATTTGATTGTCTGTAGAAAGATTCCCTACGGCTCACAGCGCTGTTCTACATTTATGTTTACACGTTTGATTAACTGCCTCTTTACAGCTGTCAGTCATACTTTGCAGCCTGTAAGCAGCAGATACTGTATATGATGCATGTATATACAGTAATGGTTTAGTGCTTTCAGAAGCACTTGTCTGGGTTGTGGTTTCTTGTTTCATTTACTTAAAGGAACAGTTCACCCAAAAATGAAAATTCTGTCATCATTTACTCACCCTCGAGTGGTTCCAAACCTGTATGAATTTCTTTGTTCTGCTGAACACAAAGGAGGATATTTTGAAGAAAGTTTTGTCAATTGACTTCCATAGTAGGAAAAAAATAAAAAAATACTATGGGGGTCAATGGTGACCAAAACAGCCTGTTAACAAACCTTTTTCAAAATATCTTCCTTTGTGTTCGACAGAACAAGGAAATTCATACAGGTTTGGAACTACTCGAGGGTGAATAAATGATGACAGAATATGAATTTTTGGGTGAACTATTCCTTTCATAGGTTGCTGTGAACCAAACAGAGACCACATAAAACACAATAACTTAACCTTATATTTTACAGTGCTTTTATGATCATAAAAGAAATCAAAATTGGAAGTCAGACTTTTGAGAAAAACAGTGCAATTAAAGCTGCAGTCCGTAACTTTTTTTGGTTAAAAATGATAATAAATACATTTTTGAGCAAGTACATAACCAGCCAGTGTTCAAAAATCTAAAATCTCCTAAACTTAGCCTGATTCACAATGTCAGACTTGTGATAATGTTTTATTATCAAAGTAAAATTATTTATTGCGTCATTGCATCACGTCTGTAAACAGAAAGAAGTTGTCCGGTGTAACACGTCACTGAAATTAGATTATATTCCAGATAGCATATGTGGGATTACACGTTTTGTATTTTAAAGAGAACCAGTTCTAAAAAAAATAATAATTAGCTTTTTGAGTTAAAATAATTTCTTTGTATGAAATTCGAAAGGTATGACGATTAGAGGTTAGACTGTACAGAAATTGAAATACTACATACACATACTAACATAATGCCGATGTTGTCAACATGAACAATGTACAACAAAGAAATATAACAATAATAATAATTTGCACGGTTTTATGAGATATAATCTAACTGATCGTTAGATTTAAAGGCACAATATGTAAGATTTATCTAATAAAACATCCAAAAACCACTTGCACAGGGTTATATATTTCATGCAGTTGTGTGCTTACGTTATCTCAAAGGTGCTGTAGGATTTGTAAATTATTTAAATAATGAAGATTTAAATAATGAACCGTCCCTGTTCCTTGTCGCCTATCAATGACGCAATATGCGCAAAAAATTGTTATGTACAGGTGGTTAGGTGATTAAACAGATATAAATAAGCTTTTCATCCGTGAACATGATTTGTTAAAATGACATCTCCCAATGTTCAGCGCTCCGTCATTGCATCATCGAACTTAGTGTTAGCAAACTTATGGACAGCAGCTTTAAAAAAAAAAAATTTATGTTACAGTATAGTTATGTTTGCTTAAAATAAGGTCTTAAATATCTCACCCCTACAAAACGTACAATTCCCATGTCAAATCTACTGTTTGATTTGGTTGTGCTGGTTTTCCACTGTCAGTCAGAGCACAGTATTGGGTTACAGATCTGTCCCGTCCCAGACACCTTGGGGTAGGCACACTGACCACAGACGCCAGAAAAGCACAGCCCAGATTTTGCCGGAGGATTCCTGAGCTGAATGATCAATGACTGAGAAGAAACATGATGAGCCTTCAACACAATATGCAAAAGTGCAAAGTCCAAACCCAAACAGGAAGTCTGTTATTTTAAAATGGCCATTTTTGCCATTTTCAGGTGTTGTATTTAAACAAACTCCTCCTAGAGATTTAAACTGATCAGCGCCAAATTTGGTCAGTCTAATCTAAAGCCCTTTGGGATGTTAAACTGCAAAAATCTTGCATTTTCGTTAAAGTGCTTGTCTATGGTGGCATTACAAAATTTGATGTTTTGCCATGGGAAAAGAAGTTGTTCTGTTCTGAACACATCTAAAGGCCATTATTCAATTATAATCAACAGGAAATGACTTGTTATACACAAATTTAAACATGCAATTTCCAATCTGCACCCAACTTCACATGTAAGAGTCATGGCCTGAAGACATCTAATATTCGGTTATTATGGAGCCCCTTAAGGGACATGGTGGAGGAAAACATTTGGGGTGGGTGGAAAAAAATCATGATGGAAGAAAAAAATGTTTTTCAAAACTTTTGCGTTCCCCTGAGAAACTTTGCGTTCTTTCACAAAGATATTTTCATGTGTTCTTGATATATGTGAGACAGTAAAAGTTTTGCGAGGGAATGCAAAGTTTCTCAGGGGAACACAAATATCATATTCCTTACCGTTCACTGGCTTCCTAAAGTAACTTAGTGGAGATGAGCCTGAGTGCGAGGTCCCTTTCAATGCTGCTTGCAACTTTCATTTTTGTGTTTGAGCTTATCAGCCTACAGAAAGAATGGAGATGAATGAAGTAGCTTTCATTTGTGTTTAAGTATTTAATTCAATGGATTCTCCACCAAAGAAAGCTTTGAGACTGTTGCCATAACAGGAAAGCAGCTAAAATGTGACATAATTGTGCACTGTTACCATGATATAAAATGACTCATCGTGTGATGGTCAGACTCATCAGAGGTGTGTCTCATGTGTTTCAGATGGGAGGAGGAGCTGTCAAGAAGAGAACAGATGGAGTCGATGGTGCAGACGCTGCAGGAGGTGAGCTCACCTGCACACCAGCCGTCTAGACTCTCTCACTGTGATACTAATTACAGTTAACATATATATGACGTAGGTTTCTGACTTTACGACCTTGTAGCTGAGAACTATGACATCCAGATCATGATGCAGGGAATATACTGATATTATATTCCGTATTTAACATGTTTGTAGCCCAACTACAAATGCCAAACACAAATAAGATGATTTTTCTGGTCAAAATATATGTGGAATGTATGATTTTTCTTATAAACAGCACGCCGTTAAGAGAAAGTTCTGTCATCATTTATTCACTCATTCACATGTTGTTCCAAGCCTGTATGTGTTGAACACAAGAGAAGATAATTTTAAGAATGTTGGTAACCAAACAGTTTCGGTTCCCTATTGACTTTCGTAGTATGGGAATATATACCATGGAAGTCAATGGCTACCGTCAACTGGTTACACACATTCTTTAAAATATCTACTTTTGTGTTTAGCTGAAGACAGAATGCAAACAGCTTTGGCACAACTTGAAGATGAATAAATGATGACAGCATTTTCTTTTTGGGTTAACTATCCCTTTAAAAAAAATAATTTTCCAAATTTAGTGGATTTTAAAAGTTGTTTAAACTGCTAAATGCTAAAATATAATGTAAACCATACTACTAAGGGCTGTAAAATTAGTCAAAAAAAGTAAAAAGTTTGAAAAAAAATTGAAAATTAAATGTATTTTTACCTTGAAAAAAAATGCATTATATATATATATATATATATATATATATATGTATTTTGAGTTATAAAATGTATTTTTAAATGTATTTTGAAAGATTTTAATACATTTACATAAAACATATGAAATGGACAGAAAATAAATGAGAAAAAAAATATTAGAAAACATACTTGAAGGGACACCAAAATATAAATATATTTCCAGTCTTAAAAGAAAATGGATTTTTTTGGAGAATATAAATATATTTACCATATATATTTAAGATATACAAAAAGATTTACAAAATGCATTAGAATTTAAAAAAAAAAAAACATAAGCAAAGGGGCAAGAAAATAGTTTTAAAATCACAATATGTAAGTTTACGCCACTAGAGGTCGCATTTTCAAAACAATAACAGAGGCGAAGTTCGATGACGCAATGGCGGAGCATTGAACATTGGGTTATGTCGTTTTCATAAATCATGCTCACGGATGAAAAGCTTGTTTATATCTGTTTTATTACCTAACCACCTGCACATGACTATTACTTGCACAATGAATATTATATATTTGTTTACCCGACTATTAAAACACATGCGAGAGCAGAGTCTCTGTCAAAGTTTTCGCAAAGCTCTCTCCATTTCGGAAACACCACGCAGAAATTTGTTTTCGCTTTATTTCGTTGACTGTTCCAATGTCTTCATGCCTCGATTTGTATACATCTACGTTTTTTGGGTTTGTGGAGAGAGTAATCATGAGCTATGATATGGAAATGCACAGTAAATAACTACCACTTCTGCATTTGTCCACGCGTGTTGCCGTAGTATTCATAGGCGGAAACAGAGGATAGCGCGGATATTGCGTCATTGATAGGCAACAAGGAACAGGGACGGTCTAAAGTCTTAGAAGAGATCTCAGATGTCTCAATGTCTCAGATTGATCAAAATATTGTCAAGAGACATTAAAGTTTAATTAATAAGCAACTGCATTGAACTCCTTTGTTTGAAATGTTAAAATAAATCCGGCGTTCCTTGAAATGACCCCCTATAAAGTGTGTTAGTATGCATGCCATCATGCTAAAATACATGATGAGCAACTCTCACACATGTGATCTGAGCAAATATAAACTACAGTGTGTGTGAGAGACCTCAAACAATCCAGGACAGGACTGTAAATGGGATGCATTTAGGGGTTGGAGTGTTTAAATATGTCCGCATGGCCCAGTGCCGCATCCATGTCAGTCTCAAACTCCCCACATTCCCTCAGAAACACGCTGCAGGTGTGAGATCCATCCTCTGCTGATGCAGCGGCAAAATCAATAAACGGCTGCATCTGTGTTTGTGTTGGATTATGGGTCAGCAAAACTGCCAAGGAGAGAAGCGTCCCCAGAGATCCCAGACATGCTCAGAGTCTGCTTTTTAAATTCTATGGATTGGATTTGGATTTCCTCTCCAACATTCAGCCCCGCCGCTCTGAGGATTTCATTAGACTGGACAGTGTGTGTTGTGCTCAGGCTGGGCCGTAAGCTTCAGTAAGAAATGTATATTTATCAGAGAATTCTGAAATGAAATGATTTTCCAAACGTTTCCAAAATAATATGAAGCAGCACGACAACACTGATAATAATCAGAAATGTTTCTTGAGCAGAAAATCACATATTAGTTATTTCTGAAGGATGTGACACTGAAGAGTCATTTAGCTTTGCATCATAGGAATTAATTGCATTTTACAATATATTAAAATAGATTATTTGTTCAACGACTCCCAAACAATCTGTTCAATGATTTATTTTTAAAAACTCCTCCGGTGATTGGTCGATTTCATTTAAAGCAGTGTTTGTGAGCTTTTAACGCTTAAAAAGCGACACCTAGTGGCAAAGAATGAATTTGCATTTTCATTCAGACCAACAATAAAAGACCAACAAGTGGGCGGCAATATGCTAATTTTTAATAACTGAAACGACTTCGGACTCGTTTTAAATATTCGTTTCAATGATTCAGAGTTGACTCTTTTCTTTTTTAGAGACAATAACTTAATACACTGTGGACTTTCAAATTTAAAACTTTGCAGGATGTTTTCATTCATTTAGAGCTGTTACACACTGCATAAAAGCTCATTTTCAAAAAAGGGTTTTTACAATATTTCTGACTAAATAAATGCAGCCTCGTGAGCAGAAAAGAACAGTAGTGTAAAAGACTACTTTTGATACTAAAAGTGTCATCATATACAGTCTATTACATGTATTCTTATGTTGTTTTGTGTGCTCATGTTTGCCTATATTTGTGTTTGGCTGTGTTCAGAATGTAAACGAATCCGAAGCCATTCAGGATGAGTTGAACAAGAAGGTCGAAAAACTGAAAGCAGAACTGGTGGTCTTCAAGAGCCTCATGAGCGATGTGAGTATTTCCATATCACAGAGAAATTTTCTTCATTATGAAGATCAGATGATTGTATTGTTTTATCACATCATGAGATGACAACATAAGAATGTGTTTTAAGTCCAAGAAACACAGCATTAATTGGATGACGGATGATGTTTTTACCATATTTGATAAGAATCTGAGTGTTTAATTAGATCACAGTTAAACTTTTTTGCCATGAATATAGCCGTTGCTCCATGGCTTTAAATCATAAATAAATTGACTTAATAAATGCATTTTTAATCAGGTCTTTAATTGCTTAAAAGGATATGTCACCTGAAAAATAAAAAAAGCGCTGATATTTTACTTAACCTCAGGCCACCCAATATGTAGGTGGGTTTTTTTCTTCAGTCGAACAGGAAAGGTTTTTAGCTGAAAGCGGAATCCATGCTGATCCATCCATTCGGTTTTTGAGAATAAAAAAGCATATCAAAGAACACAAAATTAATACCCATCGCTGCTGACAATATAGGCCAACTGAGGTCTTATGAAGCGAAATGATCAGTCTGTGCAAGATACTGTACATTGTTTACAACATTATTCTGTAATTTAGAGCTTCAGGTGAACGTTCCATAATGATGTCCGGTTCATGAATGATTCATTCTCTTAAACCGGTTCTTTTTGGTGAATTAGTTGAATTAGTTCACTAAATCGGACCCAATTAAACAGGTCGTGACTTGAGCAGCACAGATCTTACTAAATTAAAACTCACTTTCAGATGCTTGACAGTCACTCAAGCCAAAATACAGACATGCATTTTTATGTAAAAGTTTGGGCACCCCTTGCAGAATCTGTGAAAATGTTGAAAATGTTAACAAAATAAGAAAAATTATTCAAAATGCCTGTTATTTTTTATTTAGTACTGTCCTGAGTAAGATATTTTACACAAAAAATGTTTACATATAGTCCACAAGACAAAAAAATAGGTTTTCAATACTGCGTGTGGTTACCTGGACTGTTTTATTGTTTTATGACGGTTGTTCATGAGTCTCTTCTGAGCACTGTTCTTCAGAAAAGTCCTCCAGGTCCTGCAGATTCTTCAGTTTTCCAGCATCTTTTGCATTTTTGAACAAGATGCATTAAGAGTTGGGGGTGAAAACTTTTTAAATTTGAAGATCTAGGTAAATTGTACTTAATTTGTCTTCCGGAAACATGCAAGTATCTTCTGTTGCTTCCAAAAGGCAGTACTATATGGAGAAAAAGAAATTTCAATAAAATAAGAAAACTTTGAACATATATTAAAGTTTTCACCCCCCGGCTCTTAATGCATTTTGTTTCCTTCTGGAGCATCTGTGAATGTTTGAACCTTTTTTAACAGTTGTGTTTGAGTCATTAAACTGTCCTCAGCGTGAAAAGATGGATCTCAAAATCATACAGTCACTGTTGGAAAGGGTTCAAATATGCAAAAGATGCTGGAAAACTGAAGAACCTGGAGGATTTTAGTGAAGAACAGTGCTCAGTTGAACTGTTCAGAACAAACCAGAGACTCATGAACAACCGTCACAAAACAATAAAACAGTCGGAGATCATCCAGGTAACCACACACAGTATTAAAAACCAAGGGTTCACAAACTTTTGAGGGGGGTTATTTGGATAATTTTTGCTATTTTTTTGTCTTGTGGACTATATGTAAAGATCTTTTGCATAAAATGTCTTACTCAGGACAGTACTAAATAAAAAAAATTACAGGCATTTTGTATAATCTCTTTTTAAGATTTTTTTCACATTTTCACAGATTCTGCAAAGGGTGCCCAAGCTTTTGCATTAAACTGTATATGCTGGGTTTTGCAAACTCGTTCGGCTCTTCTATGCAAGTTTAATATTATACTTGCATATACGTTATTGCAATATTACCAAAACAAAGTGGTGAATCAGTTTTCTGAACCAGAAACTTATACGAGATAACCAGGGTGAGTAAATTAACAGCAAATCACGATTTTTGGTTGAACTATGCCTTTAATTCTAAAGTAAACACTGTGACTGGTTGTTTTCCACGACTTCTGCAAAGAAACACGCTCATAGTTATTTGGCTTTTTTCCAATACACTGTTTTTAGTCTCATTGTCATTATATCAGTATCTTACCCATACACGCCTTCGATCTGGACCAGCTGGTCTGGATTGGTGAATAATGAATAAACCGTTTATACAGATGTCACCTGGATTTACGGGTTAATGTTTAGAGTTACTCATCTTTGCTTTCTAAATATCCTCATCTGTCAGCCAGTCATTCACACGAGTGTCACTGTGTCTCGTAAAAATCATAAATAGTTTTGTAGCAATGAAAGCTGTGAACTGAAATCACTATTTATTGTAAAGGCTGGCGGACGCCGCCGCTCTAAAGCTGTAGAAAACCGGAGGAAAATCCTGGACCTGAAAGTAAGAGAGAATGCAAGACGTGATCTGTAAAAGCATTGAGTTTAATCAAGAAAAACAATTGCCCTGATTTGTTGAACTCACATCTGTTTCAATAAAAGCTTATTTTCGCTATGTAATAAAAATGTTTATAACGGTAATCATGACATTTTAATCTCACAATTCAGACTTTTGTCTTTCAATTCTGAGAAAAAGTCTTATTGCCAGATTAGAAGTTGCATTTGAGATATTTGATGCATTTTTGAGAAGAATTATAGAATAGAAAGTCACTATAGCAAGAAAAAGCCAGAATTATGAAGAACTGTGACAAGCTTTTTTCTGTCAAATCTAATCGCAACCTTTTAGCTCACAATTCTGACTTTTTTTAATCATATTTGTAAGTTTATATCTCACATTAAGACAAATGCAAGTTTAAAACATGTTCTTTTCCCAGAATTGCAAGATATAGACTCAGAATTTCTCGTAATTCTTTGAAAAAGAAGTTGTGAGATATAAACTCAAAGTTACGAGGATAAAAAGGCAGAATTGTGGAAAAAAGTCCTGATTATTATTAATTTTTAATTCTGTGGAATGGAAACAACCAACCTGATCTCACGGCAATTCGTACATATTTTAAGAGGCGGCTAATTCGTACGACCTCACTCGTACGAATTCATATGATTTCTTCTAAATCGTACGTATTTTACGAGTTGCCAATTTGTATGAATTTGTATGAATGACCTAAACCTAACCCCGCCCCTAAACCTACCCGTCACGGGGTTTTAGACAAATCATACGAGTGAGGTCGTACGAATTTGCACGAATTGGTCGTGAGACTGTGTTGAAATAACTCCCACATGTTGCCCCAAATGTGTTGCGCTTTTAATTAAGAAACAACAGAGTCAATGTTTTTGACTCCTTCTCCAAACAGAATAAATGAGTCAGAGCAATTGTTTCCCATGAGGCCTTTAGGTAAAATTAACTGCTCAAGTTTGTTGCGTGCCTGTGGATTTACCACAAGACTAACTTGTTGGTCGAAGCATCTGTGTTCAATGGCATTGATTTATGACTGTTGATGTCCTTGTTGGCGGTATATAATTGATGTTCAGCATGCAGATTATAACCGTTTAGAGTGATCCTGTGGCATAGTGTGTTAGTGTGCATTGAGTTGTTTATGTAGGTGTTTTTTGCTTGTTTGTTTATTTTTTATTCTTATTTATAAAAATAAATAAATAAATAAATTTGTTACGGAGGGCCAAATAACTCAAAATTAAATAAATGTTGAAATTAATAAATAAATAATTAAATACATGAAATGCAATAAAAAATAAATGTAGAAATGTAAAAATAAATTAATATATGTGTATTTATTTATTCATATATTAATTTATTTTTATTTTTTTTAGTTATTTACTTATGTCTTCATTTATTAGTTTATTTCTTTATTAATTTATTTATTCATATTAATTTATTTTTATTTTTTTTAGTTATTTACTTATGTCTTCATTTATTAGTTTATTTCTTTATTAATTTATTTATTCATTTAATCATTTAATTATTTATTCATTCATTAATTCCTTCTTTATTTTTTTCATTTATTTTAGCAGAAATAAATAATGATAAATAAAACAAACATTAAGAAATCTTTGTCTAATATTATAAACTCTAGAAATATTTACTTCCCTTCTCTCCACATAAATAAACAAATGAAGAAATAAATGAATGAAGAAATACTCAAATAAATAAACATTTCTGCATTTATATATTTAATTACTTAATTATGTTACGATTTATTAAACATTTATTTATTGATATATTTCAACATTTATTTAATTATTTAATTAATTTAATTCAAATTTGACCCTCCATAATTAGTTTTTTTGTATCAATATTTTTTTAATTTTTCATTTGTATTTTTAACAGAGTAAGCTAAAATTAAAAAATATATATTTTTTACAAATATAGTTTTTATTTTGAAAATATTAAAATATAATTTTTAAATAAATTTTACTTTTAAATGTTTTATTTAAAAATAATAACACATTTTAAAATAAATGTTTTTCCCTTTAACAGATATACAATGGTTATTAACATTTATTTTTTATTAAAATATTGTATCTATATATATATATATATATATATATATACACACACACACACACACACAATTTTTTTTATTTAATAAAGGATTAGCTTACTCATTGATTGGACCAACATGATATTTAAATGAGGTCATTGTCACTGGTTATAGAATAGTAGTATCATAAAGTAGTATGATGAGTAGTAAAGTAGTAGCATATACTATAGTTCATAATATGGACAATTCGAGAGTCACACTTATGGCAATCAAATCAAATGACTATATAAACATGGCCATTTCAGTGTGCATGTTGCCTATTTGTAAATCTAGAGGCATAGAATAAAGTGACTATTGCTTTTAAAATAAACTATTGGCATTCATAGACCAAACTTTGAAGACAAAATCCACCCTGACCAAGCACAGCAGCTTAATGTTGTTTCTCCAGCATCATCAATTCATTATCTGTACAGAAACGGTTCTCTTTTCATTTTCTAATACCGCTCGAATCTCTGCTCAGCAAATGTCCGACCTGGACACCAAGATTCAGGAGAAAGCCATGAAGGTGGACATGGACATCTGCAGGAGAATCGACATCACGGCCAAACTGTGTGACGTGGCTCAGCAGAGGAACTCAGAGGACATGTCTAAGATGTTCAACGTCAGTCCATCCAGAGCACCAGCAGACAGGGTGGGTGAAACACGCAGTACTAGAGTAAAACTGCTGAGGCAAGATCTCTGCTGCCCTGCCCTGCACATGAGCTTATCACATTGCACTGCAGCCAACCCCACTCTCTGTGTTCAGCTCCAGCCCATGAGACGATTTTAATATGTGGCTGTAATAGTGAGATATTTATCATCTATTGCAGTATTGTAATTGTTGTTTTAACGATATGTGATCTGATTTAATTGAGTATGCACTTTGCAAACACATGTCTTGAGAATCCAAAAGCATTCACTGCGAGATTTAGCCTATTAGAATATATGCAGTTATGAAGGCAAAACATATCTCGTTTTACTGTATTTATTAGATATGATATACTTAAGCATAGAAGCCTGTAGAAGCCAATTGTGACCTTTTTTCATAATGACTTTGCAATTGCTCATTTAAATCCGTCAATTCTGACTTTTTCTCTGAACTGCATGATATAAACTCACAATTACAAGTTATAAGGTCAGAAGTGCATAATTTCAACATGCAATTCTGAGAAATTAAGTCAGAATTGTGAGATATACATTTGCTATCGCAGGTTTTAAAATCAGAATTGCGTAATATAAGCACACGATTGCGCTTTAAAAAGTCTGAATTGTGAAATATAAACTCACAATTGAATAAAACTCTTTTTTTGCCTCAGAATAAGACTTTATAACTCGCATTTGCAAGATCATTTATCAACATTCTTAGAAAAGTCATAATTGTAAGCAATAAAAGCCGCGAATAAACATAATTGCGAATGTGATATTAACTTTATATAACAGTTCACAAAACATGACGTTAATATTAAGTGAGTTACATTTTAAGACACGATATTCAGTTTTTTTGTTTTGTTTTTCACCAAGATTTGGTTGCTGAATTAGTCTGTTTTCACTTCATTCCGTTCTAAATTAATCATTTTAATGAATGATTTAAAAAAAATCACTCATTAAAGGGTTAGTTCACCTCAAAATGAAAATTCTGTCATGAATTACTCACCCTCATGTCGTTCCAAACCTATAAGACCTTCGTTCCTCTTCGGAACACAAATTAAGATATTTTTGATGACATCAGAGAGCTCACCCTCCATAGACAGCAACACAACTGAAATGATCCCAGATCCAGAAACATAGTAAATACATCAGTAAAACAGTCCATGTGACATCAGTGACTTCCGCCATTTTAGAGAACATCCTGTTTTACAGATGTTTTTGCTATGTTTCTGGACCTGGGATCATTTCAGTTATATTGCTGTCTATGAAGGGTCAGATAGCTCTCCGATTTCAGCAAAAATATCTTAATTTGTGGTACGAAGATGAACGAAGGTCTTACGGATTTGGAACGACATGAGGGTGAGTAATTAACGACAGAATTTTCATTTTGGGGTGAAATAACCCTTTAAGTCTAATGACACTAAGGTTTTTAGTGTCATATTTACTTTTACATGACAGGCCGAGGTGCTGGCATAAAATCGCACCAAATAAAGTAAATATAAAAATACACAAGTAAATATTGTTTGCATGTCTTAGATGGCTGTGGTGTGCAAAAAGAAGGAGAAGAAGCCAGTATCAGATGAGGAGAACTCAGAGATGGATGCAGATCCCAGCACTTCAGAGGAGGACGTCCCTTTCAACATCACAGACGAGATGAAACGCATGATCAACCAGCTGTGAGTCATCCCAAAATTTAGGTTTCGGCCTGTGATCCGAGATCATCTCATGCTTACTCTCTGGCAGCACCAAGTGGAGATGCATAGAATTGCAGACAGACGAAAGGAATTTGGGGGGAAATTTTGGGGATTGAGATTTGAATCTACTTTGATGTCATGATCATGTAAAGCTGGTATTTCTGTGTTTTTCTAATTCTCACTTTACCCTTTCACTAACAGCTTTAGCTGCAATTGTAGCGCAAACCAAAGTTCCTGATTCTGATTTCCTCCTCAAATCAAATTTGTGAGGTTCTCCACATTGTACTTTTTGAAATATGGATCATATCATAGACTGGTCTTAACAGCAAAACATGCATAAAGTAAGAATGTTTCTTACATATTTCATTCAAAACACAGTGTTCCCATAAATGAAATGTCTTTATAAGAAAAACTTTATCTCTGGCTGGAGTACTGCTTTAATTGCTGAATTACATTTCTGCAAAAACAGCATTAATACTGCACCATCTAGTTTTATAGATGAAAAAACGAGATGAGGTTAAATGTAAGTTTGCTGACTCAAATGAATAATGAAATGATTAAATGAATTACAAATGACTAAAACAGTAATAAAATCAAATCATGTTAAGGTGGAGTGTTTCTTTAACCCTGTAAAGCATTATGCATCATTTTAATAAATTGATGAATATGCAAAACTTTAATATTAATATTCAGGTCCTGGTTCACTTGTCTTTTTACTGTGAAATCGTCAATGATTTATTTTTTAAAGTAAACGTAATAACTGTTTTATTGTTTGTAATATTTCAAGATGCCATATTGAAGCAACTTAGCATTACTTATATATATATCAAATATGAACATTAGACATTTGGGGGACATTTATTTGCTCATCTCTTAGTCATCATTGCATTCCATCATATGTTTTGATCATAAACGAAGCACTTAAATATCAAAAATCATATATCATCATATTACTGGAGATACAGAGTGACTGATATTTATACGGATTGTATGTAATCGCTCTGCTATAGTTTTATAAAGATTGACCTACAAGCATTACATTTTACTTTTTGTCCATAAATATAAATATCTGCACCGAATTGCATGGTTTTGCTCAATTTGGGCTTCTTACTTTATCAGACTATGAGCCATAAAAACCTGGTGTATTACATAGGACACAAAATAGATAGATGGATAGATAGAAATATAAAAATAAAAAAACTGTTCCTTTAAAAAAATAAATAAATCTGAATATAATTCTTTACGTCAGGCTTTACAGGGTTAAATGATGCTTTAAAATGATCTCTTCACACTGAAGAGACTGAAACTGCGAGTGCAAACTGTACCACTGACAGTGAGGGAAAAATCCGATTTTGGCCTGATTTAATATGTTTGTGTATGTATATATGTGTCTGTTTCATGCATGTCTATACTCTCGTCTTGTGCTGGCCGTCCGAGACACTCTTTCCCTCTCTCCTCTCTTTCTGTCCTTTTTGTTTTCCTCACACGCAGACATTGTTCAGATAACTCATTTGTTGCTAGGCGGGACACGTTTGAGATCGATGATGACTGTGACAGTTTGACGTGGGAAGAGAACGATGATACGCTGCTGTTATGGGAGGATTTCACCAACTACAACATGCCCTACGGCCTTACTAACAACACCGGTGCCCTCGACTGCACCGGAGACGCACAAGAAGCCGTGAGTTTCCACATACACCACTGTTGGTTGTCAACATGTTTTAAAGTGCCCTTATTATGGGGTTATGGAAGGCTGATGACAGGTTGACATGCATAGGTCAAAAACACTTAAATTTTTTATAATATGCATTTATTTTATTTTGACTCCTAAATGATTTGTTTAACGATTCATTTTTCCAGACCCCTCAGGTGATTGTTCGATTTCATTTAAAGCAGTGTTTGTGAGCTTTTAAAGCTCCAAAAGTGACACCTAGTGGTGAAGAATGAATTTGCATTTTCATTTAGACCAATGTGAAAAGACCAACAAGTGGATGGGCAATATGCTAATTTTGACGTAGGCTTAGGAATCGTTTTAAAATGACTCGTTTCAATGATTCAGAGTCGTCTCTTTCTTTAGAGAGACAATAACTTAATACACGGTGCACTTTCAGATTTAAAACTCTGCAGGATGTTTTCATTCACTTAGAGCTGTGTTGCACACCGCATGAAAGATCATTGTCAAAAATCCATAACGGGGCACTTTAATGTTATTCTGCTCACCAGATTGTGTCTAATTAAAATTACAGGAAAAGCTGTAAAATTGTGAAATATTATTAAAATGTTAAATTACGGTTTTCCATTTGAATATATTTTAAGTTGTAATTTATTCCTCTGATGCAAAGCTGAATTTTCAGCAGTCTTCAGTGTCACATGATCCTTCAGAAATCATTCAAATATGCTGATTCGAAACATTTCTGATTATCGTAATTGCTGAAAACAGTTGTGCTGCTTCTTATTTGTGTGAAAACGTTTGATGAATGTTTGAAATAGAAATCTTTTGCAACTTTATAAATGGCATACAGTTTCATAAAATGCATTGAATTGATTAAAATTGACAGTAAAGACAGTGTAACTTGATGCGACGGCCAATTTTAATCAATTTAATGCATCCTTGCTGAACAAAAGTATTAACTAGAGTATTACTTTCTGTTGTTAGTACATTGTGAACAAATTGAGAGTAAACATAAAACTGAAATAAGCCGCTGTGTTTCTTGTTTCTCAGGAATGCAGTCTGGGAAATCTCTTCGATGAGACCGAGTCTCTTTTCAAGACCAGAGAGCAGGAATATCAGAAGACAATCGGACAAATCGAGGTTAGATTGTGTCTGTCTTGTTGTATTTTTTGTCATTGTGTTTATCCTCCTACTGAACCTCTTGTTGTTTGTGGCACATAAAATGTAGTATGTAATGAAATCTTTCTCTCTCACACGCAGATGGAGTTGGCCACGGCTAAGAGTGACATGAACAGACATCTGCATGAGTATATGGAGATGTGCAGCATGAAGCGAGGGCTGGACGTGCAGATGGAGACCTGCAGGAGAATGATCAAGGGTGGCAGGTGATTTCCATTTTGATCTCTTGTAATGACAAGGCTGATCATTTCTACAGAAATTAGGAGTGGAAATGCACCTATGCTGAAAATTGTAGACCCCTCTATGATTTCTAACTTGCAAAATCACAGGGTGATCAAATACTTATTGACCTCACTGTATATATATATATATATTTTTTTTTTTTGTCAACTACCCATATATACATATATATAAAACTTTATAAATACTGTTTTAACTTTAGTTAGATTTTCTGTCTTCATTTTATCCCTTAAAAGTCACTTAGACACAAATGGCACCCTTTATAGAGAATAAGGGGGTTTTTTCTTTGGTGTGAATTTTCAGAAATTCTCTTTCCATCAGCTCATCTGCGAGCAGTGACTCAGGGAACACTGATGAGATACAAGACGAGTCGGACAAGGACGGAGAGATGGAGGGGCCAATCAGCTGATACCTGCCCAGGCTGACCCCGCCCTCTTCCCCCCACGAGCTCCAATCAGCTCTCGGGCCTCCCAGCAGTCGGCCAATGGCGTTACACTGAGGGATAGAGCCCACTCACACAAACCCCAAATCCTGTAGGTGCTTTACTGTCTCTGTGTCAGAGTGGGGTGGAGTTGATGAGGGTTGTTTTTGTGCTTCGACATCAATATGGATGCGTCACATGGTGCCACAGCTGTCACAGGACAGCCTAACTACGAATCAGATCAATCCCAGCCAAAATACATCAATACACTCGCTCAAATCTGAAATCAAGTCCATATCTCGATTAGAAAACGTTCACACAACACGAGTGATCCATGAGACTGAAAACCAATCAGACCAAAACAGACTGAGCTCCCTGCAACTGAACACTTCAGAATGCTTTCCGTAATATTTGTGGCTTTTTATTTTTCTAAAAACTATTTCTGAAATCTACAGTTTACTGCAGAAACATGTTGGTCTTTTTAACCCCCGAATCAGTCGACGAATGTGGAACACAGAAAAAGCTCACATTCTATGCAATCAGCCTTATTTTGTGATCTGTGTTTTCTCAGCTAACGAAACTATGCTATAAGAATGTTTTGCTGACGTTCACAGTTAGTTATGAAAGTGTTTTCATCAAAATGTTTTTACTGCTTCTGCAAATGTTAAGGGAACATTTCATTTCATCCTTTTGCAAACATTATCGAAATGTTAGTTTGAAATGTTTAAAACTCAGAACTTTCTGAAACAAGTAGTTTAGTTTAAAAAAACGTTTAACTAAACGTTTCAGAAAGAAAGTTCCATGAATGTTTTTTTTTTTTTGCTGCTGATATTTCGAGGACATTATTAAATACCAAATAAATCTGAAAGAACAATCTACTGAAAAAATGTTTGTTGATAAGTTTGAGAGAGAACGTTAGCAAAACATTTCCTATTAGCTGGGTTTGATTTGCCTTAGGTGATGTCATGTGTTATGTACGATGTTCACGTGTTAATGTTTACGCACTTAATGGCAGAATCTGTGGAACAGTGTCCATCATTTTGAGCAGCAGTGATGATTTCAGGAGTTACACACATCAATATCTCACACATTAAAGAGCTATGTGCCTATACATACATTGCAGGTTCATTTTGGATGGCCTTACTGCATTTCCACTTCTTTCTAAAGTTTGCACTCAAAATAATCACGGGGGAGATGATCAAATATATGATTGTATGGGAATGGGAAGCATGTCTTTGTTAGCTGATATAGTCAGAAGAGTTTTCAGGTGGAGGTTTAGATTGTATATAGACCAAGCTGGGTGTATCTGAAATTATAAACCCATGTCTATAAATATATGTAGATGCAAAAGCATAGGATTATGGCACTGGATAATGAAGCCCTCATGATGGCACTGTTCCATAAAGATTCAGATTTGTTTTCATGGATATGGCTTATAATATTTCTGTATCAATGAGGATTGTTAACAATGGTCTTTTTCTTTTTTTGGCTTCTTTATATTTAGCATTTCTATCTTATACGCTATTGTTCAAATGTTTGGAAGAATTAGGATTCTTAATGTTTTTAAAAGAAGTCTTTCCTGCTCCTTATTTAATCAAAACACAAACATATGAAAGTCTTTAACTTGTATATAAAATAATAACATAGGAGACTGGAGTAATAGTGCAGGAAATTCACAAGAATAAATTACTTTTTAAAATATATCAAAATCAAAATTACACAATATTATTGTATTTTTAATCATAAGAGACTTCTTTTAAAAAAACATTAAAAATATCCCAGTTATTCCAAACCTTTGACCAGTAGTGTACTTTCATGGGAAAAAATGTGTCCGTACATATACTTTTAAACATATTTATTCTGGGGAAATTTGATGGGTTTTATTAAACTGATCAGTGATTTAATCATAAGCTCAAATATGTAATTATAAGCTCAAAATATGGTTGCAAAGGGTTTTTAAAAATATATCTTTTATAGTAAATAAGTGGGTGAGCGTAGGTTTTGTTTATTCATTTAGCTAAAACATAGTTAGCTAAAAAGTTGATATCATATCTGATCAAATCATTTGTAAATTTTGCAATTTAGTTTGTGTATTTGATTTCTTAACTTATGAAAGATTGGACAAAATCTGGCTTTTGAATTTTATAAATATATAAAATTCATGTGATTTGATAATGTTCAGGGTTTCTGGGGCTAATTTGAATGTTTTTCCCTGAAAATGAAACATGCACTTTGTGTCTTCACCTTTTCAAACACTTTTGGTCTATTTTTTATTGTTTATGGTGAAAATCAAGCTATTTTTTGTCTGGATCTGAATCCATAACATGGGTCAGACGTCTCAAAATCGATTTTACAGTTACAAATAAAATAGGAAAAGGATGGTATCAGAAGTATTAACACACAAAATCATATTCTGAAAAAGTATATGTTACATGTTTTCTGAATTAATTTTATTGTGTTTATGATGTTTTATAGAAAAAAAAAGTTATGATATCTATAAAGTATCCTAAACAAAAGTATGAGCTTGAAGCTGGATGAGAAAGTGATGCTATCATCATGTTTGTGTTTTTGTCTTTTTAAGCAAAGCACAAAGCGGCAGCAAATATTTCAATAAAAAAATGAAAATGTAATGATGCGGTCATGTAGCGCTACCTAGCATTAGCATGAAGCCAGAAACATACTCAATAAAATGGAATTTGTGTAGCATCACAGACATGCATAAAGTATGTATCAGGCCAAACATTTTGTCTTCATCAAATATGGTGTTTTTCTGAACCCTTGTGCTTTACCTAACTTAGTGTTTCCAGTCAAACATGTTTTTAAAAACTGCTTGTAAATCTCTCATTATGCTGAACTATCATCAGAGCTGGGTAGATTACTGTAATCCATAACTGATTACAAATGACAAAAGTGTTGTAGTAAGTAACAATCTATTGGATTACACCTATTAATGAAACGTATTCTGAGTACTTTTGATAATTTTGATTACTTTTACATGACATTTTCCATTCTTTGTTTACGGTATTTAAATTTACGGTAAAAACCGGCAGCTGTGGTTGCCGGAATTCGACTGTAAAAAATACGGTAACGACATTTAAGCTTTTACGGTTTTAAGTTAAATTTACAGTTAAATACCGTATATGTATATAAATTCATACAAAATTTGAAATGCTATGAAGGGAATACTGGGAATGTCAGTTTACGGTTTTTCCCTGTAAATTTTACAGTAATTTAACAGGTTTTTACCGTAGCAGTCTCACCATTTTTTACCATTAACACACGTTCATTTATATGTATAATCACATAATCCACACAAAAGTAACTGTAATCTGACTATGGGCATTTTAAAATGTAATATAATCTGATTACAAGTACCTTTTTTTTTTTTTTAATCTGATTATGAAATCCAGATTAAATGTAATGGGTTACTACCCAGGACTGATTATCACCAAATCTTGGATTCAGTCTTTTTGTGAACTTGTTTTCTTTCAATTAACTAAGCTTTTTTATTTTCTTTCTTATTTTTAGTGGCTGGTCATCTGAGCTTATTCACATCAGTTTGTGAGTGAAAAAAAAAAGCATTATTTCTGGGTAATTTCAATATTCACTCTTAAACTGAAGTGCATGACCTTAAATGTGTTCTAATTAAATGAAAACAAGTTGATAAAAAGATTGAATACAATATCTGGTAATAATATAGCATAACAAGAAGAAATTTATAAGGAAGTTTTTTAGGCAGGTCATTTTTAATCAGGAAAAATATATTAAAAAAATACAAAAATGATCAACACATTTTTTGGAAGTTGTTATAACACTTCTCTGTAAGCAAAGTTGGCACATTTAAGTCTATGTCGAATTTTCAGGAAAAAGAAAAGCTTTTCTGGGTTAAAATGACTGGAACACAATGAGTTAAGGAAGGTAAATGTTTTGCATTCACTTATCACATCAAGATTTGTTCTTTTATCAATGAATGTACAGAATACCACATGAGCTCATGAGTAGAAAATGTTATTTAGTTCATGAGACACAACGCAAGTTGGATGTTTTGATCACAATCAATGACCATTGGGTTTCGAGCGTATGAGGTCTTTTCTGCAGATTTTGACTGTTCTGATCTGGACTGAAGCTATGTCAAGCTGACTACACAATAACTTTGCACAATTACTTTTAAAATGAATATGGAATTTCTAATGAAGCATAAAACACCAGTTCATTAGACCCCCATCATCATACCAGCATCAGCAGGTTTTACTGAAAGCCTACGAAAAACTTTCAATTTCTGACTTCAGCAACACCTGCGGCCTGAATCCTTCTCATGTAGCACTGTTTATTATCTTTATTTTTATGATATTTACTTTGACATCTGAAATGATCAGTAGACATTTTATGTATTCTTTGTTATTTGTTTTTGCTGCAAATGATTTTTTCTGGTGTGTGAGCTACTGGTGTATGTTTCAAAATAATGAATGTAATTGGTGCTGGGGTCAAAAAAAGAAATAAATAAAAATACAATAAAGGTAATTGAATAATTTTGCTTTGTTGAAGACATTTTTATTTTGTTCATAAAGAAAGCTATATTTAATTAGTGTTGATCAGTGTTGGGCACGTTACTTTAAAAAAGTAATTAGTTATAGTTCTCACAAATAGTATAGAGTTACACCATTATAAAAGTAACTAATTACCAGGGAAGGTAACTATGTCAAATAACTTGGATGTCCCCAATATATATGTAAAATACATGAAAAGACACTAAATAGAATCAATTATTATTAGAAAACATTGTGCACTAATCCACACTATTTTAATGTTTCTGTGGGACAATGTGAGAAACACCTATCAAATTCAATATATTATTGTAAATATTATCAACTCTCTATGGACACCTTGGGAATAGACTCGCCATAGTATGTTTTATAGCATTATAATGTGATATTGTGCTAATTTAGCATTATAAGATGATAGAAGTTTAGTAATTAGAATAACCATGAATGTATATTTGTTGACTGAGCTTAGGACTGGTGGTGGTGCTTAAGATATTGTTTGTCATTTAGCATTTCTATAAATATTTATCTATCTATCTTGTCTATCTATTATCTATCTATGAATTGCAGTCTATATCTTTCCTGTGGTCTTGCAGGCTCAACCCTATTGTTGTTATGTCTTTTTTGTCATCTCTCTGCTCTCTGTGGATAATCACAGATAAAATAAGACAACAAGTTAATGTTCACTGATTAAACATTCAGATGTTGTTTTTCAGAGCAAACATGTTCAGGGCAATGTCTTTTAGAGTAATTGACGTGAGTGTCCAGCAGAGGGCAGATGTTTGAGGGACTGACCTGCACCTGTATCACAGGACAGTGCAAACTCTTCTGAAACTTCCAGTCGATTCTTCAGCTTGCACATTGATGACGTAATGTCAAAGCGCATGACCAGAAGCACCAGCACCCTGTAGAGAGATCCAGATCATTACAAGTTCTTAGCTATGTTTCCAACACCTTCTTTTTTGCGCACTTTGAAGTATTGCATCAGAAATGATTGATGGGAACGCAACATTTTGAAAAGAAATCCTTTAATTTGCAAATGCTTTTACGATTGTTTGAGGTGGACTATGACTTTTGTGAAAGGGCTAATGCGAATAATGGGAGATGGAAATGCATATTGCGAATAAATCCCAAAACAGCATCTGAAATGCTCTTATGGTCATTCCGAAGTGTGCAATATTCCAAATTTGCGCATGAGTTAAATTCACAACTTAAGATGGAAACCTGGCTATTGACTCGCTCAGGTTGAGTATTTGTGCAGGGCTCTTACTGATTAATATTGTCGTACCATGGAAGGCTGAGCAATTTCAGCTCCCCTAAAGCCGTGGTGCAGGAGCGTTCAAACCAAGATGCCTGGAGAAAACAAACAACACAGACGTCAGCCAATCAGAAACTACATCCTCCTTCCTTGAGGACTGATGGCCAGCGAGAGGTAAGCATACACACATAATTAACACACAACATTCATTCCCATCACCCACCAGTCAAGATCTGCATCAGAGAAGGTCTGATTGCCAGCTACTAAGTTTTAATGGACCATTGCATTGTGTACACATATTAGAGAATTATACTACTTGATTAAAACATTAAGTGTTTCAATGAACTTCTCTAACCTTCGAAAACTGCTGCAGCCTGAAGTTCAGCCAGCAAATCGATCGTCTCGCTCTCTTCAGAAGCCCATGTAGTGCTGCTAAAGGTCAAGCCTCCATTGATCTCCAGATCTGATGCTACGCTTTCTGGAGATGAGGAGGAATCATCAGTGCTAATATATCTAAGAAGAAACCAAGACTTTTATGAGCTGTCTAAACATAAAGTATAAAAGTTGTTTAAATTAAAGCTGACACAAAGACTGAAAAACTGACTAACCTCTGATAACTTCCATTTCAACGGTTTCATTCACCATATCTGAAGCTCTGTTGTCTGTGGATGTGGAAGCATCTTCGGTGCTGGAAGTGGAGCTCTGTTCTCCAGCTACATTTGAGAAGATAATAATATTTAGATTTTGTAATGCACACTAGAATTTTAACGTTACACCAAGACCACAGCCATGTCTTTAATATTGAAGGGGGAGCAAAGGAAATTCTGTGTATAATTCTAGTTGTAAAGTAAACACTAACTATTTGCCTATGTTTTTTTTTTCCAAAATAGGCACTTGACATTCACTCTTGTTCTTGTCTCATCACATTTATTTATGAATTACAAAAATCATATACAGTGGGTACGGAAAGTATTCAGACCCCCTTAAATTTTTCACTCTTTGTTATATTGCAGCCATTTGCTAAA
>JAUMHE010000060.1:4553957-4565346 GCA_032359235.1 Enteromius mattozi | reverse complement strand
AGACAGACTGGATGATGATCAGATCAGATCTCTGTGTGGAGCACTGGCTGTTGTCAGACAATAATCTCACTGCATTACTACAATTAATGACAAAAATAATGTTTGGAAATGGAAACTGATATTTCGCTACCGCAAAAACAAAGAAATTGCTTACATCTTACTTTCTGTTTTTGTTGTTCTCTCTGCCATGGAATAAAAATGTTACATTTTCGGTTGTGATATTATATCTTGCACTTCTAAAAATAAGTCAGAATTATGTGATAAAAGTCAGTTTCCTTTTCCATAATCTTCCAGAGAACTGTAAGTCAGAATCAGTGATTGTTAAATATCTCATATATATTCTTTGCTTTTTTAGGAGATCTTCGGGCCTATCCTGACAGTTTACGTTTACCCTGAAAATGACTACAAGAAGGTCCTGCACTTAATAGACAACACTTCTCCCTATGCCCTGACAGGGGCCATCTTTTCCCAGGATAAGTGAGTGCAGCACCACTTCATCATGTTCACTGTCAGCTGCTGGGTTAGATTAAGTTAGTGTGTAGTGAAATCCGTTAAACAACACAGATCAGCACATTCCCAGATTTAAAATGAAAAATATTTTAGATGTCCAGACACTAATATCTCGGTACTTAACTTATAACATTCTTATAACATACATTTCTAATGTGGTTGCTTGTTTCAGGGCTGTTATTGATGAAGCAGGAAAAATTCTAAGAAATGCTGCTGGAAATTATTATGTCAACGATAAATCGACAGGATCCATTGTGGCCCAGCAGCCATTTGGTGGCGCCAGAGCATCAGGTAAACTGATAACCATCAATCAAACCAGAAGAATGACCCATATTCAATTAGACTCTATACACCGTCTTTGACATAATCTACAGTCAAAATAACTGATTTCTGGGTCAAAAATAAATATTGAAATACAACTTTTAAATGTTTGAAACCAAAAATATTCCAGATAGAAAAGTAATTTTAGCTCATTAAACAGGTTTTTGCTGAATAATACAAGTGGTTTAATAAAAAATATGCAATTTAAATATAAGTGCAAGTCAACATCAGTGGATATAACATAAATATATGCACAAACATACTTTACTTACAAAAAAAAACAATTTTTTATCAGAGGTTAAAAAATGTAATATTACAAGTTAAATTGGAGTTTTAACAGGAAACATAATATTGACTTTTCAGTTACTTTGCTTAAAAATGTATTTAAAAATGTTCAAAACAGAAGAGCACATGCATTTTAGTTAATCGAAAATTGTTTAAAAAAACAAAATATAAAATAAAATATCATAACATAAATATAAAATATCTTAAATGTTTTTATTCTTCTAAATATTATATATATATATGTGTGTGTGTGTGTGTATAATATTCTTCAAATATATTCTTAAAAACATTTGATATATTCTTAGAAACATTTTTAAGTTGTTTTGTTTAACAAAATGTTTAACGATAAATGAAAAAAATGTGCAAACAGAAATGTATATGCAGTGCAATGAGGAAAAAAAAGTCTAAACTTTTATTTTATTGGAAAATTGTTTATATTTTTGTAAATATTTTTTACATTCTTAACTGAAAAATATTTTGAATAAATTAATAATTTAAAAAAGTAATTAATTAAAAAGGTGAAATATATGCGTAAGTCAAAATCGGTGAATCAAAAACAAGTATATTTCATGCCTGCAGAATTCATTTTGTCATTATTTTTCCAGGCACCAACGACAAGCCCGGCGGCCCACACTATGTCCTCCGCTGGACATCCCCGCAGGTCGTCAAGCAAACACACGTACCTCTTACAGAATGGAAATATCCCTACATGGGCTAAGAGATCATGAACCAAATGCTTTCCTTCCCTAAATCCCTCCATTGAGACTCATAAAGCAATCAGTCCCCTTCTCAATTGTCCTTAAAAAAACGCGTCCGTTAGAAAGCTGCCCTCTGCTGGTGAAGCCTTCAACAACCAGCAGCAACGGCTCCAGCTAGTGTGAATGTACTCAAAGAACTGCACGTCTTTGCAGATTTCTGTTGCCTCTGGTGTCCGTCCAGCCTTCAGATATCACTGGATCATTTATACAAGGAATCAAGAGTTCAAACAAATGCACTGAAAAGTTTCCACTTTAATCTGTTATCATGTGCTCTGTGATCTTTTTTTTTTTCTTTCAGCATATCAAGACAGTAAACAGATTTCCATCTTTTTATAATTGTCAAATAAGTGGAAGCATCCATGTCAATGCTTCTGTTACATTTATACTGATGTGATGGGCTTATTTAAATGATTAGAATTACATGTGACATTCTAATTTAAATCTGTAGCATTCTAATAGAATTTAGAGACAAGTGTGAAGGCAAACATGATAGAATGTTTGCAGTTCGGAAGGTAACAAAAAAAGGTCCAGATAAGGTCCAATCTAACAACTTACTGTGCCTCAATAAACACTTGGTGTGGATGATGGATGTATTTGTCTTGGAATTAAGGAAATATTTATTTTTGTGTGTAAATGAAGACAGAATTTTGGATGAACTATTCCTTCACGTGCTGAAAATATTGATCCCTACTCATCTTATCTAAAAGCTGTTTGTGCGTCTGCTGTGCTTTATTTGTGTTTGAATCAAACAGAGAGTTTTATTTGTGCTGAGTCACCTCTGGATCCTTATTCCCACAGTAACACATTTTGTGGGCTCTTATATGACTCACATCAAAGCGGCACAAAGGCACACTTCAGACAGACACTTTATGGCCATACGGCCGTGAAGGCACACTTCTTAACACACAATAAATCCAAGAGGACGATGTGAGGGCCTGAGAACCCATCCTCTGTCCTCTCATGCAGCCAGTTCCTCTTTCTTTATAGGGGCTGTCCTCAATCATGAGAAAACCCAAGTGTGAATAATTCTGTTGCAGTAGACAAAGAAGTGTGCTGTTTGTAGAATCTAAAAAATGCAGGACTCCTTTGAATCAAAATCAGTTTGCATTGGAATGTTTTATTTTTGAAATATTACTTTTTATGCATGCAAATAATATCCTTGTTGTATATTAATTTAGCAGAAAACATTTCAGCATGATTCAATAAACCTATTCAGGACGTTAACTGAGTTAAAGTAGTGCCATATATTATAGGTATAAATATAGTAGTACAGGTATAACCAGCAAACTATTAAATGTGGTGCATTTAATAGGAATTGTAATTATTTTATCTTTGGTAACTATTTATATGGTTCTATATATTACATATTTGGTAAAAAAAAAAAAAAAACTTCTACATTCGGTTAAAAACAAAACAAGTTAAGACTTCATTAATAATAAATACAAAACAAAGCAATAACAAACATGAAAAGTGCTATTTCAATTAGGCTTAATTTATAGGTTTTTCAAGTAATGACCTTATTTTAAAACACACAAAAATAAAAATCTTAAACAGAAATGGGTTTCATTTTAGTTTATTTTACTCTTGAACTCAACATGAGACATTTTACATATTCCATCAATATGACAGATGTAACAAATCTCACTAAAGAGATTATTTTCACCAGAAACATGAGGTGAAGCAGTACTCATTTTTTACAATATGTAAAGTAAGTTAATCTCCACACAAGTGAAGTAAAGCAATAAATGTGTGCTCTCAGACTCAGGCATGGGGTAGACTGGTACATTCTCTGCGTCATGACAGCTGCTGTCTACATCGACATTTTATAAAAATGATGTGTTACTTTGAGAAAACAGTCCGTTCTCTGTGTAAGTCTTCATACGGATGCTATTAAGATCACCAGGGTCTCCAAAGCGCCTGCACTCCGGTGCTCTTTGACGCGATCTGACAGCTGTCTTGCGAGCTCACTTTGGCTGCGTCAGAGTGTCCCATTAAAACAGGCTTGCTGATCTGTTGTTGGTTGTGAACCGACAGGAATCGCGCCGTCTCCTCTATACACCTGGAGAACCCGTCGGCGTAGCTCTGCGCATGCGCTTCCGCACTCGGAGACGACGCCCGTGGCCATGCGCTGTTCTTCAGGCAAATGACAGTCATTTCCAGGACGTCAGCCTTCTCTAGTTTAGAGCAGGGCTGGCTGGCTTTTATCTCAGCTTTCAGCAGAACTTTTAGCTGTTCGATGCATCTGTTAATACGATCTCTGCGTATCTTCTCCACCACTGGTTTCCTCATCTGGAAAAAAAAGGTTAAAGGTTTGGTTAGAATGCGGATCGTAAGTAAACACTCCAGTAGAAATGCAAAAGAAATGAACGGAGGTCTAAAATAGGTAAACACTTACTTTAGTTTTATCCTTTCCGGCCTGGGTGAGTTTGCAAACAGTAGGCGCCATTCTTTCTGCAGTTTGTGTGCTGTCACTTGATCTCTGTGTTTCTTCTTGCCCTAAAGTGTCCCCTTATATGCGCCCTGAGCCTGCGCGTTTTCTCTTTCCCACACTTTTGACCCAATCAGAACGCGGCTGGCGGGTCAATAGGGAAAGTTTAAATTAGCCTGATCCTCCTTTGCTGGGAAACAATAGAGGTGCGCGCTCAAACAGCTGGAGCGCGTGTGTGCACGCACGCTGTAAAAGGGAAGCGTGAAATCGCGGGAGTGCACGAGCCTTTGACAGCGTGCGTGGCTGTTCCGGCGGGAAAGTTGAGGATCAATGAAGTGAATGGAGATTATAAGAACTTTCAAACGCTTCCCGCTCAAAATCTCTTTCAGAAGACATTCTGAACAATTATTTGAAAGGCTTACAATGACTAGATGTTTAGCCCTTAATTAACACACACATAGTAAATGTATGTATGTGTAGTATGTATATATATATATATATATATATATAATGTATGTATGTATGTATACATACAAAAATAGATAACTTCGTTTTTTACATACAAATCATGTTTTTTTATTATGTTATTATGTTTTTTATTGTGTTAGTTAGCTGTTTAAGTTATTCTAATCAAAATAACCCAACTGCAGTTTGATTGATTAATTGGAAAAATGAAAAAAAAACAAGATTTTTGAGAATTGTTAAAAATAGTTATTTGTTTTTGCAAATGAACTATTTATACACACACACATATATATATATATATATACAGTAGTCAACATCTGAAGTGGATCAAAACATAAGGAATGTAAAATAATATTTTAATATTATATTATTTTTCTGTAATACAATTAGACAACACAAAAAATGCTACTGTAAATATCAATTTAATGTGTTTTCACATTTATTTTTAAAACCATTTTTGAATGAGTGCTGTCAGACATTTCATCCTTAAAACAACTGTTTTTGTACATCCGTTTCTTTAAAACACAAAACTGGGTAAACTAGGCACTGTAGATTCCTATTCTTTAAAACCTTTACACATGAAGAATCATTTCCATCAATATGATATACTGCATGCTGGAGAAATTCTCAAGTAGAAAGACACTGCTAAGTGTAGTTAATATAAATCACAAAATTAGCATTTTGCAAATATTCCCCTCCTGTTAATTAAATAAACACAACACTTAGTCTAGCAACATAACTTACAAGTTAAGTGTATTTTGTGGAAATCATGTATAATCATATACAGTTAAGGTCAATCCCCCTTATATATGTGTTTATATCCCCCTTATATGTGTTTTATATAAGTTATATAAAGTTACCTGAGGAAAAAAGAGCGTGAAAATGCTCAACATAAAAGTGATGGACATATCGTCGGATTTGGCACATCATGGACATATTCTTGAAAAAAGTATGTCCTTAAAAGATAAATGTTAGTACGAAATGGTCTTGCAAAACATTACAAAGCCATACAGTATACAGACAGTAACTAAACTTACCCTTGTATTTCGTTAGTTCGTGAGGCGTTAAGGGATATATAAATTGCACGCACGTGCACACACACTTTGTGTGAATACATATTTAAGTTTATTTAATGATAAACCCATTGTTGCAGGCATTTTTGTTTTTGTCACAAAAATGTATCTTGCTAGGCGGCTATATACGTCACGGAGTACATGAATGACAGATCAAATATTACATTAAACAGCAGAATATGAGTGCTCTTACCACAACTTATTAAAAATAGAGGTAAGTAATCATACCAACATATAAAAATTTACCACCCAACCCAGTGGTTCAGTGGTGAAAAGTAATGTGACCCAGCACGAACAACCCAACTTTGTGTTTACATTACCTCAAATAACCCAGAATTCTGACCCAGCACAATTAACCCAACAATGTGTTTACAGAAATAACCCAGCACTTTTTAGAGTGTGTATATATATATATATATAATTAATTTACTAATTTTCTATTGCTTTATTAGATATTACAAAATGGAAATATGCAGTCAGTACTCTTTATTTGTGTTGTAAAAGAATTTTTGTATAAATATTTTACTTCTTCTTATTTTACATATCTGAACCATATGAATGTTTGATATTTACCATATACTTTCTATTATATATACATATTTTAAGTTTTGTATATTTGTATTTGTTAATACGTCAGTACAGCGGCTGTACATATATTATTTCCAAATTTCTAATTATTTTACAGGTTAACAACGACCAAAACTTCAGCCTTCCACAGTATTTTTTTGTTTTAGCTTTGTTTTATATAATTATTTCATGCTGAATTGTCAATATACATATTTTATTAAAGGGCTATGCATATCTATATTATTTATATTATGTATTCATTTGTTCTGTACTCGCTTTTTATAAGTATCAGGACAGTTAAGTGTGGCCCTCAGGATTAATTATTCCGTTAATCATTCCTCAATATACCCCGGGGGGACTGGTTGCCTCATTGAGAGCCCATTACTAATGCGCTGGGGAGTGCGGCACACTTCTATTGGGCCCCATTGAAGAGCTGCTGTGGGAAAGTTGGGACAACACAGGCTCCAGGATTAGACTTTGAAGAGCTCAAAGGCGCAGCTGGCTCCTGTGCGCGGGAAAGTGTGGTCAGCAAAGCTTATCACTGACAGGCGTTTTGTCCAGCTTTTCACATGCAAAGTTCATGCGAGGTTCACTTGGCTCACTTATGCAGTTGTAAATTGCTTCGGGTTACTATAATATTATTTTAAAGCAATTAGCAGCCATGCAGTCTGTTGATGTATGTTTTATACAGATTAAATGGCCATTAAAATAACAAATTACTAACTTAAGTTGGTTTGCTGCACACTTAAAAACATGCAGTGATAGCATTAAAACATTAAGGTTCTTTGCCGTGGAAGAATTTTTGGTTCTTATACATCTTAATAATCTAAAGAACCTTTCGTTCAATGGATGTTCCATGCCAATAAAGAACCTTTGTTTTTTAAGAGTGTGAGAAATGCACAATATTACTCTTCATTGCAGCGAGTGATCTATGAACAAGTGCATCTCTTGTTCCCCGTGTCTATGAGGAGGTGCTTTGGTTTAGTTAACCCCAAATTCAGTTCCCACACCAATTCCCATCTCCCGCCAAAATTGACTGGTAAAGCCACAATACATTCCATCCTGCTCCGCAAAAGGGTCTTTGAATGTGGGCGCCCTCTTGTCCAACACTCCTCACATTCTCACACACACACACACAGAGGGAAGCAGATGCTCAGCACTGTGTGCTCAGTGTGAAGTGTCCGTCTCTTCATGAAAATGGGGAGCTGGGAAGCCCCTGACCTCCGCTCGCCGGAGAGGAATTTGGGTCTTGATGTGAGAGAAGCTCAATGACATTCCAGCATCACATGCTCTGGCATTCACTGCACAGATGCATGAAAAGAGGCAGTTAGAGCGCGAAACTGTGACATTGTCCAATACCTTCTGCCCCATTGAAACCCCTTAAGTCGTGCCAGAGTGTTTGTGGTCATTAAACAAAAACGGAGGGAAAAACAGGAAAGCAGCCCTTTTTTATGGAGGAAAACAATCGTTGAATTGTGGTCTCATCTTTGGAACAGCGACACAGTTCAAATAATTAATTTTTTACTAAATTATATATAAATATATTTACAATCTGAGCCATTTTGAATAATTTAATTTAATTTTTTTTTCTTTAAATAATTATTTTTAAAAAAGAATTGTTAAAAATGCTTAAATTATTAGAAGCTATTAAACATCTTTTAAAATACTTAATTTGAATAGTTTTTAATGCATGAAAATATCAATATTTATTGCAATCAAATTTTTTGTATATTAAAAACTATTGCAAACGTATTTGTATTAAAAAAAATATTTTAAACATTTTAATGAGTTTTAATAAAAAATAATAATTTAAACAATTTTTAATACATGAAAATATCATTATTTATTGCAAATTTAAAAATGTTTGGTATATTAAAAATTATTATAAATTTGCATATGTATTAGACATAATTTAAACATTTTTAGAGATATTTAATCAGTTATTAAAAATTTATTTAATCGTAAAAACCTCAAATATAAAAAATCATTTATATTAAAAATTTAGTTTGAATAGTTTATATATATATATATATATATATATATATATATATATATAAACTGTACAAAGAAAATTTTTTATATACATGATTTTTTACATTTTAGGTTTTTAATAAATATCTAAATAAAATATGTATTATTATTGTTTAAATGTTCAATAAAAATATTTGTATTAAAGCTAATTTAAATTATATAATTATATTACATACAAAAAAATATTTTTTATAATTATAATATGCATTCAAATAATACATTAAAATATTTATTACAGTATAAAAATATATGAATATTTGTATTTACAAATGCCCAATTTATTAAAAACTATTATAAACACATTTTAATTAATTGTTCAATTAAAATTAACCAAAATTATGGTTAATTATGTATTATTAAATCATAGATAGATAGATAGATAGACAGACAGACAGATGTTTGCAACCTGTTGTGTATGAGAGGTTTACAGTGAATGCTGTTTGCATGTATAAATATACGGTGACATGCAGAAACGTGTTTTGCACACATGCCTCATGTTTGTTTGTGTTGGTGGGATTGTGTGCAGATCAATCTCTCCTCAGGAGTGAAAGCGTACCTGCGGCTCTGAGGTGTGTGTGGGAGAGCGGGAAGCTTTGTGAGCACAAGCAGAGGACCAGATGGTCTATTGAGAGTGGGAATAATGAGGCGCGCTGGATCAGTGGCAACAGGGTGGGGCGGCTCTCAATGGGCCAAAGTGTGGGAAGCAGACACAGACCAGAGCTCTCACACATTCCTCACCGGAGCGACCTGCAGCTGGACACACTGCCACAACACCACACACACACAGAGAGAGACAGCCTTTATTCCTCCGAACGATGAGAAGCTCTGTGGAGGAATGCAGCAGTCATTAAACTATCAGTGTCATCTGTCAGAATGAGTCACTCTTTGGAAATGGAGTCTTAAGGAAGAAAGAAACTAAAAAAATAGAGCAGGTTTCCCTCCAAAAAAACATCTGTCACTGGGTGACCATTGCTGATGATTCGAGTACAAATAAACACTTGTGTATAGTTTTTTTTAGGTGAAATAACATGAAGTTGAATTCTAACATGACATTAAAGAAATGTCCAATACAAGAGGGTAAATTCAACAGTATTTTATTTTAGCATTATTTATAAAAATAGAAGATTCATTTTAGGATTTTTTAATATATATATATTAAACTTACTTTCACATTTTATTTTATCAGTATGTGATTGATGTTATTCCTATTTGTTAGACCTTTGTCATTTTTGATTATTAAATTTATTATCCATTTTACTTTACAATAAATATAATAAAGCAATCATTTTCCATTTTTCCTTTTATTTTGTCATTTGTATTCAGTTTTATCATTGTATTTTATTCATATATATCTTTTTTTACAGTAATTATTATGAAAATGACATTATATTTTATTTTATATATTTTATTATAAATATTTTTATATTTCCTGCAATCATTTTCCAGAAGACAATGATTTTTACGGTTTTATTTATATTATGACAATGTTTTTAGGTATGTTATTTATTGTTTATGTATATATTTTATTTATATATTATCTTTCATGCCATCATTTTCCAAAAAAAATTACATTGACAATTACATTTTAATTAATTTTTTTTATTAAATGTTATTTTTGCATTTTATTGGCATACAGTATAATACGTATATTGTGTAATTTATTTATTTTATTTTTAAAAAGCAAGGATTTATATATATATATGGTCAATGTCAGGGTTGTGTCTCTGCTGCAGATGTTGCAGCGCATGCACGTGTGCTGATGGAGACGTGTGTGTGTGTGTGTGTGAGGAGCAGGTGATGTGAGCGAGCAGTGAGAACACACACGCGTCTGATCTGAGCAGCAGGTTCAAAGGCTGTTTGTGGAGGGACAGAGGAGGGGCTCGATCTATTGACTCAAGAACGTGTGAGCAGCATCCAGCCTGGGTTTCCCACACTATCTGTCCATTTATTACCCAAAACTCTCTCAGGGCAGGAGGGGGCCCAGAACAATAGAAGTGTGCCATCCTTGAGGGCATGGGATAATTGTGCTTAATTGACATTCACAGTGAATGCATTCCGGGCCGAGTGTGTGAAGACTGAAGAAACACTTTTAAACTTTAAACTTTTTTAAACGTTAGAGATATATCACATTATACATATATATATATATGTGTGTGTGTGTGTGAATATGAATAAAAAAATTAAATGAAGTAGAATAACTAAAATAGTATTTTCTTGTAAAACATCCCCTGATAATTATTGTTTTATTTACAATTTTGTAAATTGTTTGAGTAAAAATATACTTTTTCTTCCATTTTTATTGTATTTTGTATTTTATTTTATTTATAATTTATTTTTACTTTAAAATAATAATAAAAATATCAATTATAAATAAAGTTCACATTGACAGTAAACGCTTTTTGTATTTTTTTAATTATATATATATATATATATATATATAAATTTATTATAAAATTATGCATATGAAAATAAAAGTGCATGTATATATTAAATTAAAATTAAATAATTAATCCTCATACAGATTTTTTTTTTTTTTATAATTTTACTATTGCATTTAATTTGCTCATTAGCATTTCTGCAAAAAAAAATATATGTATATATATTTTTTTTTTTTTCTTCCAGCCAGTTGCTGTACAAGATCTGTGTCTGTGCCTGATAAGGTGTGCGACATCTTATCTATATATCCTGTGCATCCCTTGGGAAATGATCATATGTCTACAGTCTCCATCTGCAGAACCCTTATCAGCGAGCGCTGATGTTCCCAGGTAATAAAAGTACAGCAACCTGTCTGTGTTGTGTTGTGTGTTTGGAAGACCATTCCCTCCGTGGGAGCCCTGAGGCCAGTTAACCATGAAATAATTGATGCCTCTTCTATTGTTGAGGACGCCTCACCCACTGGCCTCTGAGTGTGGGAAAGCTAATCCTGACTGGGACTCATGGCTTTGTAATGC
>JAUMHE010000060.1:4520148-4533309 GCA_032359235.1 Enteromius mattozi | reverse complement strand
TGTTTACCCTGCTCTTTTAAAACCTTTATTCAGTAATTTCTCATTCTTTTTTCCTCTCTCTCTCATTTCAGAGACAAAACACAGCCTTCTAGCAGACCATCAGAGAAGGAGGGGGTGTGGGTCCAACCTGTTGAGGAGGGGGAAGGAGGAGGGGGACCTCAAGCAGCTGAAAGTCACACCAAACGACACACACACACACATCTGATCTCTGTTCAGAATAAAATTAATAAAATGCCATGAACATTTACGACTCTGTTTTTACAACAGGATGCTATATATATAGCACAACTCATTGAAACTCTGGAATGTTTGTTTATAGGTCAAAGGAATGTCCAAATGTGCAGCAGGTGTCCAGTTATTGGACAGTTTTTTATTGCACCAATAAAATAATAAAAGGGGTAATAAAACGATAAATCATGGTCGTAAATACCTCGTTGTCATTAGCAATAGTATATAAACTACTCACTTCAAATGTTTACTACTGTATATCATCCTAATGCATGGTGAGGAATAGAGTTTGAGTGGATAAAAACTCTCCAAGGACCACAGCTGGAGAATTGCAGAAAATATTTGAGTCTCGGGTTAAGAAAACCTTTAAAAAAATGTCAAACAGCACTTTCATCAGCACATGTTGTTTGAGAGGGTTTTAAGAAAAATTCTCCTCGCTTATCCAGAAACAAACTCCAGCATATTCAGATATCAGACATGACAGGAACTTCAAATGGCACTGGCTTCTATGATCAGATGAAACTAAAAATTAGCTTTTTTGCAGCAAACACTTAAGATGGGTACAGGAGTATACAGATACAGGAATAAAAAGTATCCCATGTGCACAGTACAATGAAATATGCTACTGTATTTTTGATGTTGTGGGCCTATATTTCTGCTGGAGAAATACCAACAGATAAAAAATCAATTAGGGTCAACAAAAACAATGGGCCATGTTTAGATCTTCCAACCGTACAATAATCCAAACACAAACCTCAAAAACAACACAAAAATGGGTCACTGAAGCTTTTGGTGGCCATTCCAGTCCTCTGACCTGAGAAGAAGCACCAACATGGAGCTGGGAATCTAAAGGGTCTGAAGTGATTCTGCATGAAGGAATGGTCTCTGATCTCTTGTCAGGTGTTCTCTAACCTCATCAGGCATTACAGGAGAAAATCTAGAGCTGTTAAACTGGTAAATGGAGGTTTAATAAAAGTATTGAATAGGGTGCCGTTAATTGTGGCCAATGTGTATTAGAAAAAAACATTTATTTCATAACAATATTTCCCCCTATTTTAAATTCTTATTATCCAATGAAAAGTTAGATTTATGTGAATTTTATTTTAAATAAAAGATCAAAAGGATTAACAGTGCAGATTAATTTTCACAGACTTCTTTGATCATATTTACCAAGGATGCCGATATTTTTGTCCATGACTGTATTATCGGCTTCTGGGGTGTTCATATTGAACATGTAAAAAAAAAAAAAAGGTTCCATGTATATCCTTTAAAATAATTCACCTAAACATTTAAATTCATTAGGGTCATACAGGATGTAAGTAATGACCAAAAAAAAAGAGAAAGAGGTGAATCCATAGACAAAATAGGAACCAAGCCTCAACCAAGCCTTTAAGTCTCAACTGTGAATTGAAGTTTCAGAACAACATTAATGGATGTCAAGTGTCAACAGAAATTTTTCATTTTGAAATCTTGACTTTGTATCTGATCCTTAAAATGACCACATAGTACGATCTGTTAAAAATTTGGTATTTTAATTGTCTTAGGTACAGATACTCGCCACAAGCAAAAACTAAACACAATTAAGCGCTCTATGGTATGTATTCATAATCTGCCACCATGGTATAATAGCATTTAACTCAAATATTTTAACACAAGTATAAATATTCCACAAACATTTCAATGCACCTGGTTTTCAGGTGATTTTATGAGTAATGAAAGTCCACATTCATGATAGTTGATGCCTGAGAATCAGCACACACACACGCTTTGGTTATAAACACCAATGCAATAAATGCTCAAGTGTCTCAGGACTCTTGATGGTATAAAACATTAAAAGATTTTGTAAACCATAACCTTGATGTAAAGGCTCAATATATAAATACAAAACTGCAAAACTGACAAAAATGGTGTATACAGGTAAGGCATAGTTGCAAGTGCATGTTGGCAGATCCTTAATGGAAAAAAAAAAAAGAAAAAAGATATGCATGAAACCTAACTATGACAGATTAACAAACAAGACAAGTACTGTTCTACTCGAATTCAAGTTACAGAATGCTGATTATAAAAGGTGTACTTTTCGCTCTACAATTGTCAGGCAGGATTGGCTGAAGTAAATTAGCATTCTGCACAAATCAAATGTCTGTGAATTGTAAAAAGTTGTGCTGTATGTGTGCAGTAAGAACAAACAGGTATTAATGAACAATAATACCATAACCATCATATTATTTGTGAAGCATGTGCTGATTTATATGATGTCAGCCTGAGTTGTATGTTTGTTAAAAGCGACTCTATGTGGCTTGTATAACATCAGAGATGGACATGAATTTCTTAACCCACTTCAATTCAAGTTAAGATGAACATCAAAAACAATAATTATCAAATCATTTTCTGCCTCTTATTGAGGTCACACAATTACGTTTCTATTAGTAAACAAGGATGCCATGACAGTAAATGTAAACATTCTGTCTGCAACATAGAAAAAAGAATCATTCATAAAGACAGCTGTAGTAACAACATCTACTAATACGTGCTCCAAATGCATTTTAAAAACTTAATCAAAGAGATAGTGACACTGAGTACAATAATCTAGTTAGCACAGTCTCTCCTAAAGGCCAAGGCCTGCAGGCCAGGTCCAATGACATAATGTCATGTGTACAGTTCATACTGGCCAGGTGCCGGTTCTGGCTGGATGAGCATCAGTGGTACTGGTTATAGCCAGGATTCATAGCAGTTCAGCTCAACTGCTCCAGGTAGGCAGAGAGCAGAGGCTGCGGAGGAAGGAACTCTTCCTGTTTGTTGACCACCTCGGTCTGTCGAGCACCATTACAGTCAGAGCCTGTAGAAAACCACACACAAACTTTTATATTACATGTGTTTTTCTACCATAGTAGAAATCAGTGTTGTTTTTGTATTGTTGGGATACTATTATATTTATTGTATTCTGTGTTGTGTTTTTGTCATTTTTAAGGTCTATTTTTTTATGCATACATAGTTTTTATTATTGTTTATTATTTCAGTTTTAGCTGTTTTAGCACATCAAGTAAAATAATTCAATAATGCTTTGGTAAATAATTTAAATAAAATGACTTTAAAGTAGGGCTGTCAGTTTATCATGTTAACTTAAAGGAGACATATATTACATTTTGTAAAAAGGGGCATAAGTCGTCTCTGGTGTCCCCAGAATCTGTCTGTGAAGTTTCAGCTCGAAATGCCCCACAGATCATTAATTATATTATTTTGAGAATGCCTATTTTGAGTGGAAGCAGAAAAAGGCTGAATTTTGTGCCTGTCTTTTTAAATTTAAATGAGCTGCTAGTCCCCGTTGCTTTTCCAGAATAGACCTGTGCCATTACAGCTTGTACCTGCTAAAAAACATCTGTTTTGATTCTGATTGTCATGTTTATCGCGCTGAAATCATGCGTTTTAAACCATATTAGTTTAAACTGATATATGGTTTATGCATGTCAAAGGCATGCAAGTACTAAACTAAGTTCTCATTCACACACAAGTTTACATTAAAAACACAAGAGTTACAAAAACAGTTGGTTAATTACGTCTGTGAAGGTAAACAGCTGGGAAATAAATCACATGTTTATATTAGATCTGTGTGGCAGCAGCAACATAAGTTATAGTAAATAAATCAATAAATGCACTGCTGTCTGGTCTCCTCTGAGGTTCTGTTAGCATGCTCTGCTCAAACATTCTCCATGACATTTGATCTGGTACACCGCTGTCGCTTGCGAAATCAGAATGACAGCGCCTTGGGTGGAAACTTACAGATTAAGGGGCAGTAATATTATAATGAGATCCCTTTGCAACGTCACAAGAGGAGCAAGATCAGACACACTCGTTTTTCAGAGGCTTGCAGAAAAAGGCTTACAAAAACAAAGTTACTGGGTTAATCTTTTCCATGTTTCCTTGGTTGGTTGAGGCACTGGGGACCTGATTTTAGCACTTAAAACTTGGAAATTTAATTAATTATTTATGAAAAAAAATAAATAAATTTGGTCAAATATGATGCAGGGTAACAACTCCATACATGCAGTTATGCCCTAAAATTCAAGATAATGGGGCAAATATATGAGTTTTTGTCTTATATTTTATATCGATAAGCAATATCACATGAGTGCTGTTTATATGTCCGAGTGCAAATGTATTCTTATACAACAGTTCAGTAAATAAGAAGTTAATATTGTGTAATATTTTAAACACAATGTTGTCTGTTTTTGCTTAGTTTTGCCAACAAAAATATTACCTATAAAGCCACAGCAGATCAACTCATCATGTAAATAATTACATTAAAATTTTGTAATCGACTGACAACCGTAACTTTTTATGGTTTTACCTTTAGTTAACTATAATAACGACAGTAGTGGAAAATGCAACATGCCATGTAAAAACAGTATAACTGTATCTTAGAGACAGAGTATACATTTTTATTTGTAATATAGTTATAATAATTTTTATTTTGAAAGTCTCTTTAAACAGAAATTGGCATGACATTGCACTAAAGCCCAAGACATACTGCACAATTTTAGCAATCATATGACCATTGCATGTGTGACATGTATCTAAGAAACTTGGCTACAACACGTGTAGCTTGTATGATGATGATAAATATTGAATAAAACATCATCAGCATGTTGACAACTTTAGCAGTTGTAGCTCTAATGTGTTTATGTGTGAAAGTCAAAGCGGCAAAAAATGAAAAAAGAATAACAGCTAGAGGTAAGCAGTTTCATGTTTTAGCGCCATGTTGCGTTGATTTCATGTTACATTTTTATTGGTCGGTCAGTAAACATGGATCGTACCAGCAAACACACAATGTGATGATCATGCTGTATTGTAGGTTATCTTTGGTTTCGCACAACCATGACAACGGCCATCTTTGAACCTCTCTCACTGACCAACACAGGACCAACGGTCAGGAGCCACGATTATTTCACAATGCCAATCTTCGTGCAGTGTGTTTCAGGTTTTCAGTGCAGCTAAATATAAATAAAATAAGAAATGTAGCACAAAACTCTACAAACATAGAACTTTCATGAGTTTTAAAATAAACTAATTTGAAAGTATTGTTGATTAAATGACAAGCTCAAAGCTAGCATTTTTGTTTTGTAATGTCTTCCTCCAAAAATCCGGTCCAGTATTAGTGGCAACAACAATGAGAGAAAAGTATGCCAGTCAAGTTATAAATTAATTTTTATTTTAATTAAACCACAACAAGTTTAAAGTATATAACTTTAAACACTTAAGAACCTTAACAAATCAAAATTATGATTAAAACAACCATATATGTGACTGTGGAGCACATGAGCAGTCTTTAGTAGCACGGGTATATTTGTAGAAATAGCCAAAAATATATTGTATGGGTCAAAATGATCGATTTTGCTTTCATGCCAAAAATCTTGAGGATCATAATTAAAGATCATGTTCCATGAAGATATTACGTACATTTTCTTAAAACTTAATTTTTGATTGGTACTATGCATTGCTAAGAACCTCCTTTGGACAACTTGGAAAGTTTATTTATTCAGCTTTCAGATTATGTGTAAATGTTTTTTTTTTTTTATAACCATTATGACTGGTTTTGTGGTCCAGGGTCATATATTTCCAATGTTTGAATAATGTATAAGTTCACTCACTAGCAGAGGTGAGATCCATGTACTGGCAGATAGCATGAAGCAGCAGTCGCTCATAACTGAAGAAACACAGATACATCTGAATCAAAACGCAGCATTTTATTCATATGCTCACACTACACTTTCTTTCCATTTCTGAACCAACATCTCAAGCATGCATGTGTACTAGTTAGTGGTGGTCTGAATTAGTCTGTGAGAGTGAAAGACACATTAACTGATTAACTGTGGTAGTTTGTGCACCTGTTGCTGAGTTTGGTAATGTAAATTGAGTGTGGATGTGCCATGAAGAATCCCAGCAGATCGGACTCCAGACCCTCCAACACTCCCTTAAACAGAGGAAATGGATGATATAGGACAGAATAAAAGAATGATAGGACAGGAGAAAGTAATAGAGGGGGCACTTGTTGTGAGACAAAAGATAAAGATGAAGCAAATGACAAAGAGAGTCACCATGGGTATCTGTCTGCGTTTCAGTGTTGCACGTAGCCGCCGATCAATTCTCTGAAAACATTCCTGAGCACTGAAGGCAGGATTTACTGCACAACGAAAATGAGAATGACCGTTATTACTATGTCAAGTATAAAAAGAAATAATCTGCCCATCATGAATTAGTAAAGATGAAGTGTGTCATTTTTGTCATTGGCAGAGACAAATACTGTGGCACTAGCGAAACTCTTGAAGTGTTTGGAAAACAGCTATTTTTTTCTGAAATTCTGTTTTGGTGTCTATTACACACTGGAACATTATGAGGACATTTATTGTGTCTCTATAAACTAAATTATCCTGTTTTGTCCTTGACATCATTCCCAAAACTGAAATCAAGTGTGCATTGCCTCTACAAGAATATGTATTAATTATATAATAACTATATAGTTTAATACAGTAATAGTGTATTATTATTATACATTAATGATATATCTAATAATCAAATATTTTTATGCAAAATCCAAACTTACTATTATAATAAAAAATATTCATTTAATTTTTGTTTAGCAATTTTTCTTCTGGTTTCTTCTTTTGTGTCAGTATTATATTATATGAAGCCTAAATGAAGCTTGTTCATGATATAAAGTGATTGTGTCACTTTAGAAGACTCCGACTGAATGCTTCAATTCATATGGATTACCTCTACAATTTTAATGCATGGAGATTTTGGTTGCAACGTTGCAAAGATGGTCAAAAATTATGAGAGAATATTAAAAAAGATCTTCATTTGTGTTGTAAAGATAAAAAAAAGTCACATGGGTTTGAAATGACATGAGGGTGAAGTAAACAATGACAGAATTTACATTTTTGGTTTAAATGGCATTATCATAAAATGATATTAAATGGAAAAGTACATCTAAAATGTAAACTGTACAAAAGTTGAGTGCCTGAGTGTAGTTAGGTCCATCGTGGACTAAAACAAAAAGAGCATGTGAAGTATAAATGTCTCTCTGGCAGCTGATACATCTGACTTTCTTTTACACTATACGATGTGTATTGTTCAACTGTCTTTTATACAAGATGCCAATTGGGTTTGTGTGATTAAATGCTATCAGACCTCCTCTCTGGTCTTTATGGCTCTTGTCGGAGTGGGTCCTCTGGGCCTCCTTCTCCAGCAGAGCCAATAGTCGCTCTTGCTCTTCCCCAGAACGATTCATAAAGTCACTCCAGTACTGAGAGACATGAGAAAGATATGTAAAAGCAAAACATCCCCTAACTCAGAGCAGTTAAAGAAGCCCGCTTTACCTCCACATAGTTTCCATTGGTGCAGGCTTCAGTGAAGATGGTGGGCGAGGCTGTTTCATGTCCTTCACCATCCTCTTTAGAGCACTCGTCCCGTTCCAAAAGATTGTCTAGAAAACGAGCTGCACCGAAGCACAGTTGTTAAAAACAATGGTTCCAAAGCATTACAAAAACAGAGATAAAACTATACTTGTTTTTTTTCTTTTCTTTTATCCAATGCCACACTTCATTCACTGCATACATTTTTATATCAGTTCATGCCTTCCCTCATGATATGTTGGCGCTACAAGCACCATGCTCTGCTAAAAAAATAGTGTAGTCATACTTTCTCTACTGCTTAAATGACTTTATTCATCACTTGCAGCCATTACGTCTTAAGACTAACTCCCTCGAGATTCCTCTTATGGCTTTTTATAGTGGGGTTTTTCAATTCATGAGTAAAATAAGGGCCTGTGGTGAAAAATGACTTGGTTTTTATTGTACAACATCAACTGCGAACACACTCCAAACTTCTTTATGTAGTTAATTATTACAAACATACATTGTTGTTGTTGTTGTTTAACAAATATAATTGCATCAAAATTTGTGTTTTCAGTATGGGTGTGTGTAATATATTATAGAGCAAAATGTCTGCATATCATCAATTTATATTTACGACAAAACACTCACTAATAAATCTGAAATGCACTGAAATATTGCCAATGCGTCAGAACCTTAATGCTTTGTAAATGTTGCAAGCATAAATAGTCATGTGGACCTCCCATAAGGATTAAGAGACCCCCATAACACCCAAAAAATAAAATTAGCAAATTCCCATAAGCAACAAAAGTGCAGACGCTTGCTACGTACGATAAAAGTAAGATTCATTTATCATGACAAATGATAGTGGAGTTATGAGTGCTTAAACACTAGCTAGACTGACTGTGCTCATTTACAGCGTGTTCTTTCACTGCATGATTCAGTAAAATAAAATACAGAATGCTCTCAAAATTCAAGATGGGGGCTGAAAATATGTATATTTTTATCATTTCATACATCAATAGCACACAAAGAGTATTTTTTTTCTAGTAAAAATCACAAATATTGATTTTATACAACAATAAACTAAAAGTTAATATTAATAGACTTACGTTTTAGACACTATTTGTGCACTATTTGACCCTCAAAAAAGGTCCCAAACACAGTAACAGCACTGTTTTGCGTCTCTAACCAACACGACAGCGTAATGTTTCTGAATGAATCAACAGTTTAAATGATTTGGTTCAATCACAATGACTCACTTAATAACAGCGAATTCCTGCCACCTACTGGTGGTTTTTAATTTTACATTTACAGTAGCCTATGCATTTTCAAATAATTTCAAATATTTAAAGTATTAGGATTCAAATATCAAAACATTTATGCATTTGTTGAATGCATTTATGTCTTGCATTAAAATACATCTGAAAACCCCCAAAGAGCTTTGACACAATTCGAACACTGATGGGATTTTCATTTTTAGTTAAACACTTCCCCTGTAGGGAAATAATAATTAGGAAATAATGAATAAAGTAGTAAAAAAGAAATGAAAGCAAAACGTACTGTTTTCCTGTCGTCTCAGACTCTTCTTGCCCTTGGCTCTGGGAGTGAGGTCAGAGTTACGAATGGCCTGGTTAATAAAAAACTGCTTCTTTTTGGCTGGAGAAACACGTTTTGCAGGAGAGCTGGGTAGAGATGAGCAGCGTGGCTCATTTAGGCTGCAAGACAAAAAAGTATCATGTCGTTTGCAATGAAGCATTCTCTCAAAGGCTTTACTCTGACAAACACCACAGAAACGTCCCATAATAACCTACTCAGCCCAGTTCATGAACAAATAAATAAAAGCTTTGGATGTGGCTAACAGTAGCTGATGGGATACAGGTCTAAATTACACTAATTGTAAATAGTGACTTTGTGCACAACAGCTAAAGATCCTGCACCTTTAAATGAATCTACCATGATATATCAGTGGAGTTTAATGTAGTCTTTCACACTGCAGACTACAGTTTCTTCAGCTGAGACCCACTCCTGTGCTTTATTTCTAGCTCTAGCTACAGGCCAGGTGCTTTACCATGAAAATAGGTCACAGCTTATCTCTACAAATACATATGCAATATTTGCTTCTTTTTTGTCTTAAGAGTTTTATGTTGTATTAGATTTTTTTTAATCGTTTAGTTTAGACGAATAAGACATTATGACAAACATTTAGACTAAATAACTGGCATGTACACCAGAGAAATACGGTTTATATTCTAATAACTGTTTATTGAGGCAGGCTAGTTATTAAATTAGTTGAATCATAATAACCTTACATCTGTTTTACTGTATATATAATGACCTGTCATTTAGCTCAGCTGCTAACTACACGTCTATTTTAATAACATTTACACTCATTACATTGCGACCACAGTTTTAAACAAACACATCACTTATTTCAATAATGTAAAACAGTGAAGGCAAAGAAGAGTTGAGAGACGTGACTGACGTTTTGTTTTGTTTTTTATATTTTTTAGCTTTACCGGCTAACAAAAACAAGGTCATTAGCTATCGGCTAAAATACACTTACATTAAATCCTGTTCCTCACTGTTATTGCTATTTAACAAAACCATCTCACAGTCTTCTCACAAAAACACGACAGTGACAGAAACAAAGAGATTTAGAAGGAGAAAAGGTCCAGATCTGCTGTAAGCCGCGATGGCTAATTGCTAATGCTAGGGAAAATGGGCGGAGCCCGGTAGACCCAGAAGCCATGACCATTTCAGCCAATAAATATCCTTCACTTCAACTTGACGTTATATTATAAATTTGTATTACATATAATAATATGTAACTACATTACCGATATTGATAGAGATATGACACTTTAAGAGAAAGTGTGTATCTTATATCTTGTAACAAATTTCACTTTTTTTACCTATTCTAGCTCATTTGTGTTGCGAATAATAATATTCAATATACTATACCAATATGAAGTCATAAAAGCCGCATAATAATTATTAAACAAAAGTATATGACCATATTTAGGTATTTTATGATGTTATAAATTAATACAGTAATATCCTAAATGAACAAAGAATACCAAAGTCTTTGGGAGTACTAAATATCAACACGCAACCTTGAAGATAAACCACTTTTATCATTTGTTTAGTTACGGTGTAAATTAAAAATGACATTAATTAAACATTAAATATTTTTAACCCAATGCAGTGTTTTTATAAAACAATGTGCACACACCAAACATCTGCACAGTACCCAGATTTTTATTGATACATATATAGAGAGATTTTCATATAAATATTCCAGCATTTTACACATCCAGCATCATGCACATAACTTTCTACATAATATTTCCAGTATGTACATACAATAAATACTAAATAATAATAAAAAAAAGAGTTACATATCAAGCATTATAACAATCATTGCAGTGAAGAGATGCAGAGATAATCCAGACTACAACTGTCTTAAGCTAAAGTGCATCAGAAAAAATAAAATAAAAGACAAATAACCTGAATCCATACAAAAATCAGGAAATAAATTAAAACAAAGGCAGTTTTTGTGTCTGATTCCATCTCTGCACTGCACATTTGACCTCAACATACATGTAGAAGAAAACAGGTTTGTTATCATTTAACATATCCAAATTGGGTTGCACAAAGAAAATACCATACAGAAGTGACATCAACTGACATCCTGTGCATAATTATGCATTAAAGAGGTCTGGGAAAGATTTCCTGCCGAAACACATGAGTTATCTTCAAGTTTCAGAGTCAGGTCTAGACATACAATCAATGAGGAATTACCAGGAGAGCCAATCTGAGTGATTAGTTGATTGCTTTTAAAATATTAAATTTTAATTAAATTTCTGAAAACTACAATTGAACAAGGCACCAAATGTTCAGGAAAAATGACTCACTGGTGATCCGTTCCAAATATCTTTGTTTTTTTACACTTTGCTATCCTGCGTTTTGGTACTAATAATAAACAACGTGGATGGGTCTTTTTTCCCAGGAGTCTGGTCCTCGTGGGGGTTAGATCCATTAGCTGCCTCACCAACAGGTTCCATCCGGATCTGCTGTTTCTGTTTTGAGACTGACGGACTGTTTGATTTGCTCTTTTTAGTCTTTGAACCAGTAAATACAGACTCAGGAGTGTGTACTGAGCGAGTAGCTTGATTTGCAGAGAGCGTTGAAGAAGTGGGTGGTGTGGAAGACCTGCTGGATTTCTCCAGTTTGAGATCTGTGGGCCGTTGAGGTCTGTTGGCTCGAATCGCCACGGATCCTCCACCATTTACCGTGACTTCCCTAAGCTCATCATCATCTGTCTGCTCTTTAGCAAAGTTAACAAACACCTGCAGGAGGAAAACACTCTTAGTTCTGAATTACAAGTCCAAGAGTAACAAGTAAGGCCAGATTTACCAAACAGGGCAAATCAGTGTGAGAACACAATTCCAAAACAGCACAGACACAACATTTCATTTACTATTTAATCGACCAATGCAATATACCAAGCACAGCACAAATTAGCGTAGTTGCAAATAAGCAGAGCCAATGCTCATCGGGTGCTGGTCATCTACACTGGTGATCACGCGCACAATAGTTTAAAAGAATATGCTGCCTTTTTTACCGTTTTTGAAGCCAAGTTTAGCTCTAACCAGCTCCCAATCACACCTGCTTGGAAGTTTCTAGTGATCCTAATGACCTTAATTAACTGGATCAGGTGTGTTTGATTAGGGTTGGAACAAAACTGTGCAGAGCTAGATAAGATCCAAAGTTGCAAAGATTAAAGTTTCAAAACAAAGCCATATTATTTATAAAATGTTGACTTTTGATGGAACATGACGCGTAAAAAAATAGTACTAAGTCATCATAACCAGTGATTATGTCTCCACTGGATGCAACAAATGCCTCGTTTGTAATGTGTTTTATTGTTTTGGTGTCATAGTGCTGGGACGCGGCATCACATTATGATAAGGGGGATAACATTTCCGTCAAACGCTTGCGGTATTTGGCCAATAAAAGTGCACTGGATAGCTGGCCAATCAGAGCACACCTTGCTTGTTTAGAATGATGAGCTTTGTACAAATCGAGGTGGGGCTTAGAGGAGAAACAAAAATGTACAGGGGTCCGTTCTTCGTACGTCGCTTAAAACATCCGAGATGAATTGAGACATCTAAGATGAGATCATCGCGCTAACATGAGCTCACTAATCCGGTTCTCTGAACGCACCTGTTGTTGATGATTAGTATGGCTGGATCGAGTTGTCTAGGATTATTGAGCGTCCGTGCGTTGGTTTAAAAGGCGGCATGTATAGATAGTAGAAACACTGATCACAGCCCCTTTGTTTGGTTGATGAAATGGCAAAAGAGCGAGCTCAATTTTTTTTCTCAAGCAGAGCAAGAGCTTTTATTAGGGGGTTTTGGAGAATTACTACGACGGCGTAGTCGTAGAAAAAAATAAGAAAAAATAAAAATAAAACTAGATTGAATTTAGATTAAATGAATTTAGGCATATTTGAATATTGTTGCGTCCGAGCGGCCGCTTC
>JAUMHE010000060.1:4498371-4520048 GCA_032359235.1 Enteromius mattozi | reverse complement strand
AATGATCCAGGATCATGCAAAATCGTCAACAATCAAATCCAGCTAACTGAGTTAGCGACGTACGAAGAACGAGCCCCAGGTGTGTTTTTTGCAAAATAATAACTGTATCCACAACTTTTCAGTGCTAATTCTTCACTGCGACTTTAGTAAATCCTGACAGTACTATTTTAAAGCCTATGGTTTGAGTTGATGCACACTGTTCATGTAAATCTGCCCCTAAAGGTTTGGTCACACTGGCAAAATTTATCACGTGAAATTTCAGTAATTTTAGTAGCACTTAGTAACTTATTTGCTTATTAGCCTGCCTTTTATAAACATATTGGCTAAAAAAACATAGTTCTGACTAATTTAAAATATCCTATTTCACCTTATATTTTTGTGCTTTTATGTATGTAAGAGAATTGTGTTGTTAATTTAGCAACGTGCTGAAGCATACAGCAACAGTGAGTCAAATGTGTTGAGGAGAGCTATTTGTCAGATGCATTTATGCCATGACAGTGTGCTTCTTAGAAGGTAGTTGCTAGGGGTGTAACGATTCGTGTATTGTGTTTCGTACATGGTCATTTCCCAAATCAAAGTGATCATCCTTATCCCCTTAGTGGAGACTTGAGTGAGACCAGATTTGACTCATGATGTGCGTCAGCAGATGTAGCAAATAAACATACATAAGGATGGGATAAAGATGATCACTTGGATGATTTGGAAAATGACCATGAATCGTACAATATGTGATATGCAAATAATTGCCTATAGTCGGTTTCAACGACAACAACATAAACAAACGTTACTGCACATGTGTGTGGCCCTAACTTAACTTCCGTTAGACATCTCAATAGAATCAATAACCACAGCTAAGTCCTTCTAGAGTAGATTATTTTTTGATAAGCTAAATATGTTGCTGCATAAATCAGACGGATTTATTAAAAATAATAATTCATTCTCTACCAGTAGGAGGTGCTTTAAGTATGGGAAATGGAGGTTTTCCTGGTAACGGCTGTAGACAAATCAGCTTTGAGCTTACAAACGCTGCCTTACACGCAGGACGAAATGAAAATGACATTATCTAAAGACAGTCTTCCTTCAGAAACAGTGATATAAAAACACCCACCCCTCGGTTTGATTTTTAAACGTGCATTACGTGCTCATGTTTATTCAACAAAGACTTTAGGAAGATCGGTCAGTTTTGATATCGTGGCAGGTTGCCACAAATAAATAAAATGTATGGGAAACACATCCCACAGAACAATAACCTAAGACCAATTTCATTACTCATCATTAGCTGTGTTTGTAGCCGCCTGCACTAACCAGACCGATAAACAAACACAGACCGGAAGTTAACTTCGAGCCAGGCCCGATGAAACCATTTATATAGACAGCAAGGCAGTACACAATGGTTTGAAATATAGTCACTGCACTGTTCTCTTACTTGATCGAGTGTAGTCTGTGACACTGAGTAGTCAGCTATTCCCAGCTCCTCATAACTGTTTGACAGAACCTCAAAGACACAAGCGAGTGAACAGGCTTGTGATGGCAGCTGGTATTGAAGAACATTCTGATGTCTCTCCTTCAGCTGGATGCCAGGGAAGGCGCTCTTGATGAAGGTGTCCACCGGACATGGTTCTGTAGATGGGGTGGACAAACGAAGGATTATTGTGTAACCGTCTCCAAACCTAGAAGACAAAAAGAGTGGAAATTAAAACATATTTATTGTCACATATTAGGACTTGCATACTACTTAAAACAGTTTGGCAGAATACACTACATGTTCTGTTAAATGTGCATTTTACAACCAGAGCACACAATTCTTCATACTATTAGGGCAATAAACTCTCAGCTGGGTACCAGAAGTAAAAAAAAATCCCATTGATTTTCTGCATATGGGAACAAACCTGCTGCTGAATTCCTGGAGAGTAACCAAAACTCCAAAATCTTGAGAACAGCCAAAATAATTGTGCCAAAAGATCGCTCTAGCACCTACCCACCACCATTAGACAGTCAGTCTTTTGCATATTTTGCAATAAAAGTAAAATATTGTTTACGTACTACATCTTCTAATTTTATCTTATTGTCTTTTTTTATGGTTTTCACTTCAAATCAAGGTTTGTAATTTTGAGATTTGGACTACAATTAATTATTTATTTCTGACCTGATATTAAATATGCAATAGAGAGGTCATATAACAAATGGGAGGTATTCTACAGTTTGAAATTTTTTATATTTCATACTGCTTCACATCCTGTTCAAAACAGTATGTAATATACAGTATACATTGAACAGCAGGAAGAAAATGTTACCTGTTCTTCAGGTGCTGAACTGAACCCAAACACTGGAACCTGCCGTTCACCATGATGGCCATCCGGGTGCAGAGAGCCTCACACTCCTCCATACTGCAAAGACAGCAGAACCGCCATAGCAGCAGAGCAATTCAGGAACACACAGAGGATAAACCTGAACATCTTTATACTAGTGGGGCAACAGATCACAAAACTCACGGTTTGGATCACGGATCAGATTTATTACTAAAAAGCTTACTTGAAGGATTTATATAACCCAGCAGAAACTACTAGTTTAACTGTTAAAGTCAGTAATGCAACAAGAACAACTGCACAAATTATCTGAACAGCCTACAACATAAAATGGTAGGCTTTATAAAGACTGTGACAGTAGTATTCAGGTGCAGAAATGTAATAATTAAGTGTAAAACAACACAAAAACGCTTACTACATAAGTTAAACACAGATAAATCTTTGTTAAAGCTGTGCTGTTTGATTAGCAGACCAGACAGAAGTAGGTATTTCTAGGCTGCTGTATCTTTAAGACTAAACGCACAGGTCTAATACTGACACACTTTCGGTTTCTTAGTCAGCTGTATACGTTAACTTAAGACATGGACATAACCTACTGTGTTTACCACATACTTATACTTACTACTTGCCAAAATGGGTATTTTCACATAACTTTGTGTGTATCTCTCTCTCTGTCTACGTGCTTTGGGTGTGTACACAGCAGCGGTGGAAAACAGCACGTGCGATTCAACTTCTTCATCTGAACGGTCTGAAATAGCTTGAGCGTGTAAATTGGCAAGGGGGACTGATCCGTACGGATCACGGATCATTTACGATCTGTTGCACCCCAACTTTATACCTTCTATCTTTTAAAAATCAGTTAAGAGAACTCAATCTTTTTAAAAAATATTCAGACACTAGATTTACATTTACAACAAGTTACATCAGTCACTGTACATATCAGTCAGATGGTCTCTTCCAGTCTAAGTGTGCAAATCCCAGTCTAAAGGATCCATTGTGGCTACCTGCATGAAACTAGAAGTTTCCTTTACCTGTGGGAGGTCAGAACGACAGATCGTCCCTCTTTGATCACACTTAGGATGCAGTTCCAGAGGAAGCGCTTGGCCTTTGGGTCCATCCCAGTTGTTGGCTCATCCTGAAAATTACAGATGAGATTGGAAAAACACAGTTTACAGCCACATAATACAGCTCTAAGTCAGTAACATTTAGTAAAACCACCTCGCAACTGTGATGCAAACATACCAGAAAGATGACAGGTGCAGCTCCAATGAGGGAAATGGCGGTGGAGAGTTTGCGCTTGTTTCCTCCGCTGTAACCCCCAGCCTCTCGGTCACCATACTGACTCAGACCAAGCTTTTGCACTCCCCACTGTGCCACCTACAGGACAGGCGTAAAAAATTACTAAAAGTAATTACAGCCTTTATGGCCCAAACACTAGATCGATATTAAAGAACTAGCGAAGACAAATGTTGGCTATGTGACAGCTCAAATCTCTTGCGTCTGAGGCAGAAAGCTGTGCTTGAACATAACCAAATATATCTATGGCCTTCGTAACGGGTGCCACACCCCTACTTACCAAATTATGTGGAAAAAACCATGGATTTAAACTATAAACACAATTATACATATATATTTACTAGAAAAAGAGACAAAATGCCCATCCAAGAAGAGATTTAGAAGAGTTTGTTTCTTCATCAGAACAGAACTGGAGAAATGTAACATTACATCACTTCTTGGCCTATGGATCCTCTGCAGTGAATGGGTGCTGTCAGAAGAAGAGTCCAAACAGCTGATAAGGTATTTAAGATGAAGTATTGAATGTGACGTGACAGAATGCTATAGCGCCTCTGTACTAGTTATAGCACAAATTAAACATGAATGACCATGAGAAGTTATCTTGTTTCATTTGTGGAAACTATCCCAAGTTCAAGTCTTTTGACAGCTACTCTCCTGTCTGGCTTGCTTGTTGTACAAAATGGCAGATTGAGCATTATGATTGGTCAGATCACTTGTCTGTCAAATTTCCGGCAAAGGGTCAACTGATGGACTGGAGAGGTGTTGATTACTTTTGGATTATTGTGATATTTTATTGTGATACACTGCAGAGGATCCATTGGTGAGCAGGTGATATAACACTGCATTTCTCCAAATGTGTTCTGATGATGCAACAAATCTGCTTCTGTCTTGAGGGTGAGTAAACATTTAGCAAATTTTATGGCACTTTTTACAATATGTAATATACAGTTGAAGACAAAATTATTAGCCCCTTATAAAATATTTCATTATTTTACAAATCATTTCCAAGTGTTGCTTACTTTACTTTATAAACACAGCATTTTTAAACATAATAGTTTATTCAGGAAGATTGTAGTGTTTGTAATACAAATAGAAATAAATGTATAACCAAAAATTAAAAAAAAGTAATCTGGTCAAAATGATTATCCCTCTGATGTTAATAGTCAATAGTGTATCCCTTTTGCTTGATAGCAGCCTTTAGTCGTTTGCTGTAGTTCTCAACAAGTTTCAAGCATGTCTCCTGAGGAATGACAGCCCATTCTTCCTTAGCAAATCTCTCAAGATCCACCAGATTTGTTGTTCTTCTGGCACAAACTCTGGACTTTAGTGTGCCCCCCAGATTTGCTATTGGATTCAAGTCTTCAAGCTTTGTGCAGGCCAGTCAAGTACACTCACTTTACTCATTTGGAGGTATTTCTTCACCAGAAGTGAGGTATGCTTTGGATCGTTATCATACTGAAAGACAAAATGTCTTTTCCCAAACCAAGTTTTCTTGCAGACTTTCTGAGGTTGTCTTTCAAATTCTTCTTATAATCTACCTTTTTCATGTTTCCTTCAACCCTGACGAGATCCCCAGTACCAAACGCACTGAAACATCCCCACAGCATTACACTCCACCACCATGTTTCACTGTGGAACTCTGTTCTTGGGGTTGAATGCCTCTCCCTTCTTTCTCCAAACACAGGCAACATCTCTATGGCCAAAAAGCTTTAGTTTTGTCTCATCTGACCAAAGGACACATTTCCAGTATGCATCACTTTTCCACAGGTTATCCTTAGCAAACTTCATTCTAGCTTGGAGTTGTCTCTTCTTCAGAAGTGGAGTCTTTCTTGGTCTGCAACCTCGCAGTTCATTCCTGTGCAGGGCTCTAGCTCTATTCCAGACTTGGCTAGTCATTCACTAGTGTCTTGGCAGTTGTTCTTGGGTCTTTAGAACTAGTTTTATTTCCAAAGTTTTTGAAATCTTTCACTTCCTGCCTCTGCCCGTCTTGTTCTTTATTGTGTTGGTCTCTTTAAACTTCTTAATAATGCTTGTCACTGCAGTTCTTGACACTTGAAAACGTTTTGATAAACACGTGTATCCTTCTCCATCTTTATGATCATTAACAATTCTTTCTCTCAAGTCCAAACTAATTTCTTTGTCTTTGCCATGATGACAGTGCATACTATTTTATTAGTTGTTTTGCAAGATACTAATCCTCATCTTAAAGTGCAATTTAAATGCTTAACTAGGTTAATTAGGTTAATCAGGCAAATTAGGTTAAATTGGCAAGTCATTGGACAACAGTGGTTTGTTCTAAAGCTAATCAAATTAATAATATCTTAAGGGGGCTAATAATATTGACCTTAGCAGTTTTTTTATTTATTTATTTTTTAATTATTTTATTCAAGGAACTATAAGAAATCAGGCTTTCTCTAGAAGAAAAAAATAATAGGAAATAATGTGAAAACATTCCCTCGCTCAGTTAAACATCACTTGGGGAATATTCGAAAAAAAAATGTAAAATTTCACAGGGGGCTAATAATACTGTCTTCAACTGTAAGTCTCTGGTATCCCCAGAATGTGTCTGTGAAGTTTAAGCTCAAAATGCCCCACAGATCATTAATTATATTATTTTTTAAAAATGCCTATTTTTAGTGGAATCAAAAAAAGGCTGAATTTTGTGCCTGTCTTTTTACATGCAAATGAGCTGCTACTCCCCGCCCCCTTTTCCAGGATAGACCTGTGCCATTACAGCTTGTACCTGCTAAAAACATCTGTTTTGATTCTGATTGTCATGTTTATCACACTGAAATCATGTGTTTTAAACCATATTAGTTTAAACTTCTGATATATGGTTTTCTGAGTGCACACATCTGAAGGACACGGACAGAGTGGCTGTCAAAGGCATGTGAGTGCTAAAGTAAGTTCTCATTCACACACAATTTTACATTGAAAATACATGAGTTGGTTAATTAATCTGTGAAGGTAAACAGCTGGGAAATAAATCACATGTTTATATTAGATCTGTGTGGCAGCAGCAATATAAGTTACAGTAAATAAATCAATAAATGCACTGCTCTCTTGTCTCCTCTGAGGTTCTGTTAGCATGTTTTGCTCAAACTTTCTTCATGGCATTTGAACTGGTTTTCATTGTCGCTTGCGAAAGAAATAAAACAGCACATTGGGTGGAAACTTACAGATTGGGGTGGTAATATTATAATGAGATCCCTTTGCAACGTCACAAGAGATCAGACAAGCTAAAATAAGGCTTACTAAAAAAAAGTTACTGGGTTACTCTTTTTCACATTTTCTTGGATGGCACCGGGACCTGATTTGAGCACTTAAAACCTGGAAATTTTTGATTTCCATGATATGTCACCTTTAACGATTCCTTAACCCCTGGGGAAAACAAGGAACGATTCCTTAACCCCTATGGAAAACAAGCTAGGAATTTAGTATGAAACATGCTTGATATTTAGTAGGACTGGGATGATAATTTGATGCAGAATCTGTATAGGGCCACATGATTAATAAAAAAAAAAACATCTCAATGCAGACATTTCTAAATGACGGCGATTCACTTCGGTGTATTTCTCTGCATTCAGATCACGTTGCATTCATGCCTTACTGGTCACACTCACACAATAACACTATTAGTTCACCAATCAATCATAAATCTCCATCACTTTTCTCCTCCCATTCATTGGCCGCGTTCCGCTATCACTCACATGATGCCCTCACACCCTTTCACACAGGACATGGAAGGCACTGCGCTACAGTGTTGCCAGACATACAATAATTATTGTATTTGTACAATCATTTAGACCTCTGTACGATGTACGATCAATAATGAAAAAAAAAATCCATAATATATGATAATTTCTGTATTTTGTGAAACTTCGAATGTTGGTCCTTTTTATCATAAATTGATGCAGAATCGATTTATTGAGCATTTCTGAGATTTTCCGAATACATCATAATTCCTCTGGAATCGATTCTGAGTTTAGATTTTAACAGCAGATGGCCATCTAACACTCTAGCACCTGCCCACTCCCATCAGGCAGTCAGTGCCCCTTCCCTACTTTCATTATTGCATATCAATAAAAGTAATCAATTTGATTCTGAGTTAAGATTTTAACAGCAGATGGAGCTCTACTCTTGTGCTTGTGTGTTCGGCCGAGTCATGTAATTTCACCTCAGCTCAGAATGCTTTTTTGCAGAATAATGGCTAATGTAGATCAGTTGACAAAATATAACAAGTCACTAAATCTACTAAATTGGCAACACTGTGTGAGATTAATGTAAACACAGCCCACTGTGAACAGCCTTCGCTTCAACCTTTTCGAAATTAAGGAATGATTATTTTAAGTTCAAGTGTGTGTAAGGATTTGAAAACAAGCAGAGTACAGCTGTTTCTAAAGCATGAAGCGCCATCTGCTGTTAAAATCTAATCTTGATCCATGAATCAATCCAGCATTGATTTATCGTCCCAGCCCTAATATTTAGCATGATGTGCTCAGGCTGCATTTTAATATAATAATGATAATGATAAACCATGATAATATTTTTGATGCATGCTGTACCTTAGCAACATGAGCCTCTGGCACTCCTCTGAGGCGAGCGTAGAACTCTAGGTGCTCTCGTCCCGTCAGCAAGTCACTGATGGCGTCAAACTGAGGACAGTAGCCCATCAGCTGATGAACTTTCTCCATTTCTGTAATAACACTGAATAAAACAAATGCTTGATAATGTAAGGATGTTGTGATTAGTTACCAGGATGTAGTAATAGTAATAATTGTGAATATTTCGCTGTAATGTTCATCACATGTTTTTGCATGACTAGGGTCTAACCTGTGGTTGCTAAGAAATGCTTCTCCGTAAGTGATGCGGGTGTCTCCTGTTAGCATCCGGAAGGTTGAGGTTTTCCCCGCCCCGTTAACACCAAGAAGCCCAAAACACTTCAGTGGGAAAAGAAACATGCAGCAAAAAAACTAAGCACTAGTATATATTTCCAAGAGAGTTCTGTGATATGCAACTCTAGTTACCTCTCCCCGAGGAATGCCCAAGCAAAGACGATTCACTGCTGGCTTCCTGCCTGCCTGGTATACCTACAGACACAAAAAGTCAGTATTTAACCCTTGAGTAGATTGCATAACATGTTTTACATCAGTGTGTGTGGTTTTGGGGTGCTTCTGTATAATAAAAAAAAAAAAACATCTCAATGCAGACATAAATGACAGCGATTCACTTCGGTGTATTTCTCTGCATTCAGATCATGTTGCATTCATGCCTTACTGGTCACACTCACACAATAACACTATTAGTTCACCAATCAATCATAAATCTCCATCACTTTTCTCCTCCCATTCATTGGCCGCGTTTCACTATCACTCACGTGACGCCCTCACACCCTTTCACACAGGACATGGAATGCACTGCGCTACAGTGTTGCTAGACATATAATAATTATTTTAAGTGTACAATAATTTAGACCTCTGTACGATGTACAATCAATAATGAAATAAAATTCCATAATATAGGATAATTTCTGTATTTTGTGAAACTTTGAATGTTGGTCCTTTTTTATCATAGGGCTTCCATATTAATTTATCTAGCTGTGGATCTTACGTCTACCTTGCCCTGCGTTTAAAGCAGCACTATGTAACCTTTGGTGCTCTAGCAGTTAATAAACAGAATTGCAAAGGGCCATTAATGCGGACAGAACCTTTAGGGTTCTGTGCCAATTGGTGCAAAAAGCACATGTTCTATTTAGTTATTTTTGGTTTATTATTGTTGATGTCCTCTTATGTTCAACATGTTAAGTTAAAAGCTTTTACATTTCACTTTAAGGGGTCTAAAATAAAGAAAACAGACAATTTTTTGTTACTCCAGCACTTTATTATACTGACTGTGCTATTTTTTATCTTGAGTGCAATAGATTTTGGTTGAAAAAATGAGAATGGTGAATCATGATCTCAATTCCCATAGCGAAAATTCGTGATTCACATTTTAGCAAGAATCGTGCAGCTCTACTTCTGTACCTTGCTAAGGTCTTTGAGGATGAGAACGTCTCCCACAGCTCTACCGCTCTTCACACGATCACGCTCTCTCGCCACGTCCTCATCCTCCGCGCCCAGGGGGGCCAGCGCAAAGCCAGACCATCGGCTGAAGGGAAAATATTTAATTATTAGGAACAATGACACAGCTGTGCATATGTTAATGTATTCAATATCACAGTGTTCAAACATTCTAACGTACCTGAAATTAACAAAGAATTTATACTGCAGGAGAACAGTGAAGATGAAAAACACTATTCCTTCCATCGCCATGGCAAACAGGTTCTTCCCTACAAAATCCCAGGATAAAGGATCCAGATTCTGTTTGGTTCCTGTTGACATCCACAGACAGGATGAATTCAAATTTAAATCGAATATTTCAGAACTATTTGTTTATCAGTGACAGAACTCTTCATAAAAATTACCCAGCCGCTGAAATGCGTCTGCCATGGCCTGGTTCTTGGCCATGTCAATGAGACCTCGACCCAGACAGAAGTGAGGAAAGATCAGAAAGACCTTCTTCAGGATCCTGTTAACCTCGTTCAAATGCTGAGTACAACATGAAAATTAAATAATGAAGAGAAAAAGGTCTTATTGACTTTATTTGTTGCTTGCATTTTATTTTTACATCTACATTTTACTTTTATTTGTTATTTATTCAAGCGCTTTTATTGAATGCTGTTTTTGTTTTTATATTTTGTGAAGCTAAATAGTTGCAAATTATCATTATTTTTGTAAATTCTGTGAATTTCCTTTTTAAAACTAAGGATGTCGAGCCAGGAACATGTTCTAAATAAATCAGAGGATTATTAAAACTTCTCAGAAGATCCTAATATGCCCTCTTCTCACTCTGTCAAGTCAAGTCAAGTCACTTTTATTTATATAGCGCTTTAAACAATACAGATTGTAGCAATGCACTGAACATTATCAAATAGAAGAACAGAGTGATGGTAATGTATAATGACGGGAATTAAACTATTTATTTATCAAATGCAGAGATGGTCTCTGTAGTCAAGACGACGATAATCACTGGAAATCAGGTGCCCCCAACTAAGCAAGCCAGAGACGACAGCGGCAAGGAACCAAAACTCTGGAAGAATTACACACTTCAGACCCTGGACATTCATTCTTTGAGGTAGACGGAGTGATTAAAACAAAGACTTATAGATATAAGAACAGTTTTTATCCTACAGCAGTTATCACACTGCTGCTAAAACATAATGTTGTGTTCAATAAGAAATTGGGGCAATAATGTCAGAATGTATGCTTTGTGTGTGTTTTATTATTTTATTTTTATTTACTAATTTAGCTATTTTATATGTTTTTGTTGATTGTGTGTGATGCACAGATTGGATGGCACTTTAATTTCATTGTACATGTTATAATGACAATAAAGCAGCCTCTGTGTGGTCTGCCTCCCTCACCTCATCGATAAAGAGCTCCAGGACAAAGGTGGCCACGCTGCCGTTGATGCCAATAAAGAGGTTGATGGAGGTGAGGACCACGTAGGCAGTGCTAGGGACGGAGAAGATGAAGGAGGCTGGGTACATGAGTGGAGTGATAGACCAACTGCAACAGAGACAAATAAACAACACGCTACAGTTTGCGACTTTCCAAAATGGTGCTACAGTGGAGACACAGAGGAGACAAATTGTTGAATAAAGTCAATATTTTTGTACAAACAGTATTGTCGTAGCTACATAATGTTACAGTTAAAACACTGATGGAAGATGGAGTATTCTGATGATGTCATTCATATTTTTCTGGATCTTTACAGTGTTCATTACTTAGCAGTCAACGGGACACTCACAAGTAGTGTTGTCACAGTACCAAAATTTCTGTATTCGGTACCAATACCAGTGAAAATCATTGGTTCTCTGTACCAATTACAGTAACAAAGCAAAACACAAAAACATGGTAATAAAAAAAAAACAAAAAAACACTATTTTTATTAATAAAAAAATCAATGCCATTCTTTACTACTAACATTGTGTTTCAAGTTTTTCCACAAGTAATAAAAGTATGAAAAACAGGTTCACCCAATTTTAATTTCTCTTTAAATTGCAGAACATGCAGGATTCATGAGTTTTGCAGCTTAATATTTACAGATACTAGTCCATATAGCAAACTGTAGGCTACATTCTATTTTAAGTTTTCTGCATCATGGAAAAAAAACATCAGGTTGCCCGGGTACTCGGTACAACCGGTACTTTAAAAAATTGGTAGCGTGACATTTAAATATTTTTAGTACCAAAGTACCGGACTTTTGACAACACTAGTAACAAGCCTTCTTTTTTTCATCAAAAATATTTTAAATTGTGTTTCGAAGACGAACAAACTTTCACAGATTTAGAACAACATGGGGGTAAGTGATTAATGGAAAAAATAATAATTTTGGGGTGAAGTAATCCTTTAACTAAGTCTCTTTAACTAAATCTCCAGTGATGTAATCATTTCTCACCCATATAGCAAGAGTAAGAGCACCAGTGCGGGCAGATTCTTCTCAGATACATATGACTCTTGCTGGAAGCTGATGAAGATGAAAACCACCATAGTGGCTGGTACTGTATAGTTCAACTGTGACACAACAAGAAACATTAAATCAGTTTGAATAACCATTTCAAGATATTTCACAGCCACATCAAACTTGTAGAGAACTGACCATGTCCCATACGTAGTTGGTGGTCCAGTACAGGATGGGCTTCACTCCGCTGACAAACTGGAGGTGTTTTGATTTACTGACTCGTTCCTCGATAAGGAAAAGGACAAAGCTGGCAGGAACAAACGACATGGCGAAAATAACACAAATGGACACCAGAACGTCCACTGAGGTGGTCATCCTGCAAAGACCAGAGAGAAAGAAAAGCAGTGGCACATTTTCAGTTTCATTAAGCAGTTCGTTAAACAGTTTAATTCTTTCACAGTATTTACAATTAAATTGTAATTTAATTTAAATTAAATTACAATTTAGAAAATTACATACAAGGCCATCTCTGTCAGCTGCTCCTTTGTGAGGTTGAGTGGGTGATTGTAGGCTGTTATTCCATATTTACGTCTTTCCATGTCAGGTGGCAAGTTGGCACGAAGGAGAGCATTGTTCATGATGTTCACAAACGATGCCATTGCATGCCATCCTTTATTATTAAACCAGACCTGAGGGAGAGAACATATCACATCTAAATGAAGAGATCAGGAAAAGGTTGAGCTTCAGTGAGGTCACTCACATGTGTCTTACTCACCTTCACATTATTTTGGCTGGTGAGTCCTGTAAGGATATCTGGTAGTCTGTGAAGGAGCTGATCTAAAGAGCCATTCTGCAAAAGACAAAAGTCCAAAACTAACAGTCAAGTTACGTGACAACAGTGGAATGTGTGGGGAATATGTATTGTTTATGACAATGTCGTTTTTACAGTGGGCAACCTGACAATATCAAGTGCACTCACTTTGCAAAAACCAAACAAAAATACAACTGGAGAGTGTACACTTTTAATGCGTAATATTGTCTGTTTTAGTGCTAGTATTAACCTATGGAAATAGTTGCAGAGCCATTGTGTCTTTGAGCAGCACATAAATCATTAAAAAAACATTTTATATTTCAGTATTAAATTTAATACATTAATTAATGCATTTTTAAGTGCAGTGTAAATACATTCATGCCACCTTTGAGTTGCATTAAACAGTCTGTACAAATACACCTAAATGCCACTTCAGATGCAGCTTCTGTGTCACCTCTGCAGCACAAATATTGATTTTTTTATTTCATATGATTGGTAGCAGCCTTATAGCGTCTTCTTGTGTATGAATTTGATATGAAAGATGATGCATGAATCTAATAAGGTTACGGAAATTGTTCTTATGAAAGTAAAAAGGCCCCTGGATATCAATTCAAGAGGGAAAATAACACCCCTTAATTGAAAAAGGCATTTCTGTGATTGTTGTGAATTCACTACTTCACATGATATCACGAATGAATATTCAAGTTTGACTTAAGGGTTTTGTATAAGTCCATAATACCAAAACAAATATAGATACAGAGAGCCAAAGTCGTCTATAGGTACATTAACCAGCCAAAAAACTTAGCTGGCATACCTCTGCAATGTTGTAGCGTCTTCTGATAGCCAAAACAGACTCCTCTAGGTAATATGGCTCATCCACAGCTTGAGAGCTTTTAGCTCCGAGAGAGAAACCGCCATATCTGTGACAGATAAGCAGAAATTATATGAACATCGAATCTAACTGAAATTAAATGTCTAATGTTTGGACTTCCGATGGCATTCAGCTCACCTAAATTCATTTACCCATTTTTTTGTCTTCAAACTGTGTGTGTGAGAGAGAAAAATTACACATTTCTTCTGTCAAAACAGATTTTAATTTATTACTGAGTGTTTTAAGAAATAAATGAAAAAGGAACCTTTTCTTCAGAATCTGCGGATATGTTTTAATGAGGTAGTCAGAAATGTTACGACCAGTCAAATTTTGCAGGAGATCACCTGTCATTGATTTCATCTATATAAAGAAAAGGTGATAGTGTTAGCACAAAAACAAAAACACCAAATAATATAAAAAACAGCTAAAAAATTATTGTATTAATAATTAAATGTGTTTTTACTGTAAAGACCAATAAATCTATAGTATAATATTTAGTATATAATATTTATCTATAGTATGTTTGTAGAAACTGAAATAACTGTAAAATTTAAACTGTAAAAATATTTCACAGTACTATTGTTTTACCATATTCTTAAACAAAAATGCAGACTTGTAAGCATAGAAAACTTATTCTTTTAAAAACAAACAAAATATTACAGACCAACAACTTGTATTGTATATTACTGATGAACACAGAGGACAGACCTGGGGAGGGGGGATTCCCCCTGCTCCCTCGGGGCAGTCCGGCAGCATCCTGCGGATATCCTCAGTACTGCACTTACAGTCCAGGGATGGCTTCTCTACAGTCCAGTTGCCTTTATGGAGGAGCTGCCACAGGCTGTAGGGAATCTGTGGCCGGACAAACTTTGTTTCAAATTCCTCTAAACAGTCAGTGTCTCTGAAAAAGCACACAGTTAAGCATTACATTACATTGATTAAAAAGGCTAGTTTATTGGCTGTTATTGTTTTCCCAATGATAGGCATCCTACCCGCTTGGCTCCATACATTTGGTCCCAAACCCAGGTGGATTCAGCAGGGCATCCAGGAGGTTCTGTACAGCTGGATCCTGTGGAGCATCATTGCTTCATGGGAAAGAGAAAATAAGTGATCTGCAGGTGACAGAAGGATTTTTCTTGATTTTTTCCTCACCGTCCCTGAATATGTACCTGAAGAAGGTGAACTGTTCTCCGTACATCCACGGCTGGAGCTCCAGAGATGGATATTTCCCAAAGGGTGGGACAATGAGACTGAAGAGCAGAGCGATAAGGACAAACACTGCAGGAAGAACGATCTGCAAAACACGATGCATTCATCAACCATTGTTTTATAAAAGAAATCTCTTAACATTAATAAAATAAAAGAATATACATATAATAAAACAATTTTATTATACAAAAATAAAATAAAATATTTAATATTGGGACATATTATTACCGTTTTCAAAAACTAAATTAAAATATTTTAAATTGTAATTTCTTCCTGTGAGCAGCTATTACTCCAGTCTATAGTGTCACATGATCCAAGACCAGCATCCAATCAGCATTAAAATCTTTTGTAACATTCGAAATGTCTTTACTGTCAATTTTCAGCTTGCTGAATAAAAGTATTTATTTATTAAAACAAACAGACAAAAAGAAACGACAAATTTGTTTTTGAACAGCATTACTTTTTATATACATCACATGCTTTTGCTAAATTGAAATGATTCTATTGTTTTTTCAATACATTTCTTTCAGAACTGAATTTGTACTGACCAAAAGCATTACAATTGTTGCTGACACAGATATGCTGATAACGGTTTGCTTGCTTTGGATGATATTTAATTGGTAAGTTGTTTTTTTTTTTTTTTTAAATAATAATTATGTATATAATTATACAATTAAAACATCATTATCCATTGACAAGGCTGCTGATATATTTTGGAACTGACATAGTCAGTCAAGCAGGCACAATTATCAGTCTATAATTTCAAAGCGATTGTAGTAACTGGTCTATCAGTACTGTGTACCTGAGCAAAAATTCCTCTGCGACTGCGAAGGGCATACTTCAGCCTTTTGGTGAAAAGCGCTCGAAGCTGCTGACATGTGAGGAAGCAGCCTGATAGAGGAGCACTGCCACCTTGACCATCCCCACTCAGCAGTTCTGTCTCCTGGGCCTCTGTGTGTCAGAGAAAGACCTTCTGGTTAATAACCTCTTATTACAGCTGCTCTGACCTGCGCTACTGCGGTCAACAATAACTAGTCTGTTCTGTTTCATTTTGTACCTCTCCTGATTGGCTGTTTTCGTCCTGCCAGCGAAGCAGAAACAAGAGCGAAACAAAAAGAAAATCAACTTTTAAATTCCTGACAAAACCAGACCTTGCATTTTGGTTTGGTTTCAGTTCGTCCCAACTTGCATACTATCCTTTCTAAACATGGTTTAACCCATTTAATCTTCTTTTATTAAACATAAACCTACCCAGCATATGCTAGTATCGCATATCATTGTCTTGGGGTGCAGGGGTCAGCTGTATTACTGTCTTAAGAAATATACTGACTAGAAATTAGTTATATCGTAATAAGTTTTACTTTTTGGATTAAAATAAGACTTTTTTCTGTAAAAGACATTAAAAGGGTATGACTACTGAAATTAAAAAATATAGATCACTAACTTAATCTAAGCTTTTTTTGCAACTAGGCAGAGATTTAATCTTATTGGCTCAGTGGGTACGGACAAAGCCACTAGAAGCAAGCCTGCAACCATTAACGGAAAAAGTGTAACTGCTAAACCTAACACTTCTAGTCTGGCAGTATGTGGGAAAAGAGACTAGAGGCCATATTGTTTGAAAAACTGTCAGTGGAAGAGAGGCTTTACTACACTGAATAAACAGCATTTTAGAGGACACAGCTTATCATTCAATGTACAGTATCAACAGCCTATCTGCTAATCTTCAACAGATTTTACACTATACAATACTTTTTGATTTAACTATTTTTAGCACTTACCATGAAAAAAAATGCTGTTTTATAAGAGAAGTCACTGAGTTTTTGTGACCGGTGGGATTCAGCTTTTCATTCATTCCTATAGTACCCCTAAACGGCGACTGGATGTCGCACAACTCTGACTGAAATTCAATGACGTCAAGGATGTAATGTAATTATTAATGGTTATTAAGCCACACATGATCCAAGTTAGCAGTTATGCTTTCTCCAACAGTAAGTAATACAGATCATAGACATATAAAGACGCCCCATTGGACTGCTCCAGGCATGTAGATGCAGCCGCCATCTTGGAACAATGAACTTGACATCACTCACCATACAGTAGGTTCACACAGACTGTGGCATCTTTTGAATATTCAGTGATTCCTATGGTGAATTACATCAAGTCAAGACTGCTACAATATGGTGGTCGCTAATGAGGCCTCTATGTACATATATCTATGATACAGACCCTCTCATCTCCCTGTAGTAAGATAATCTCTGGTATGCAATGTATTAATTTACCTGAGTCTCTGTCCTCAGACGGCGCACCCTGGTGGACTGGAGATGCTGCTGGCTCCTCAGGGTCTGCATCTACACCTGTTTCATCTGCTACACGCAAAAAGATCTAAAATATATAAGCAAAGCTAAACATTATAGTCTGGAAAAGCCCCTTCTGCCTCCACATGGCGAGAAGATGTATAATGTTACAAAAGCAGCCATGAGGACAGATGCTCTCTACTTAGTACTGGTTTATAATTAGCTAATGTTAGAACCCACAAAGACTTAAGAGGGATTTCCTCTCTTGGCACCAGAATGGGAAAATGACTGGCCATCGACAGACTTGTATACCACAACCTTGAACTTTAGAGAGGGGAAAATCCTTTTACAGTAGGAATGAATCAGTGGAGATGACAAGCTCAAGCTGTTTCTGAACTGTCTCACCTCTTCTAACGTGGTGTCTGACAATCCATAACTGACCACACCAAACTCGCCCTGACGTTTGTCCAGTTTGTTCAAAAAGAGGGCGAGACTGCCGTCCTCTGAGGCAGCATGGGGCAAGTTGATGACCGCCTCTCTGCCGATGTCCTCCACCAGCTGAGCATCAGGGATGTACTGCTGTGCAAGAGCAATTAGGGCGGCAACATCTAAAACAGAAAGGTTTCAGAGCCCACAGATCAGGGATGGGTAACTCAGGCCCTAGAGGTCCACTTTCCTTTTAATCTAGTTTAATGCCAACCCTAATCAAAAACGCCTTGAAGAAGTTAATAGAAGTTCTCAGGATTACTAGAAAGCTACAGGCAGATGAGTTTAATTGAGGTTGGAGCTAAACTCTGCAGGATCCTAAGGGCCAGATTTCCCCAGCCACTGCCAACACTACTTTTACTTGGTAGTTGTAGTGTATGCCGCTGTACTACAGTAAAGTTTCAAAATAAATACATACAGTTAAACATAAATTTGTGTTAACAAATAACAGATTCATAAGTCCATGAATGCTGAGAAATGGCTATTATCTCTGTGAAAATATAAAATGCACTGTTATTTTTTTGTGTTTGTGCACACTGATGTAAATAAGCCCAACACTCATGGACAGCTGAGTGGAACGAGTGAAGGAAAAGCTTTATCCATTTTGTATCACGAAAAAGATTCTAGTCAACCAATCAACTTCTTGAGTTTAGCTCCACCCTTTTAGGCTGGACCAATCAACAAAGAGGGTGGGATTAGAGCTGTGACGTAGATGCTAAGCACTGAATTTAAGATTGTAGTTTACAGGGCCGGCCCTGGCCAATTTGCTGCCCTAGGCGAGATTTTAGCTGGTGCCCCTTACCTCACAGCCCATTCCACCAACAATCAATGTGTTCAAACATTCACACAGACACTGCATAGCTTTGTCTTGTTTTTAATATATTTATTGGAAACACGCCAATTAATTTGTACGACCACACAACCCCACCCCTAAACCTACCTGTTACAAAAATTATGTAAAAACATGACTCAAAGGGTTTTATGAGCACATGCATTCTCTGCATTCAAACCCATGATCGGTTGACCACGTCTTATTTTCTAACGCATCGCTCTACAAACTGAGCAACATCAACATATTTGTATAAACGACTTGTACGGGCGTATTAGTTGGAGGACAGGTTGAACTTGAACTGGACATCACATTTGTAACAGTATTTGTTATTTTTGTTATTTAATTATTGACAATTAACCTTATTAATGAAAAGTGTTCGATTTCCAGTAGATAACAGCGCTGTTATACTAAACTATAGCCCTTTCTAACGTTATCACCACAAATAAAACTGAGAAACGTGTATCTTTAAAGTCGATTTTACATAAAATCTTAATAAGCCCAATTATATATATATATATATTAAAAAAGCATTACTAAAATGTCTTATGTTACACTAAAAAAAAATACACGATTACAAAACCGTAGATCTCTGTACCTCCAGACATTTTAACATTATGAACTAGACTTGGCCAACATAAAGTTTGTTCCAAATTTTTACCTCCTCTAGTTTAATATCGTCATCATCATTCATTAAATAGTTTTACCTCTGTCTTTGTCCCATTTTCTTATTCTTCTTCTCTTTCTTTTTCTTCCCTGGGCACCAGAGGGCTTCGGTCTTTTTGACATTATGGTAGATGTTCACTGATAAATTGTCACTATCAGGTAACTGATTCATGTGAAAGTGGCTGCACAAGGAAAGATAGATCATGCGTGGAGTTGGGAGAGCAATAAAATAGTTATTTTTTTGTGGGACAATCTCTCTCTTTTTGTAATGAAAAAATAAATAAATAAATAAATAAAAAACTTCACTCGTTTTGGCACCCCTAGGGATCGGTGGTGCCCTTAGCATTTGCCTGTTCCGCCTATGCACAGGGCTGGCCCTGGTAGTTTAGGTTAGGGAAATCTAAAACGACAGCGGACATGGAGACACGGGATGCTATTCGATCTGTTGTGGAGAAGATTCCCGGCATTTGCCAACAGAAGCCTGAACAAGAAGAGTGTTTGGTTCACATTTTGAATAGAGGTGATGTGGTGGCCCTACTCCCGACAGGTTTTGGGAAAAGTTTAATTTATCAGCTGTTACCGATCAGTAACAGACAGGTCAGATTCTCCTTTCTTTTCCAGTCCTTGAAAATTTCCATGTCATGCTGTAATCTTGCAATTAAGTTGCAGTATTTTGTTGGCTTTGTTTTCGCAGCATACCTGTGTTTACAGCGGAAGTTTGAGCCAGCACATAACTTACGTTATAACCAAATGTTATGTAATTGGCTTAAGGGTACACCATTGATTTTAAACTTCAGAGAAGCGCGTGACGCTCGCTGTGATTTCAGCATCTGCAGTTTCAATGAGGACATAAATACATAAACAACATCTCCAGAAGTACTTCATGAGCATTTTTACCATTCCTTTTGAGTAAAACCAGAATCAAATCTTATACACACAAAAAATGTAAAGGCATTCACAGCAACCCGTCAAAATAAAAGTTTGGTTTAGACACTGCGCCAAAAATATACTACTATTAATTAGAATAATGTATGTGATAGGCTACTACTAACACTACTGTTTAAAAAAATAATATACATATACAAGTTATACATATTTCTTTTGAATTTTAATAGCAAATCATTAATTAATAGTAAAGCACTGATTTTTGTAAGTTTTATTTTATGGCGCTTTTCTACCGTGTGGTACGGCTCGGCATGGTTTAGTACAGTACAGTACTTTGTTTCCACTGCAGATTAGTACTGCTTTAGAGTGGGCTGGTTTTTTCACATGTCGTTATACATGCCTCTACTGCTGTGACTCCTTAACACTTTCATTCCGCATTCCATTAAGCTCTCGCTCAATTCGATCCTCAGCGATCAATAAGAGGAACGCTTGTACTTCCTAGCAGACACTGGTGTCAAAAGTATTCACATTTATTACTCAAGTAATAGTAATATTTATTAATCAAGTAGAAGTATAGATACTAGGGTTAAAAAGACTTCTGTAGAACTTGAAGTATCATCTCAAGTGTTTCACTCAAGTAAAAGTGTAAAAGTACTGGTTTCAAAACTACTTAAAGTATAAAAGTAAAAGTACTGTAAGGGAAAAATGCCATTAAGCACAAAAGCTAGCATAGCCTATTTTTTACAACATTAGCCTATATTAGCCCAGTTTTTACGCTGTTTTGTTATTGACAAAGAGAATTTGCATAAAAAAATGTGAAGTTTGCTGTCTCCAACCTGTTTCCATCCAACTGGCCTTTTACTGATAAAATGGTGTGTGTCATGACAAAAAAAATTCCCCATGAGCTCTTTCCAGACATAATTTTACCTACTCTGCAAATTATATGAGCAATAGTAGCCTGTTCTTCATCGACTGAAACAAACAAACAAAAAAGAAAACATTATTAAATTGTATAGGCCATTCAAATATCTTTTACAAGTTTAATGAGTTTTTTTTTTGTACTTTGTACTTTTGTACAAGCAATAGGCTATTAATAAGCAGGTGCAGTTGTATTATTTTTTTTTCTGATTAACTTTTTTTCAATTATTTTATTTTTCCTAACCGACAACCGACAGTCGTTAAGCCATTTTTAACCGACAGGGTAATGTGAAATTACAATTAAATTACATTTAAATTTATACGTGGCTGTGACCCATTACCTAAATTTGTTTCCAGGTATTCATTTTATACAAGCAAAAAGCAGCAGAACGATTCACATCACATCTTGTGCAAACTTAACAAAGCTATATATAAAAGAAATAGGCCCATATGCCAAATATATTTTTCTAACTAAATAATAAATTAACAAAACGAAAGAAAAAAAAAAACTGCACCAAGTAGCAGCCTATCCTATGCAGAATTTCAGTTAATTTTTGTGATGCGCTTCTGAGAAAACGGCCTCCAATTTGTTTCCTTTATTTAC
>JAUMHE010000060.1:4451042-4481212 GCA_032359235.1 Enteromius mattozi | reverse complement strand
TATATATATATATATATATATATATATATATATATTTTTTTTTTTTTTTGTCACTCAATCCTAAATATGAGTTTAGTAAAATTACTTAAAACATGAATTTCAGACATACAACAACCTTTTGCATGTTTTTAATTTCTGAATTAATCTTCATAAATGGAGAATAAAGTAAAAGTAGAAATGTTTTTTTTTTTTTTTTTTTAATTATTGTTTTTTTTTTTTTTTAGAACATATTATTTTATAAAATAATATAATAAAATAATTCCCCCCTAAGTATATTACATTATCAGTATATTACATTAATCCAACAAATACAATTAGTACATTTCTAAGAGTTTGCGATGGGAAGAATTTCCCTTTTCTTTATTATGGATAATTGTACCAGAATACAAGTTAAATCCTTGCTTCTCTGGTTAAATCACTCACTTTAGTCTCATGCTCCAGCCACAGAAGCTGCATCACTGAATGATGACTGTTGGGGAAAAGCCTGCTTATTATTGCTGTTCTTAGTCCACATTCATAAGCGCTTTGAGACAAAAAAAAAAAAAACCTAACCAGAAACATTTGCTCTGTTGCCCCAAGTCTCATAACTAACTAACAGTGACACTTCTTAGCCTGAAGTATGAATACAGAACAGCACAAACCCACGATTCGCTGCCCCCACACGGCTGTCATAAGCCCCAACCTTCCGTAGTTCTGCCCGTGGCCTGTTTTATCTTTCGGTCCGTATGGACTTTCTGTCCCAACGCGTGGGCAGCATTCCCACCTCTCCGCATTCTGCCTCTGTTTGGGAAGGCTGACTGACACGTTGCTAAGCCGCACCTGCCTTTTCTATCCGCTCGCGGTGATCTTCGGCGCTGAGAATCTGTTTGTCCACTGTCTCGGTGCCAGTGCCGCCCCATTCCTTTGCCAATCTTGTGATGCGTCTGGCTCTTAACATCCTCGGGCCTGAAACGGGTTCCAGCTCTTCTCATCTAACTCTCTCCAGAGAACTTTCTCCAATTATGTTGAGGAGAAGAAGATGGCAATGTTTACGCACTTGCTGTCAGAGCACTTCATTTTGAACCTTTGGAGATATTGGGCTTTTCGATCAAATACATTCATCTCTATCAGCAATTCCTAGCTTAAACTTCCAGCTTTGGCTTTTCACAGATATGTGTGCATGATGTAGACTCTTTTACACCAGGATCTTCAAAACCTACATCACTGAATTAGGCCTTTAGGGGGAAAACCTGCTTATTATTGCTGTTACGAGTTTCTTTGCGCTTTGAACATTAGTAGAAAATAACCTTGGCTTACATCTCTCCAGAACACAATTATGAGAAATACAATTTTGACTACATCGTTGGCATTATAAATATCTCAATGTGCCCTAAGGCTTTAATTAGGGGTTTTAATTATAATGTTCGGGTTGTTCCCATTGTAATGAAACCCCCATCCCCATAGATATTACATTACAGGCTTAGCATTTTGGATTTAATATTTGTCGTACATTGTGTATCAAGTTGAGCTGTTCGGTTGTTTTTTCCATAAAGTTTGCCTAAAAATGAAAATTATTTAACCATTTGCTCACCTCATATTGCTATAAATTTTGATACTGTATTTTTAAGAGGATTTTTTCAGAATGGGCAGGCTGAAATATAAAAAATGTTTATGTAAAAATAGATTCAAAACAAAACTGAAAAAGAAAATTGTATGGTATTCAAAGTCAAAAGCAATAGTTTGTTACCTGTACTTAAGTACTATTTTCAAGCATCTGTACTTTATCAGAGTATATATTTTTTATTTGAGAAGCTTTTACTCTTTTGCTTTGATTGCTTTTACTAAATGCTTGTCAAAGTAGTATATTTGTGTAGTTTTCTTCTTAAAATTGTATACATTTTACATCAGTTTTTACACTAAATTGTTTGTAAACACAAATTTAGGTTTTCCTAATACTTTTTTTATTGCTTGATGTATTGTAACCTGAATTGGTGTTTTAATATATTTATTGTTTTGATATTGTATGACATGCCCCCTCCCTCAGGTATTTTGAGCAGTAGGATTACAATATATTTATATTATATAATAAAATAATTGAATTATTATAGTATATATTACAAAACAAATGTTAATCGATCAGTACTTTTTAGTCATAATGCTTGAGAATATTAAAAATCAAATAAAGCAAGAAGACACAGAATTTGTGGAAAGTTTTTTTTTTCCTCTACTCTATGAATGCCAGAATATGAAACTCTGTCGCTCTTCTACTTTGTTTTGATTTTCATTTTCAGTGGCACAGCCCACGTAATGATACCTTCTATGAATTATCTGGTAATCATTGGCTGCGCTTCAAAAGGTCAGCAGCAAACAGGGTCAGCTTTGAGCATTGCATTACAACGGTTCACCTGCTTGCAACACGGTGCCAGGGTAATGCTATGGCTTTATGCTTCACTCCACACAGTTCAGTACAGTTGGGATTAATGGCTATTTGTTGCTTGAATGTTAGTAGCATATAAAAATTAAGATATTTTTGATGGAATCTGAGAGCTCTCTGACCCTCCATAGAAAGTAAATATCTGCAAAGTAATCCATGTGACATCAGGGTTCAAACGTAATTTTCAGCTGACACAGAACAGCATATACTGTTTACAATCAGTGGATACTTTTGTATCAAATTGTTGAATAAAGTATTTTTTTTTAATTGCATACAAAAAGTATTCTCGTAGCAAAAATTACGGTTGAAACCCTGATGACACATGAATTATTTTACCGATCTCCTTACTTTCTATGGAGGGTCAGAGAGCTCTCAGATTCCATCAAAAATATCTTAATTTGTGTTCCAAAGTCCGATGTAACTACTACGTTTCTAGACCTTGATCATGTTAGGATCCTTGCTGTCTATGAAGGGTCAGAGAGCTCATCTTTATAGTTATTGTCCTTAGTGTGAAGTGGCATTTTTTTGTCACCAAAGCTGCATTCATTCATTCATCAAAAATACTGTACAAATTTTCAAATATTATTTAAAATAAAAATAACTATTTTGTATGTTAATAAATAAAAATAATGCTGCATTTTCAACATCATTACTCCAGTCTTCAGTGTCACATGGTTCATGGTTATTAGGTTTAGTTGTAGTAGTATTACTGAAATGTGGAAAAGTGTGGAAGCATGTTTGATGATTCTTTGATGAATAGAAATTAAGTTTGAACAGAATTTACTTTATTTACTTTTATCAATGTCTAATGGGTTTTGCAGCAAAAAATGGGATGTTTCCCATATGATAAAAACCCTAAAAGTGCACTTAATTGTGCTTATAGTGAAGCTCCAGTTGATATTTTCACCAAAGATGGTTTCTTATCTAAGCAGAGATTGATGTCACTGTGATTACTGCTCGGTTCCCTCCATGTGTTCAAACACAGGGTATTTGCTGTGTGTACTTGAACCCTGTTTTCTCTGGATGTGTGCCATGTTTGTGTTTTCATTGACTTCAAACGTCTATAATTGAGTGCAGTGAACGCAAGCGCAGTCGACCAATCAGGCGCTCTGAGTTGGGTCTGTGTGTATCAGATGGGTCTCTGCTGGATACAGGAAGTAGAATCCTCACAGCTGGCTCACAGACACAGCCCTGTTTGTTAAACAATAATGTAATTAAGGCTTTGTGGGACTGTGATGTTGATTCTCATCCATGGAGAAAAAAGTAACGTCCTGAGAGGGTGGGGAGGTGAGACTGATGTGAACAATGCGGGAGGTGTGTTGTTGAATAATTCATTGGCGTTTTTCTCATTAATCATTTACACTCGCAGAGGCGCGTGCGTGTGCGAGCGTGCGTTTGTTTTGAGCCGGCACGCCGGGGGTCTGTGTGACCTTTCCTTGCTGTCTCTAAGCAGGTGTCTTCGTGTAATCTCCGGGCTCCTTCACCATGGCACGGCGGTTTCATCCCTCCGCCCTCCCTTCCCTTCACCCCCTCCTGCTCCCCCTGTGGGCGAGTAATGATTTTCTTAACCTTTTCTCTTGCTTATTAAGGGCCCTGTCAGAATGTTTAAATGCTTATGCTAATCAGGCACGGTCGGAGTCAAGCGAAGGGGGGGTGACGTTGTCCCAAAACAATTATGGATGGAAAGAGTGTCTTAATCTGGCAGAAGGACAAGGAAGAGTATGTGACGGAGGTGGCAGGTAGAAAAAGAGGACTGTGTGATGCTGGTTTTTAAAGGTATAGTCCACTCTGAAATGAAAAACTAGCATTATTTGCTCTTCTTTCATGTTGATTCAAACCTGCATTGATGTTTTTTAGTAGATTTTTATAAAAATACCATTTCTGAAGAACCTTTACACAACTCTATGTTCCACAAAGTATGTTTGTGCATATTGAAGGTTCTTCAGAATGTCACCTTGTGTTTTAATAGTGGAAAAAAAAAAAAAAAAAACTTTTGTTAAACATGAGAGTAAGCAAATAATGAATGTTCTGTTTTTTTGGGGGTGGTCAGCTACTAGTTTAAGACCATACAAATTGGTTTTGGGAAATCAGAGTTAAAGTGTTTCCCAAAATGAAATTTTTTTCATGAATCACTTACCCCCATGTCATCCCAAATCCATAAAAGCTTTGTTCATCTTCAGAAGACAAATTAAGATATTTTGGATGAAAACCAGGAGTCTTGTGAGTGTCCCATTGACTGCCAAGCAAATAACACTGTCAAGTCCCAGAAAAGTATGAAAGACAATGTCAGAATAGTCCATCTGCCATCAACCTTCAACCGAAGTCGTCAGCACTTCAAGTGCAGTGCTGTACCAGGTGTGCTACTGAGCAAGTTTACTATGTCAGAAAAGCCATGCATATAGACAGCCATCAAAATGTGTTAGTTTGACAAATTGTGCACTATGTAAAAAGTGTTTTGCAGTCATAATATAATATTGTGCAAGGAACGTTGGTTAGCTTGGTTTTGCCAGTTTTGTGGAGTTTCTTTTTGAGTTATACAGTCTTTCTTTCTTTCAACCCTTCTCTCATCACATTCCTGCCCTTTACTTGTCATCCAATTACCATAGTTCTCTTCATCTTCCTGTGACTGACGTCCATCATCTCTGTGATGTTCTGTGTTGTCTGTAGGGGCCATGCTGTTGGGATGATGTCCTTCTCCCTAACAGGATTCATGGAGTATGTCAGTCACAAGACTGTGATGGCATAGTGGCGGTGAGTCTGCAACAATTTTATTGTATTATTGTTAGTTATTATAGTGCCACTTTCTTGAATGTAAAAACAACAAAGGATGATTAGTTGAGACTGGACAAGCTTGTTTGGCTGGACTGTTTTGGTGGTTTTAAAAGACATTTGATCACACATAAGTTGGTCAGGCTCGGAGACGAGCTGACTGAACAGCTAACCCAGCTGGGAGAAGCAGTTTTTTAACAATAGAGATAGCAGAAGAGGACTAGAAGCTGTGGTGAAAGACATTGGAAATAGATCTGCAACAAAACACTTGGTTCAAATAAGGTCACCCTTTTATCATTACATAGTCACTTACATTTTACCAAAGCTGTCAACGTACTACATTGAAGCAGAATTTTTCATTTTACAAAGCCGCATTTTCAGTCCAGGTACCATTTTTATTGTGCCTTTTGTCCATCTAGCACTGTATTGCTGTGCAGACAAAAAGGACTGTCCACTGGTTGGACTAAATTGACAGCTTTATCCAAGCTGGGTCCAATATTACCACCCTCATGCTGCAAATCCATAAAAACCACTGCAGTTGGGTTGTTTGAGACTGTTCATAGGGGTTTGCAGGGCATGATTACATCTCATTTGTACTTCTTGCAGGAGTTCTACCTCAAATGTGCTTCCCACCCCACCTGTGATAATGACACTTCAGCAGCACTGGACTTGATAATGCCCAACACACGCAGAGTGCCCTGCATTGCCTGCACTGACATCATGTGAGTAGCTCTTGGTTTTTCCCATGTGTCTTTAGCTAAACCCATTATAGAGGTCGAAACGAGTCTACACAACAATGAACCAATCAGATGGTTCATTACACCATTAATCTCACCATGTCTTAAACATGCCTGATGTGATTTCAAGAGTTCGCGCTTCCTCATTCCAATCGTGATTATGTTAGCGAAATTGGCGTGCTGTCCGGGGGGCGAGCCGGGTGGACGGCGGACTCCGAGCCCTAGTGATTTGAACCCTAGCGAGGGCAGAGCTCGGCATCCGGCTCGGACCCTGCATGCCCCCCGTAAGGAAAGCGCAAGAACGGGCGGAGGAGGATGCGAAAAAAAAAAGAGGTGCGGAAGGGGAGGAGATGGGTCTATTTATAGTGGGAAGGATGGATCTGATTGGCTGGTGAGAAGAGGAGATTGGTTGGATAGAGCGGAGCCAGCCGCGGTTGATTTCGTACGCGCTTCCTCTCGAAACTCGTTTAGCGAAACATCACTTCAAGAGTTCGTGCGGCAGGTAAATGGCCTCGTCTGAGGCGGGGAGGGTAACGGCCTCATCTGAGGTGGCAGGTAAACCGCCTCGTCTGAGGCGGGGAGGGATGGAAAAACACAGCTTTAGCAGAGGGAGAGCTCTAGTAATAATGGGCTACATTCCCGTCACTATTTATATTTTCTGACAACAGAAGCTTTAGGCTAAATATATCAATGAAACAATAAAATGGGAAATTAGGTGCGTTAAGATACGTTACGTGACCACAGGGAAGGAAAATAATACGCCGTGCTGACGTAATGAATATGCGGATTACGTATGACGTCATCTGGCGGCGTCTGGAAGTTTCACGCTGGCTTGCTACTTGCGATTGAAGTTGGCAACCGTGGGCTTGGTTCTGCGTCCGGGGCGGAGAAAAATGGAGGAGGAAGCCGGCGTGTGGTGAGTAGCGTAGATTCTTTCACGTGGGTTTGCTTTGGCGGGTGAAGTGAAAGAGATCAGAGAGCGCGCAAGCTTGCGGCCTTGAATGAAGCCGCGGGCTCCCATGGGAATTCAGGCGGACTGACTGAAGGCTGGCTGGGGCTGGAAGAGCTGGGTCCTTGATCAAGCTCAGACGAGTAATCAGCGTTTAGGCAGCTTGTCTGGCGGAGCGAGATCATGCGAAAAATACGAGATGCGGAAGGGAAGGAGATGGGTCTATTTATAGTGGGAAGGATGGATCTGATTGGCTGGTGAGATGAGGAGATTGGTTGGATAGAGCGGAGCCAGCTGCGGTTGATTTCGTACGCACTTCCTCTCGAAACTTGTTTAGCGAAACATCACAAATCAACAAATGATTAAAGCTTTTGTCCTAACCAGCCACGATCACAAACAATGCTGTTGGTTGCTTGGTTTCTATTAGAACTGTGAATTGATTAAAACCTATAAATAAAAATCCACAGCTACATATACACACACACACATATATATATGTATATATATATATATATATATATATACTGGAGAGAGAGAAAAATAGACTCAAATCAAAGATTATTAGAATATGTTTTACAAGAAAATAGTATTTCAGTCTTTCTACATTTGTGAAATTTCTACCTAAATGTTTTTGTGTAAGGTTTTACTTTGAAACAATTTTCAGAAATTGCAAAAACAATTACAGATAGATGACAAGAAGTAATTTATATTTTTAATATTTCAAAAAATATTATATTTTAAAATTATTTAAATATAATTTCTTTATTGGGATCAAAAAATAATATACTTAATTGCAAACTGATTGTGATGTTTTTGAAAACAATTAAATGAAATATATTTAAATTTTATATTAAATGGTATTTGCTGAATTTTAGAGTGCCTTTTTGACAGACCAAAGTAAATTTTATATGGTATGTCATTTAATAAGTACTTTTTACTATTATTTTTGAATTATGGTTTAAGTTTATGGTAAACTAAAGTATACTTAAATGTAATTTATACTGAAACTTGCATATGTTGCATTTAAATATATTTGTAATTACACATTTGCTATGACGAAGTTGCAATTCAGTACATTAATTAACTTTATAAGCAATAATGAGGCCAGACAAATGACCCCAGTAACTTTTGTGTTGCACCTGTTTGGCACATAGTAACTATGTTTCCATCAACCTATTTTGATGCACATTTTGGAATATTGCAGAAAAGATGCACATAAATTCAAATAATTGGCATAAAAAAACTAATGTGCACAATTGAGGAGGATAACTTTTTATCCACTACATAAACTACAATGGAAACACTTTTACAAATACATTCCATAATGTGCATCAAAAAAGTCATGTGACTTTGCGCTATGAGACGGGATAACTTGACTAACCAATGGAATGATCTCATTGCACAGCCTCTCAAATGTTGTTTTGGTTGTTCTGAAATGCATGAACTAAGCCTGCCATCAGTGTATTTCAGTTCAGTTGTCCTATACGACTGCATTCTCAAACACCAGACATCCACCTCCAAAAGCAATGACAGCATTAATTTTTTTTGTCTGCTTGCTCTGAGTAATTCATAATCTATGAAAATTAGTATATTCAGTGGGTTCTCCTACTTTCTTTGTGCCAGTTTATCAGATTTTGTTATTTTTGAATAGTTGGATGGAAACGGTGCTTGATTCGCAAATGTATTATGTGATATTCCAGTTTTGCGCAAAGGTTAAATTTGCATCTTTAGATGAAAACATAGCAGACATCAACTAGATAGGAAAAGTAACTTTCTAAACAAGTTCAAAACAAGATTGACAGGGCAGTTTGGAGACATTCTGATTGATCCATTAGTAAGAAAAGAAGAAATACCTGCAACACATTGTACAAATAAACTAAAGATTGATACAAACTTTCAGAAAGACAGGCTGCTCGTACTCCTGAACCTACATACGCCTCCTGCTGTGCAGCCCTTCAATCAACAGTGGCCATTTTTCCAGAAAGAGCGGGTGCTAAGTGTGTCCTGCCAATGAAGGTCAGCTATGAAGGTCCTGTGGAAATGCTCCTACCTGCTGCTCTCGCATGGAGGGGCGGGCGTCAAGCGCCTGGAGAAACCAGACAATGGAGCCCAATCACCAACAACCACCATTCAAATCAAGGACTGATTGAAGTAGTGCTGCAATTACCTTCCTGAGTAGAGCTTTGTTTTTCCACCGTCCTCCACTCCACTTTTCTTCCTCCTCAAAGATCTCCTCCATTTGTTTAAAAGGGCACTGACAAGGACGCGGCCAGTCTCTTACAATAGAAGCAGGAGAGAGGGGTCAGAGAGGTGGAACACGGTGTTAGCAAGTTGACTTCCAGTCAAGTGAGTCTGTGTTTGAGAGTGAAGGGGGACTTCTGGAGAAATGTAAAGAAAATTGTCATGAGATTTCAGACGGCTGTTTCTTTGCTTACTAAACTGAAGTACCAAGGGTCTCTGAGATCATTTGAAGATTTCTGAAGGTACTGAACAAGTGACATATCTAAACAAGCTTTCTGTCCGCCCCCATTTTCCCCGAAGCCCTCTTCTCATCAGAATCTCATGAAAACACTTTGGATCATGCTTCAACACAAAATCTAAATCAGAAACACTATAAAACTCTTATTTTGGACCATTACATTTTATTACATTATACATTATTTTCATTTAAAAATATATACTGTACATATATAAATTGTTAAATAATTACATTTTGAACTGTTTTTATTGGTAGTTGACTTTTGTTATTGGTAGATTTTTAGTTAAAATAGTTAAAGGATTACTCCACCCGAAAATGTTGTCATTAATCACTTACCCCCATGTCAATCCAAACCCGTAAAAGCTTCATTCGTCTTCAGAGAACAATATAACATATTTTGGATGAAAACCGGGAGGCTTGTGACTGTGCCATTGACTGTCGAGTATTGAACACTGTCAGTGGTCTAGAAAAGTATGAAAGACATTGTCAGAATACTGCATCTGCCATCAGTGTTCAACCTTAACTTTATGAAGCTACAAGAATGCTTTTTGTATGGAAAGAAAACAAAAACAATTACTTTATTCAGTGATTTGGCACTGCAACGTCACTGTAGCGCCATTTTGGAGAGTGTTTATTTTGGGGTGGAGTAACCTTTAAGAATGTTTAAAGAGTGTATTCAGCATTTTTGCTTTTTTGCCATTACCAGGTCATTTTAAATGGTCTTACAGCGTGATTAAAGTTTTTTTTTTTTGTTTTTTTTGTACGAGTATTCCTTGTCATGTGCCCATATTCTGAGGAGTTTTTTTAGGAGGGGGTTTTTGGTTTGATTTTGTGGCCTGGACCTGTTTTTGTGACACATTTCTTGTGACAAATTTTCTGTGACATTTCAATGTGACAAGTGTTGCCTGCTGTCAGAGAGTGAGTCATTTTCATTCAGCCTGTCTGCTGTTTTTATTCAGACCACTATGAAACTCATCCAATGTTTTTTTTATGCATCAATGCAACATACATTTTAACCAGGATTTTATTGCTCATATGGTGTGATATGAAACTCATACCTCCATACTCAATGAGGAAGAGAAACCTCAGTTTTATTCAGAGGCCCAAATGGTGCAAAAATATGACATTTGGTGAAGACGCTGATATCTATATGGCCAAAATATAAGATTAAGTAGCATGTATTCATTGATAAAAACACATATAAATATCAGCTGTCAATCTTTCCCATTATTATGATATTTAAGTGTGGTCTCACCATGTGTTGCAGGACTCCAGTGCTGGTGTTTCAGTGTGCCGAGCGTCATGTGATCTGCCTGGAGTGCTTTCACCTGTACTGTGTGACCAGACTCAATGAGCGACAGTTTATCCAAGAGCCGCTGGTGGGCTACTCTCTGCCCTGCGCAGGTAAACATATTTTAAACATTCACCAATGTGTATAGCTATTAGTGTGTGTGTGTGCACAGGCTGCTGTGTTTGGCAGTGATTGATGGTGGTATGTTGGTGGCTGCAGTGAAGAGGAGATACCATCAAATTGTTCTCCTTCACTCTCTCACACACACAGTCACACACACACATACTCTCCCCGGCCCTCGCTGTGCCCCCGTTGGCCCACCACATCCGTTAATGCCACCCGGTAATGGGGCTCCGGGGAGAAGCATTGACCCCCTATCAGCTAGAACACCCCACCAATCTCTCACGCGCTGTATCTCTCTGTATCTACCGCTGTCTTGCCCTTGCACTCCTTCATTTGTTTTGCTGCCATTCTCCACCTTTCATTTTCTCTTTCACTGATATTTTTTGTCTCATTTTGTGCTCTCAGTACTTACAGTTTTGCTTTGGATGCAGCCGGTAAAGACAGTCATACAAAACAGCTCACTCTGAGTAGAAATGGGAGTCTTAGAGAATTTTGTAATTCAGGTTCTGATGAGGTACTTGTGATTTATTTATTTTCAATTAAGTAATTAATTAAGTTTCTTTTTTTTTCTTTAACATTCTAATTATCGCAAATACTTCACATACTTTTTGGTAGTATTTTAGTATTTTATATTTTAGTGCTTTAGATTATTAATTTTTGGAGATGGTGGTGCATTCATACGAAGATCTACTGGAGCTCAAACATACTCTGTGCTTTCGATTACAAAGCATTTAAAGCAGCTATTTAAAATAGCTGATGGATGAACTCATGCCTTGGTTGATTTAATTTAATGCTGGCAACTGTGATAAAACTTCCCAGTTCTATGGAAGCCGCCATCTTTGAGCTTGTCAGTTTCAGTATGGTTACCTGAGTTAAAATAAATGCAATTCAATTCAGTTAAATTCAAATCAAGTTTATATTTATAGCGCTTTTTATGATACAAAGCAGCTTTAAATTAGTATATTAATGTTAATAAATAATATATATATATATATATATATATATAAGGCTGCAACAACTAATCGATAAAATCGATAATTATCGATAATGAAATTCGTTGTCAATGAATGCTGTTATCGATTAGTTGGGCTGCTCACGTTACTGAGGAGCGCGACAACAAGATGCACAAATACACACAGATACACAGCCGCTCGCGCAATGGAGGTTACAGAAGTGTCTGCAGGAAAAAGCGTGCGCCCCAAGTTTTTCACGGGGGGCGCGCAGGGTCCGAGCTGGACGCCGAGCTCTGCCCTCGCTAGGGTTCTAATCACTAGGGCTCGGAGTCCGCCGATCTCCCAGCTCGCCCCCCGGACAGCACGCCAAACTTGCTTATTATTATTATTATTATTATTATTATTATTATTATTATTATTGTTTATGAGGAAGCGCGAACTCATGAAACGCCTCTAAGAAGACGGTAACCTGCACGCTATGCAAGACCGAGCTTTCATGGCATGGCAGCACCACACAGTCATGCACGAACACTTAAAAGGAAAACATGTTGGTGTTACGAATGAGTGTATAGTCCAGCATACATCTGTCGTTTCACTGGGTTATGGTTTATTTTGTTTTTATTTTTAATGAAACAATTCATCAATAGCATGCCGTTTCATTTCATGCAAATCTTAAAACCAAACTGAGAAAAAACTTATAGTTACATTGAAAGAACTACAGAAATAATCTTTCTTACGTAATCAGTTTCAATAGTTAGCTCTAACTGATAATGCAGTTTGATATGGAGAAGCGTTGTGGTTTTAAATCTGAGCTACTAATCAAAGGTTTTGTTATTTAGAGGAGTTGGGCAGGTTCAGAGCTGATTCAATGCACAATCACTGTTTTTATGCTTCAAAGCCCTATTTATTTCATTTAGTCTTGCTGATCTGTGAGGAGAGCATTTTCATTTTTAAGACAATTGTGAAATCACTCTATGGCCACATGGCAATTCTATGTTCCTGTACTTGGTTTAACTGCAGCTATATAGAAAATAGCAGAGTGTACCACTCACACATTGTGTGCACAAATCTGAAAACACAGGATCATTGAAATTTGGATGTTTGGATGCAGTTAACTCACTAAGAGTTGTACCTGAGGATGACATGTAAACAATTGATCTTTGCCTTTACAAGGTGATATCCTATGTTTCAGAAAATAAGGTGGAGGTCTACCCCTTCCCAGTGACCAGTATTTTTTAAATTAACAAAAGCACAAAAATAACTAAACATAAGTCACTGTAAATATTTGACTCTAAAAACAAGGCTTGCACTGTCAAGCTACATTTAGGTGATTACACCAGTTCAGAATCGAGGTTTCCAGAGGAGGGTCATAAACAGTTCACAAAGTGGAAAAATGTCTTTCTCACCACTTGAAGGTTCAATCGTGCCCTCAGTAACTGATCAACAGAGGATGAGGGGATGCTGGTGTTTGTCCGCAGGAAGGAGGAGAAGCTTTCATTGGCTCTGAGATACTCTCTTACTGGTAGATCTTCAAGTGTGTAAAAACACATAGAAATGTTAGAAGCTTTTCAGTGTAAGCAGTAGGCTTATATTAAAATGTTTCATCTTAAAAACTAAATACTGAATCTCACATGGGATTTTGAGCTTCTACAATGAGATATTTGATTAACATGTCATACTTGGCCAAGCTTCTGGTCTTTCCCCGAGTCTCTGGATTGCCTGTGACAGGTCCTGCAGGCTGGAGAGAACTGTCCGGTTACCACTGATTGTCAAGACAGTTCTGATATCAGCTAAGAGTCGAGATAGTCTGAGAATGAGAGAATAAACCTCCATCAACGGCCAAGGCCAAATGAAAGAAAAGTCACGATATGTAGTCTGAAACACAGAAAGGCATCTCACATGGAGTTTTCAAAGTTGCTCACTCGCCCGGGTGTTTCTCCTGCTGTGGGGTGATGAAAGCAGGGGTTGTTGACATTGCAGATGATGCCCTGAACCCATGCCAGCGTGCCTGCTGAAGGAAGGGCCTTGTTGGGAAAATGACCTGAAATAAAACAGATCGGCAACGTTTAATGTGAACGTGAAATATTCAAACATAAAGATATTTAAATACATTTTAATAAATCTCTTAACTGTCACCCCCTACTTTGAAAATTTACTGTAAATGAAATGTAATTCAGAAATGTTTTGGAATACAGACCAAAGTTTTATGAAGAAGACAATCAGTAGATTATTGCTGAAGCATTGCTAGCATCACACTGACAATTAACAGGTTAAAAAAACATGGTAACACATATTAGTTGCTTATTAGCATGCATATTACTAGAATACTAGCCCATAATAAGCACATACTAATGCCTTTTCTACATGACCTTATTCTATATCTCTAATCCTACCCAATACCTAAACTTAACAACTACCGAACTAACTATTAATAAACAGCAAATTAGGAATTATTATTGAGGGAAAAGTCATAGTTAACAGTTAACAAGTGTAACCTATTCTAATGTGTTACCAAAAACATTGAAAAATATTTTCTAAAGATGTACACTTATTAACACAGAACACATTTCTGAGTTTAAAAATGTGAGATGCATGGCAGTGTAATAAAAAAATGACACATTTATAGCGTGGCATTATTAGAACCCTGTGCCACGCACAAGATGCTGAAAATAACACTTGAGTAAAACAGCCAAAGACATCTTTCTAGTACAAATTTACCAAGTAAAACAATGGAAAAATGCACTGATATGCTCCTTGTGAATGGGCACCTTAAGGCTGGTCACATCAAGGATGATAACTACAAAGATAACGATAAAGATATGGTTCTAAACATTTTTTTCAATATTAAAGAAAAGCAGATAATAAAATATACATATATATATATATTATATACAGCTATAATGATAAAGGCACAGAGAAACAATATAGTTGGAATCACTTTCAAACTTTTTTTTTCTCCAGCTGATGAATGTTAAAAACATTGATACAATCAGAATCCATCCTGCTATAATGAGCTATAATAAATATGGTTGACAAATATGCCTGTGAATAGTGTTTCTACAATGTTATCAGTTTTCAAAGCCTTACGCTTTGGGTGATGATCTATAGCAATAGGAGTCAGTATAAAGTGCACAAACACTGTTGTATCATCCAGACCAAAAACACTTAGTGCACCTTTAAAGTCGAAAAAATTAAACATAACTGTGAACATATTTCTGTCACTATTGTAACAAGTGAGTTAAATGGTTAAATGATCAAACTACAAAAAAAGGGTGAGACTTGTTCTTGTCGACTAGGAACCCATGACTTCCAAGCTAGTATATGACTATTTTAGTGTTAGTGCGGTCAAAAATATTGCATCCAAAATAAACGTTTTTGTTTACATAATATATGTGTGTACTGTGTATACTGTAAATACATACACACATGCATATATTATGTTTTTATATTAAATATATATATACATAATATTAATTATACAAATATAAATATGTACATGTAAATATTTTCAAAATATATACTGTATGCGTGTGTATTTATATATACATAATAAATATACACAGTACACACACACATAGTATATAAACAAAACCTTTTATTTAGGTGCGAATAATCGCAATTAATCATTATTTGACAGCTCTAGAAAAAATACACATATCACCTTTAATATCTTACCCTTATTATGGAAACATGCAACATTTCACTTAAAAATGTCCTTGTCATTATGACTAAAATTTCCTCAAGCCATCAAAAAGGTCACGATTTAGCATTAACAATGTCACAAGGGCTCAACTATGTCCTGATTTTCACTGCTGTTAATCAGCTTTGTGTTCCTGCCACCTGCCAAGTGGGGAGGGCAACGCTGTCACTCACAGGGCACCACTTACATTGGCTCTGTTTATATGGTGGGTGTGATTGCCGGACTGCGATGAGGATGAGGAAGAGGAAGAGCGGCCACAAGAGTTCAATAATCAGCTGGACCTGTAAAAGAAAGAAGAATCGATCCCGTTTTACTACATCCCTTACTGTAGACACGCTGCAGAGTGTTTGAGAGAGCGTGTAAGTGTGTAGTGGCGGGACACCTTGTTTCTCCTGCGGTATGTGAAGTTTTTCCACAGCAACAGGTACAGCTGTGTTCCAAAGGCCATGATGGACGGCACAAAACTACACAGCCATGGCAACAGAGGAAACCTACAACAAGAACAAAACATTCTACTTCTCCACCATGCAAATACAATGGCTCACTCCAAGCCAAAGCCATTCAACTCAAGGGCATTCCTCTGCTGAGCACAAAACCACATCTCCAATCTTCTCCATGCAATTAAAGCCAGTGGTTAAAAATGACAAGCACTGTAACTTTACTCCATATCGATTGTGTTCAATATGCCAAGTTCTCTGAAACTAAACGAAAGCTTTGGAGAAGATATTCTATGAAAATGTGCTCATAATATTGAAATTTGGAGCTTCTGTAATTGGTTACAACACAACAACAACATGTTCATTTGGGAGCGAGCAGACCATTTAAATGAAAGGATGAGCAGTAGAAAGCTCAAAAACATGATCTCTTCAGATTTGACTGTCACTTCCTGTTCTTGAAATCCTCATTATACTAATTGGCTTACACAGTTGAGACAATTAAATCCCCCCAAACTGGTGCACAGAAAATATAGCACGGGTTTGTGTCTAGACCAAAAAGAAAAGTGTTAATGACAGGAATGATCATGGGCTGTAGAACTATAAATTGTTTATAACTGACCTTCACAACTGACAAACACCCATTGTGGAAGTCAATTTATTATTATTACTTCAAAATACCTAATTCACTTTCTCAAAATATAAATCATTCTCTGGTTTTCCTAACAGTGTGTCATGACATATAATATATTACAGCTTATAATAATTCGCCATTGATAAGTCACCCGTTCACAGGCTATATAATGTCGAATCATTCACAGTGGCTTTAATGTTCGCTATTAATGTCTATAAACCGCACAGTAGTCACAGGTACAATGTTGTTACCTTTCGTTTGATCCAAAACTGCTTCGTGCATGTAGCAGGTTTGCAGCCTTCCTGCGCGCTACCGGTGTTACAAGATCACTTCGAGGAAGCACGCGATGGGCGGGGCTTCCATTCAAAACATTGAAACCACATTGAGCTGTCAACCAATCGAGAGCGCTGCATTCAGGACGTGTAGCCAATCATTTGCTTTGTGTTCATTTTAGCGCCCGCCCACTTAGGCTTTACATAAACTTTGCGCAATTTCCGGCACATGACTCGTAAGGACGTCACAATTTAAAATCCTGCACATATCCCGTCAGAAATGATTTTGCTCACATATACATACGCAAATATATGTACATTATATATATACATGAGTGATACTATAATCATTTGGTGTCCGAAGTGATTATTTTTTCTGCTTTTCTTTCAAATGGTTATAATTTTATTATTTGAATGTATTATTATTCTTTACTAATTGTACAAATTAAGCAGGATGTTACTGCCCCCAACAATATAATAATTCATTTAAAACGTGTCTTAAATAGCTGAAAATCTTGCCTGAAGTAGTCTGCGTATTTTTTTCCATCATGTATCAACGTGCAATCAAAATATTTTGTGGTACTTTTCTTTATTTATTAAAAAGCCCTAAATAGTTACTTACTTAATCCTACAACATTAAATTATTTAAAATGTGTGTCCATAAATCTTGTGTCAACTGTTACCAAACCATGTTCATAAAATGTATTTATTATATAAGTGTACTACTCCTTTAATTAAACACACGAGACAAGGGGAACTGTCTTTATATACTATCTTTAATAAACATCCATTGCAGCAGTTATTAAAATATACCTCTCTACAGCTAAAAACAAACCCAGGCATAGGTCCGTTTATTTTTTACAGGCACTAATTCTTGAGCTCTGTAAAGAGCATGTAAACCATTTAAAAACACTGAACATCAAATCTGTACTGCGATATTACAGAAGTGCTGGACGCTTGAGACGGAAGGCTCAAGATGATTCGAGATTCATTTTAAGAGTGGATTCTGATGCATAGTCATTTAAACACAAGGCTTGTCTTCAGGCACCTTGGCTCGGCAGCAAGAGCAAAAACAAATGTACTCACACACACACACCAGCAGTTAAATAAGCAGCTCTAAAACAGCTTTAAAATGGAGGTCCGTGATCTCTATACAATCTTGCACTGTTCAGCTTTAATAGACCTGCTAAAAGGCAGAGTTGAAATAAAAGCGTTTTTCTACACTTCAGTCAAATCAGTGGCAACTTTGCATGTGACTGAGAGAACCTGAGAGGACCCGTCTCCTATAGGAACACGGGCTGATCAAGGCCAGTCAGGAGACGGTACGTTGATGTCGGCATAGTCTTCAGATGAATCTGTTAGAAATACGAGAAAAATGATTAGGACTACTGACACTATCAATTTTCTAAATGCATATTATAGCTCTTATTGAGAACAATTCGTCCATGTAAATGCAACGTCATAACTACATCTTTTGGATGTAAATAAGACTCTCCTCTAGTAATGTACGATGACTTCTATGATCATTTGATCAGCTTGAACCCAAGCTCAGTCATTTCTCCATTTCATCACAATCAGCAGCTGACAAACAGAACCAAGTCACTGTCCTACTTTTTTTTTATTTTTAGGTTATCTGTTTCACTCGCATACACGTCACAACATGAAAAAGAAGGTCTGTTGTCACTTCTTGTTAAAGGGATAGTTCACTTTAAAAATTACTCACCCTTGTGTTGTTCCAAACCCCATGAGTCCTAAAAAAACATTTATGAAATCCGAGAGCGTTCTGACCCTGCATAGACAACAATGCAACTGACACGTTCAAGGCCAGGAAGGATAGTAAGGACATTGTTAAAATAGTCCATGTGCCATCAGTGGTACAGCCTTAATCTTAATGTAGTTTATAAAACCAATTTCGGGAGGAGTGCACGAAGGCAATTATTACCGATCTCCGCCTCTCCAATCTTCCACTTATCCCATCTCCCTATCAGAAGCCTGGCTTCACCCTATAAATAACCAGATCTCCGTCCTTCCGTATCTCGATCTTAGTATCCCTCCTCCTTCCCAGCTCCTACCCAATTCTTCCAGGGGGAGCACTCAGGGTTAGGAAAGGCCGTCCGCCTCCTTCCTCTCCCGAGCCCTTAGGGCTGTCCACCCTAGGGCTCGGCAGCCCTCCTAACCCTGAGTATTCTCCCTGGGCAGCACGCCAAACAAGCATTTAACGAAATTGCTGTATTCTGTATTATTGTATTCTTGTAGCTTCGTTGAATTATGGTTGAACCATCTGATTTCACATGGGATATTTTAACAGTGCCCCTATCACCTACCTGGGCCTTGAACGCGGTAGTTGCGTTGCGGTCTATGGAAGGTCAGAAAGCTTTTGTATTTCATAAAAAAGCATCCTCATTTTTTTTTTCTGAAGACGTACGAAGGTCTTCCGGATTTGACACACCATGAGGATGAGTAATTAATGACAGAATTTAACAATGCCTTGTACTATGTAAACTTCAATAACCAGAAAATAAATACTATGGCAGTTTTCACCAATACAGATCTTATTTCAAGTTTGTTTTGTTTCATGTAGTATAAACAACAACAACAACAAACGTTAACACTTTACAATAAGGTTCATTAGTTAACAACATTAATAAACATGAACTAAGAATGAACAATACATTTATTTATTAATCTTAGTTAATGCTAATTTCAGCAATACTAAAATCACAAGTTGAGTTTGTTAACACACTGTGAACTAACATGAACAATGAATTATTGTATTTTTATTAACTAACGTTAACAAAGATGAATAAATACTGTAATAAATGTGTTGTTCATTGTTTAATACATTAACTAATGTTAACTAATGAAACCTTATTGTAAAGTGTTACCAAAAAAAATAAGATCCAAAGCACATCCATATATGGTTTAAACAATAATAACTGGTTTGTTTAGTTTTTTTTGGAAAGTGTAAAAGTCTGTACGATCAGATCTAATTTCAAGCAGTTTTAAAAGCATTCTTAATATAGTATAAGCAATATGTTTAAAGCGAAGTACACTCCTCTTACCTCTCCTACAGCATTGGACAGGATCTGGATGATCTTCTCGTGAGGTGTAGCTACGACACTCTGTCCGTTGATCTCAATGATACGATGACCAACTCGAATGCCGCCCCGCTCAGCGATTCCACCCCGCATTAAACTGCAGATCTATTGCAGAAATCACATTGACAGAATGTCAAGACACTCAGAACGGTTTTACAAACACAGTGTCATAAAATAGTAGTAAACAGCAGCTTACGATCCCATCTTCCACACTGAAGCCCAGCTGATACTTGGGGTCTGGACGTCTAATGATCGCATTGGTGACCGGGGGACAGTGAACGATGCTGAGCTTTATTATCGAAAGGTTCTTTAAATCCTAGAGAATATGATAAATCAACATTTTGGCATAAGACGCCCCAAAATAAACATTTGAAAGTGTTCATTACTTGGCAATCAATGGGACAGTAACAAGCCTCCTGGCTTTCATCCAAAATATCTTAAATTGTGCTCCGAAAACGAAGCTTTTACAGGTTTGGAACGACATGAGGGTAAGTGATTAATGACAAACTTTTAATTTTGGGCCGGGGTAACCCTTTGAAGGATTAGTACACTTTCAAATGAAAATTTGAAAGTGTACTAATTTATGTACTAATATTAATTTCTTTTCGACTGAAGAAAGAAATACATCAACACATTGGATGACACGGGGGTGAGTAAATTATCAGGAACTGATTTGAAAGTGAACTAATCCTTTAATGTTAGTTTCTGGTTGGTCTTACTCGTATGATACTTTGGCAGGTGGTGATGGGGAGTCCCACCAGACTGGTGCCATTAACAGACATGATTCGGTCGCCAATGCTCAGCTCTCCAGAACGTTCTGCAGGGCCGCCGTGCAGCAGATTGGCTACTACCACAGTGGGCAAGATGGAGCCCCAGCCAGACTCCACGATTGCGAGTCCTAATATCTCTCCGGGCTTTTTTGATATGCACACCTGCAAACAAAAAGAGGTGAATGAATTTCTTCATGCTATCTAGCAATAGTACTGAAAGCAACTACTTTCAGCACAGATCTGCATAGAGAGGAAGACATCCTCACCTCTCGGATGTTTTCAGAGCGAGAAAAGTGAACCAGGTCTCCGTTATAAAGTTCTTGAGTGCCGAGGTAATCGCTGTACTCTCCTGGCCTCAGATCGCTAGCTTTTATTCCGTTAGTGTATAGAAACTGCTGATACGCAACACCAAAAGCCTGACCGATGGCCTGTGCGATGATCTGAGCCTAAAGAAGACACAAATAAGAGTAAGAAACTATGAGACGTAGATCAAATAATACCTCAAAAAGGTATACTGATATAAGCATAACAAATCACCTACAATGTTGAAAATGCAATTTTTTACTCTATCCACTGCGAAGTAAGTCACACAGAGAACACTCACATCCTCTGAAGAAAACACGTGGCAGATCATCCAGCACTTCTTCGGCGGCGCTGCAGAGCTAGCCGTCGAGTCTGCTGATTTGCGATTGGCTGGCTTCCTGCGGGCCATCAGAACTACAATGTTCCCAATGTCTGCGATGTAAGAAATCATTTGCAGAGCATGGTCCATCATGGCCTCCTGGAAGCATGAGAGAAACCAGCCACACTTGAGAGAAAACAGCTCTCACAGAACACAAGGACTGCCAGGTTTGGTTTTTGTCTAACCTGTGTGTCAGCACTCAGTACTTTGATTCTCTGTGTGGAAATGAACAGATCGACCTCTGTCATAGGCTGAGACTCTCCTTCAGGTGCCTAGACAGACATACAAATATATCAAATGGTGTATTAGCTATGTTAAAATCTGACTGTGTTCGTCTGAAAGAATAAAGTCATATACACCTAGAATGGCTTGGGGTGAGTAAAATATGGGGTAATTTATATATAGACTGAATCAAACATGGGAGATTATGCATGCGTTATTACTATTGTTGTATGCTGCACTGCAAGTAAAGGATTTTTAATTATGAAAATCTATGCGAGAGCCTGGATGTGTCATTTTTATGTAAAAATAAGAGAGCCATCCAAAATCATTTGCTTTTTTTTTTGCCTTCTGGAGCAGGAGGACCTATAGGTTTTGGGTTTTTTTTTTGGTTTTATTTAAGTACCAGATGTACAAAAACTTTGTTTTGTTTTTTTATATGGATTCATGTTGCGACACCTATTTAGTTAAAGTTAAGTTAAACAAAATTTGGTTAACTGGAGTTACTTTTACTTTTAAAATTGTACGTGTTAAATTAATTCCAGTATTATTCATTTTAAATTTACAGTGGATCTCTTATAACTGCAGATACAATCATTTTTGCTGATTCCGGTCATTATACTTGACAAAAACTTGTTTATGAATTAAATTATATTCTTCCACCTTAATGCGATCCACAGCTTCCTGTGCCTGAGCCATCCGGGCATTGGTGGAGGGATTTTTCTCAGACTGTAACTGTGTAGATCCAAGATATTTAGCTCCAAAGATCACACCATCCAGGAGGTCTTCAGGATCACATGGTCCAGGCACTAAGAACGATAAAATTGACATTATCAACTATATCACAAGAGCTGTGAAAGCACATTAAATATATCTACACTGAGCTTCATACCAGTCTTATAAGCCGGCTGTGTCTCAGCTTCCTGTTAAAAGACAAAAGAAAATGAATATCATCACATAAACAACTTAACGCAGAAACTCATAATACCTTACTTTCTCTTTGTAAAAGTAAAAAAAAAAAAAGGGAAGCTATCTGAAGCTCAATTTTCTTTTTTGGATATAATCTGATCTGATTCCAGGTGCAGAAACACATGGAAACCGGTTTCCTGTTTCACAGAATAAAATCAAATCAAAAAGATAATTGGACCTTTTTATCTCACCATTCTACCTTCATTTAAACTCCAAGTTTCTATGTTAAATATTGAGACTTTTTTGTCCTCAAAAAAAGAGATCAATTCTAAAATTGCAAGAAAGTGATAGAGTTATGAGACATTAATTGTGAGAAACTTGAAACAGGAGAAATGCAGTTGGAATTTTGTACAATAGATATGCAATTCTGAGAACCTATTTCTTTGAATTACGAATTGCGAGACGTAAGTTTAAAATAAAAAGACAGAATTGCAAGAATTGCAGTCAGAATGTGAGATAAAAAGTCACTATATTGTTTTATTCCACAGCAAAAATAGACTTCCATAGAAATACCTGTGTAAATTGCTTTAAATGAGCTTTTCCATCAAGCAATGGAACACATCTATAGTGAAAGATGTTAAAGGGTTAGTTTACTCAAAAATGAAAATATTGTCATTAATTACTCACCCTTGTTCCAAACCCATAAGACCTTCGTTCATCTTCAGAACACAAATTAAGATCTTCTGGGTTTGGAACGACATGAGGGTAATTAATTAATGATATAATTTTCATTTTGGGGTGAACTAACCCTTTATGCAGTAATTTCCCACATTTGCCTTTCAGTGCTACACTACCTACAAAAAAAATCTCACCAGATCATTGTTTGGAGAGCTGGTCTGCTCCCCGCTCAGGCCTTCCGACGCCGTCCACTGATCCTCCTCAGTGATTCCTGACACCAGCAGCTCATCCTGCAGGTGTCTGTGCCAAGCATCCTCACTGTGAGATATGGAGATCATCTCATCTGCATCACTGCTTTGCCTTCTGAGCCCTGACTGGTGTCCGGGGGTCTTCAGGGGCGGAGTTCTGGGTTCTTCAGGCTCTGGCTCCTCTAGCAGCTGTAGCAGATCTTTCTGATACTCGTGTGAAAAGAGCAAAGCCTCATGGACGTTTCCGTCTGCATCTGCACATGCTGACTGGACACCGAACTCGGCGGCAGAGGCCTGCTCTGGAGTATATGAATTATGCGGAGCGCTGTGATTGGCTAATTCATTAGGTGAGCAGTGGGCGGGATTAGTTGTTGATGGATGAAAAAGATGGAGCTGATTGAGGAGACTTTGAATATGTGAGTGGTCAATATCATGTTTCCCACTTTTTTCTTCAATTTTCTCTTGATTTCTCAGTTTTCTATCTCTGTCTCTTGTTTCTCGCTGGCCGTCCTGCTGTTGAAGTTCAGGCTCGTTCTCACACGTTTCTTGAGCCCCTTCGGTTTTGTCAGAAGCTTCGCTGGAGTCCTGAGCACCGTAATCACTTACTGCAGACACTGTGTCTTCATTCAACTCTGTGTTGAAAGATCCAGAAGCCTCAAAATCTCCCACCGAACAGCTTTCAAGCTCTGCAGCCGAACCAACCTCACTGGAGGAGTCGGACCTCCAGTCCAGTGGTGGGGGCTCGATGGGGTTATAGGAATCTAGATCCTCCAACTCAGGGCTCTGCCAATTCTCACTGTGCCAATTTGAGAATTCAGGAGGGTTAGTTAAGGAATCAGAAACACTAGGAGTCCAATTTGCACCCTGGGATGAAGCTTTGATTCGAGAGTTAGAAGCAGGTTGGCGATTCTGTTCAGACTCCAAACCTCCACTGTAGAGAAAACCATCTGCCATTACTGCTGGTTATTCTGTGCCTCATCCAGTGACTTCTCAGCTTCCCTTTAGCAAGGCGCTTAATTCATCTTCAAGCAGAGCCTCGATCCATGTAAAACAACCTATATTATCAAAGTGTAAGATTAGAGTTGTGTGTCATCAGCATAGTAATGGTAAGAGAAACCTCAGTGATGTAGTGCATACGGAGAAGAGAAGGGGTCCAAGAACTGAACCCTGAGGAACCCCAGTGACCAGCTGATGAGCTTTTATAGTGACTATACATACACACCATCTCAATCTTTATTATTATCATTAGCCCCATGTTATAATTACAGTCCAATCATAAAAAGCATGACACAATACACATCGAAGAACTATTAATACCATTGTTTATGAATATGGCATTCATCCCTTCAAAGTATCACGTAATTACTGTATTTAGATAATAACAGTTGGAGATGGGTCAAAGAGCATGCAAATCATGAGAGCGACAAAGCAGAAATTAGATTTTTGATGAGTAAATTAACTTTAATACAACACCTTACCTTTTATATGGATCTTCAATAACTAATCAATCAGTTTCACGCAAATCCTGGCAGTCGCTTAAAAGGCTGGAGATTGGAGCCGGTCAAAAGGTTGTCGTGTTTCGGGGAGACATTTCTACAAACCAACGGCGTTCATTTTGTACAGAAAGCAGAACTATTATTCGGTCTTCACTGTGTTATTGTGCGACTCTACAGAACTTCAACGTAGTTGAGAACATCTACACTGCGCATGCGCACCAGACCTAGACATGACTAATCCATCGCGTCATCAAACGAGGTGAGCAAAATGCCCATTTAAATTGTTATAAAAATAAAAATACATGAATGCAAAATGAAAGGCTCTTTTATTTACATTTCGAAAAATCATTGAAAAAATTAACATTTTTCGCAATTGCACTTAAAACTTTTACACATTTGTATACAAATGTTGCACATCTCCATTCATCTATATACAACTAAGTACACATGTATTTATTTTTAATTATTCATCAGTGCAGAATTCAAAAAAATCCTAAATAAAGATTTGTCAGTTAGCCTGTATAAATTGCACATTATTAAACATAATTAATTATTACATGACATTAAATCAGCACAGCCACTGTTTTGTAGAAGTAAAGCCATCCAATGACGCTCTAGGAACATGCTCCTTCATCACCAGAGCTCATCTGTAGAAGGCCTATCAGTGAGGAGGTCGTTCCCATCAGTCCCACCAGCCATGGAGGAAACCGTCCAGCCCACAGAAATCCAGGCGACATCCAATGAATGGCATTACCGAGATCTGCCAAACTGCTCAGGATACTGAAAACTTCCCCTCGGATTTGCCTCCGGAGCGCAGCTTCCTGAGAAAATGCTTCCTCCCTGATAATCAGACACAAAGAGCCGTTCTGTGTTTGTGCAGTGAATATGGAAACAGTAACATTTAGACCTGTCCCGCTTTTAAAAGCTAACACCCACCTGCTCCCATCTGAACCTGACCTTTGACATGTCTCCACTTTTCTCTTGAGAATCAGGATGGACCTGATGGATCTAAACACAAAGACTTTTGCCGTTTACCAGAAACGAACACCAATTACACAAACATAAGAAACATCTTTTGACTGGTAGTGTATATATATATATGTATGTGTGTGTGTGTGTAAATAATCTCAATCTCAATGTGTGCTCACTCCGGTCACTGCCTTTACCTGAGTATGGTGAGGATGAGTGATGTGCCCCAGAGGCCTGTGCTCAGCACCCACCACCCATCAGATTTGGTTTTGATGAGCTCTGCATCTGCCGCCCAGGCGATGTGCTCGCAGGGGTAATATAACTGATCCGCTACATTATTCAGGATTGACATCCAGCGCATCAAAGCATCCTCCTCCTGAGAAAAATAAAGTCACTAAATCAGACTCTTAGATCTCCAATGTTACATGCAAACAGAGCCATCCCGTGTCCTCACCGAGCCTCCTAACCCATAGCTGGTGGAGTACGCCAGCATGGACAGGTCATCAAAGAGCCGGAGAGTGGTTCTGCAGTGACTCAACTGAGCGGAGAACAGCAGCAGACTCTTCCCCAAAGAAGACTGAGAGTTCTTTCCAGCCAGAACTCCACCTACCAGCTGAGACCCATAGCAGAGGGTCCTTATCTGAGCCAAGAAAATAAACAATTAGAAAAGTGTGCTGCAGTTCCTGAAATTGAATCAAGCTTTACAGAAGACATCACATGATGTCATCAATCAGCATGGGAATATGGCATGTGCCCGATAACAAGATCTGACTAACAGCGCACTGTAAATATACTGTACTGTAAAAAACACAAACCAACAGGATACTTTTTAGTTCAGATGTCTCATACTACACAAGCTCTTAAACTTATTAAATAGTGTTGAGCATTACAAATATTTTACTTTTATGGGCAAAATATAAAATAGGACTGTGACAGCAATATAAAATTAATTAAATTAAATAAAAAAATGTCTTAACACAAAAATAAGATGAGAACAATTTATCTTCAATGTTATTATTTCATTTATTTATTTTTTTTTTTTTTAATATTTCTGTCACACCATAGGACACACTGATACGTCACCTACCCATATATAACATATGTGCACATACATAATCACTTATAAATGCAGTACCTACTAATATGTGTTTACGTAACTTAAAAAAAGAAAGGTTAATGTGCAGTGTACGTTTCCATATGTGTAGTGTTGTCTATATTCATAATGATCAAAAATGTCTCTTACTTCATTCTTATTATGATTAGATCTTACAGTTTAATTGAGTACTTCATTTTATATTGTTTATTATTATTTTTTAAATGCAATCCCTATTACACAAATAAGAAAGTTAACGCGCAATGTAGTGTGTAATTATATAACTTCACGTGAAAATACAAACTTACCACTTTATCTCTTCCTCTGTATGACTCTAAGGCATTTATGAAGGACTGCATGATTTTAGTCTATTTCTCATCTGCATACACTCAAGCCAGCGAAATGGCTTCTCTGTAGCAAATTTCCCAGACGAAATGTGTGACGTAACGCATCCATGCAGAACGTCAAAAATATTAAACATATAAAAGACTTGTTTAGTTTTCTAAACTATTTTTTGACAGCACTTTTGCTACAGCTAAATGGACTTCGTACAGGAAATTGATTCATATTCACGTCAGACCAAAGCAGTCAAGAGCCGATTTCAGTGCTACGTCATGAGCAATTGTGACTGCACCAAGGTGTCTTTGCACCCATAGATATTTATATTGCACCTGCCAATCATAGGTAGGTGCCAGATTTAAAAAAACAAAACAAAAACACAACCACTCTACAGCTTATATTTCACACGCAATGGTAATTCAAAGTGTTTTACATAAAAGGAAATAAAATAATCTTTAAAAAAAAACAATAAAACAAGGAATTTAAAACCTTTTAAATTATTGATTTAAAATGAAATTCAAAAAGTTCAAAATAGAAAATGATTATACATAAAACACAGTGTGGTCAGTTCGGATGTAGCACAGAGCTCATTCAACAAATGCACAGCTAAACAGATTTCACTGTGGCTAATGTATTAGTGCACCTGATCTCTTCTGGAAGCTGGTTCCACCTGTGGATGTCAAAATAGCTAAAAGCGGACTCCCCTTGTTTTGTATGAACCCTTGGTATAACTGAGTCGATCCTAATGTTTAAGGACCTGAGGTCTGGTGTGATGTGCTCAGATTTCCTGGTTCTAGTCCTAATCCTGGCAGCAGCGTTCTGGATGAGCTGCAGCTGTCTAACGGTCTTCTTGGGAAGGAGTGAGGAGACCTGCTGGTGATAAAGGCATGAACAAGTTTCTCCAAATCTTGCCTGGAAACAAAACATCTAAATCTGCTGCTATTCTGCATGCTTTGACATGACTACTGAAACTAAGGTCTGTCTCCAGAATCATGTTTCCAAATGCAATGACCTCAGTTTTCTCTTTGTTTATCTGAAGAAAGTATTGTCGCATCCAACTCTTAATTTCATCAATGCATTGGCAGAGGAGTCAACGGGGCTATAGTCGTTTGGAGATAAGGCTAGGTAAATCTGGGTATCATCATAGCAATTTGTTTCTTTCTCATTATCTGACTTAGTGAGAGCATATACAGGCTAAACAGGAGCGGTGCAAAGATTGAGCCTTGTGGGACTCTGTATATCATGGACGTCTACTTAGACTTACGCTCTTCTACACTCACATAATAACCTAACACATAAGTTACACAGTTGATGATTTAAGGTGCTGTACTATTTCTTTCGAAACTTTGCTATCAATTGCTTCAAAAGCAGACATGGTAATTTCTTTGAAGATCACTCCTTTCATACTGCAGGTTTTTTGTAGCCATGTGTTCACCCCAAGCAACCGTAAAAAAGTTAGTTCCCCATGCTGGGAGTGGTCCACTGATGAACGACTGAATTTCAAGTCTTTGAAGTTCACCGAAATCCTTCTTAAGGAGTTCTGACTGCTCTTTCTGAATATCTTTCTCCCCCACATGGATGAAGATTCGATTTGCAGTCTTGTGCTTCATCAGAATATTTCGAAGTTCCTTGTTCACATCAGAGTTGTCCTGGTATTGATGTTTCTGATAATGAAGTCAAACACTATCAGAGTCCTGGCCTCAGCTGTGCTCTGAGCTGAATGCCGCTGTCTGCTCCACCTCAAGCACCTGATCCAATCCATGTTCAATCACATTTGGGGATTCAACACCCATATTCATTAACATCTCAGCCGAAGATAATGAGGAAATGACATCACTCCCTTTGACAAGTCCATTCCAAACGACTAAATAATGACACGCACGTGCTCTGCTCACTCGAAAATTTCCACTATCAAGGGGATAAGGATGACCACTTTGATTTAAGTTAAAGCTTCAAATCTGTTTTCAAGCTGTATAGGGGGTGGTAGAATACCAGTCTTGTCATAGTTGTATTTAGTGTAGAGGATGCTACCACAGCAACGTGAGATACTCGTGACAATCTGATGTCTCGAGTGCCTTTGGGCCTTGCTCTTTGTTTGTGCCATCGATTAGTCTGTCCATCAGTTCCAGCATGTTCCTCTATATTTGATATAATCACGGGACTGAGTAAAGAAGAGAAAAGTAGAGAAAATGTGGAGCAAAGTGCAGAGCAGTAACATCTGAACAGTACCAAAGCCAGAAGCAACTTGGTTCTTTGTAAAAAAAAAAAGAAAAAGAAAAAAAAAAGACTAGCACCATTATTGAAACAGTACTTTAAATGTAAATTATAAACCTCAAACTACAAACAAACAAATTATTTTCAAATTTGGATTGTTATATATGTCACAAAAGAGAAAAAATATGAAAGTAAACAAATATCAAAAACATCAGTATGATAATTACAAATGTCAAATTCTTTACAAAATATACTTTTGATCATAAGCATTTTGATAATTATAATATTCTGTAATAATTATTACTACAATATACAAAGCTTTAGTTTTCCTAAAGCAGATATCTTCAAACCATGTTAGTCATTCATTCAATGGTGTTCAGTCTCTTTTTGCTTTCTCAGGTGAAAACACTTCTACAAGGATGATAACCATCATCTTCAAGCAGGTCAGCTGTCATCATTGTCATAAATATCTGCCAGTAAGCAAACAAACAAACAATCAGGTTTGCTATTATAATTGCAAATAAAACAAAATAAAAATCCCTCTTTTAAAGGGATGGAACCATAAGAATGTGTGTGTGTGTGTGTGTGTGTGTGTGTGAGTGTGTGTGTGTGTGAGAGTGTACATGTTTTTATATCCTGGTGGGGACCAATTGTCCCCACAAAGATAGGAAAACCAGAAATTTTGACCTTGTGGGGACATT
>JAUMHE010000060.1:4430142-4450942 GCA_032359235.1 Enteromius mattozi | reverse complement strand
CAATAGAATATTCGGTCTGTACAGTATAAACACCATTACACCTATGGAGAGTCCCCATTAGGATAGCAAACCAGACAGTGTGTGTGTGTGTGTGTGTGTGTGTGAGAGAGAGAGTGTGTGTGTGTGTGTGAGAGAGAGAGGGAGAGAGGGAGAGAGAGAAAGTGAGTGTGTGTGTGTGTGTGTGTGTGTGTACCTGAAGCAGTGTCAATGTCATCATAAACTTCATTCTCACTAAAAAAATGAAATGTAGAGGATTTGACAAAATTACAAAATATATGAACCAGATTCAAATTACTTGTATCATTATATTTAAATGAAAATAAATACATACTCGTGCATCAGGTAATTCAAAGGTACATATCCAACTGTGCAAAGAGAAAAAACATACAATTATTAAGCCTGATAAATCATTTTATACCTTTTTCTTGAATTTTCACTTTAACACACTTATTTGAATAAGATTAAAGGAGATCTTCTTTTCTCAGTGCTCTAGGATTGAACAACCAAAGAAAAGGCCAAAGCTTCAGTAGCACATGTTTTCCAGCAGGTGGTGTGTGGGACTCACATTTGCCCTGTCCATTACGGCACAGAACATGCTTCTTGTTGGTCTCCTGTATAACATCGAGAATCTCTTCACGGACCACGTCCAGGTACTTGCTCCCACCCTTCTTCAAACTGGCATTGGGATCCACCATCATGGTGTACAGCACTCGGATGGGCCCTTCAAACTGTAAAATAGTACATTTTACATGATGACAACAATCAACAAGAATCAAAAACAATCTGTAAAATACAAAAGTAAGACAAATTCACCTTAAACTTCTTTCGAAAGTCTTTCTCATCTTTCTCCCGCTGCTTGGCCTTTATCGGATCGTGGCTAAACAAAACCATATTCATTAATTCTCATATGTATGGTGTTTGCTACAATAACCAAAGTTCATTTTGAAAGAAAAAGAGATTGTAAATTATTATAATTTTGTTCTTAAGTCAAACACTAAGATATATATGTTTACTGCATGATTAATGCTAAATACAGAAGATGTCCATGTTAGGGAAGTTAAAACAAAGCCCTCTTTTTCTCTGTGGTAGTTTACTGGTAGTTATCCATTAACACACAGTTCAAATATGATTTCGACGGTTTGTCACTTGTTCAAAGCACATGAAGCTGAAGTGAGGCACTTCAGCAGCTTTTTGTATCTGGGTCAAAGACGAAAAAGGGTTTAAGCATTAAAACAACACGTGTAATACTGCTTTAAATAGTTGCCCCCCCCCCCCAAAAACAACATTTTTTGTTTAATTTAATTGCAATTTTGTTTTTGTTTTTCTGTGCAAAAAATAAATATGATTATCTTTTTCCTGACTTGCAGAAGACACCACTAAAATCTCAGTGTAACAATCTTGTCAGGTATATTTACAACAAAAATCCATTTAAAGACACATTAAAAGACTAATTACTTTCACTTCAAATACTAATTAGTTGTAATTTAATTTTTCAATTTCCTACTATCCTCAGTTTTGCCCAGTTGTTAGTAAAATTGTTTTGCTCATTTAAAAAACAGTAAAATTTAACATGTTCCTATTCTTTTATATATTTTAATATGTACAAGTCAGAATAAACGTTGTTTGAATTTTTACCTAAATATCGTGTTACACTGAATGACAGTAAAATGTGTAGTAAGTACTGATGCTCATTAGAATAAACAAAGTACTATGTGTGATCGCTAAAGTGAAACTAAAACGCAATCGTGCTTATTAATAGCGGCTCCCTGATGCTCGCATTTTATATACAGTAGAAGTACCTAAGGAGAGAAAGTACTGAAATATATATTTTCCTCCCTGTGTTTCTTTCTTATGTGACCTAATGAAATTAGCTTCACTGGGAAACAGCCAATCAGAGCAAAACTCAACACTGAGCCTCACTTTGAAACAGCCAATCAGAGCAGGGCTCAACATTATTATTCATGACCTTTTTTAAATCAGCCAATAACAGACTGTTTCATTCTAAAGACAAATGCTATGGTTGTAAATAGACATATCAATCCATTCTATGTCACCTTTAAAATAGTCACTTTACTTACATTCAATGTGCTTTCTACGGACACAAAATCACTTTTGTAAATTTCTTTTGATACAGACATCTTAACGTTTTTGACCCATGTATATATAAGACGAAAAAATAGTTGCCGTGACTGTTTGATTTGGAACATATGTAGACCTTACTGTTCGGCCACATCAGTGAAATTTCAGCAGAATGTTGTGGGCAAACAAAATCTATTATCTGCTGTCAATGGTGTAAAGATGTATGAGGATCAGTCAAACAGAGAGCACTTGTAAACCAAGCGGCTTTCTGTTGATAAACATGACAAATTCGATTCAAACCCATTGTAAAATCTGTGTGTGGAAACTGTTCACCCTCAAGTCAAATTCCAATCTGCGTTGATTCCTATTGAAATAACTGAAATTTGCCAAACAATGGTGGATTGTGACCGAACCTTTACTCAGAAAACAAAAATAACATCATTTACTCAACCATCCTTCTCCACTGAGTTACGTCTTCTTCCATTTTAGAGAGTATCACAACGCATCCGTACGCTTTCCTCATGTGCATGCTTTCCCCCGGATGTAAACAAGGCTGATTACGTCAAATACGTTAAAATACGTGCAATACTGTCCAAAATGGCGGAAGATGTAAGTATGGTTGAGTAAATTATGTTATTTTTGTTTTCTTTGCGCAAAAAAAGTATTCTCCTAGCGTCACAAAACTGAGATACTATGTTTCTGGATCTGGGATCATTTCAGTTGTGTTGCTGTCTATGGAGGGTCGGATAACTATCTTCATTTGTGTTCTGAAGATGAACGATTATGGGCTTGTAATGACATGAGTAATTAATGACAGAATTTTCATTTGAACTGAATTTTGAGGTGAACTATTCCTTAAAATATTGGTTGAGATGAGAAGAAAAGACAAAAGGGGCAGAGGGGCACCTGATCTCTGGGGGAGGAGGAGGAAACGCTTCACGGTCCACGTCATCATATAAATCTAAAAGAAGCAGAGCAGATACTTATCAATACAGTGCGTAAAAATACAAAAAATAGCCTCTTGGAAAGTAAAAGTCTGTGTATGTTTACTTACCATCACTGTGAAAACTGCTGAAAAAAGAATAAAACACACACAATGTGAGCTCCAACTTTTCAAATCATAAAAAATACTCCGTCTGCCCTCAGCGTGAGGTCTCACCTGTCCAGTTGGTCATTGGAGCCGATATCATCGTACACTTCTGGGTTGATGGGCCGGACTGCAGAAGGGTGGCCACGGATTTTCCGCTTCACTTCTTCATAATCCACATCCACACAGGAGTTACTGATGTAGCCCACTGCAACAGTAAACACATATTTTCAGTTAAGTTTGTAACCAGGCTGTGTTGGGTCACCACTGACTTCCATAGAATTATTTCTTACTACTGTAGGAGTCAATGGTGACCAAAACAGCCTGGTTACAAACTTTATACAAAATATCTTCCTTTATGTTCGGCAGAACAAAGAAATTCATACAGGTTTGGAGTGACTTGAGGATGAGTAAATGATGACAGATTTTTAGTTTTTGGGTAAACTATTTATTTAAAAAATAGTTTACTCGAAACTTAAAATTTGGTCATTGGCACAGTTTGGAAATATCTATTTCTGCTTCCATTAAATTGTAACTTTAACTTATATTAAAGCATATTCTAACCCTGAATGTCTCTATTAAGTCTATAGCAGCACATTACCAAATTTGCTTGGCTTTTTCTTAAAGGGATAGTTCACCCAAAAATGACAATAAATAATAATAATAATAATTCAATAGCACAAGAGCTTTCTGACCCTTAACAGACAGCAATGCAACTACCACATTCAAGGCCTAGAAAGGTAGTAAAGACATCATTAAAATAGTCCATATGACATCAGTGGTTTGACCTTAATTTACTGAACCTGCAAAAATTTTTTTTTTGTCTTGCAAGCAAGTTGTTATTGTGCTGCTATAGACTTCACAGGAATATTCTGGGTTAGAATATGCTAATATAAGTTGACATATGTCATGGAAGTATAAACAGAAGCAGATATTTCCATATTGTGCTATGCAACTGATTGAAACAGATTATTAAAAAAAAATAAAATAAAGGGAAGAGACATAGATAGTAATGAAATGGATGTTGTGACATTCTTTCTTCTATATTTTGATGTAGATTTACACGAAATGGATCTCTGAAAAAAAAATAGAGCAGGGATTGGAATTGCAAGAAAAAGAGCTGGGCGATAATCTGATAACGATAATTATGACGATATAATTTTCCTCGATAAAACGACACGAAGACTTCGGTAAATGTTCGATGTAATATTTTTGCGCCAAAAGCGGAACGAAATGGCGTGACTCGTTTGAATCGCGCCACACGGGCCGTTTATCCGCTCGGATCACGGTTCAGAGCAGATGAGTTTACTCGGTCACGCGAGCAATAAACAGAGCTGTAAGATCCAGTGTGAAGCGCTTTAACTAAGATACTAACGACTCTGTGATTTAAACTAGTTTAAAGACAAACAGGAGAAACACTGTGCAACGAGACAGTCAGAAGGCCATGGATTTACTGTAATATCACTCACTGCACCATGGTATTGTGGCAGAAATGTGGGATATTCACATTGTACTTTATTACAGGAGTAAAAGAGTATATAATTGTATTTGTAATTAAGCGTATAGCATGTGCGCATTTATACTGAATGTGTTTAGACTAATGTTACTGTTTTTCATACAAATAGGCTGATATTATAATATAATATTATAATAATATTATAATATCGACCGATATGAAAAATATTGTCGCGATGCATTTTTTGGCCATATCACCCAGCCCTACGATGAAATCCAAGTAATGAATAGAATAGAACAGAACAGAGTAACAATTGACATTCTGCCCCCTCACTTCTGAAATGATGAAAACCAGCAGCACGCTTTTGATTTAAATCAGAACGCTGACATCACTTCCTCTCCTGTTTGTCTTGCTTCATAGACCTCTGTCGCAAATGCATTGCTGTAAACTTGACTAGTTGGTCTTCTGAGAATAAGGAACTAGTTGAAGTGACTTTCTGTGGTAATCTGCAGAATGTCACAGTTAGAGCTTGAGCTGATCTAACTTACTGCTGCCCTTCAGGTTCCGTGCCAGCCATTTCCCTCCAGGGTTGTTGTTCACACGGATGATCTCCACGTTCTCTCCCTGTCTCACCGTCAGGTCATTCTTACCGCCCTGCCAGTCCTCTCTCACACGAGCCATGTGGATCACCTCAATAGGACCATTCAGCTACGCACAGACACAATTATGAACATCTCAATATCTGTAGGAAGCAGGCACATAGAAGCACATATCATATCCTTTAATTAGCTTCAGCACGTACAAAAGGGTTACCTTAAATCGTTTTCTATACTCATTTTCCCACTTCTGCTTTTCCTTCAGTTCTTTCTTGTCCAGCTCTGTCTTTTTAGTTTCTTTCAAGACTTTCCTCTCAACAGGAACAGGTCTGTAATGTACAGAAATACAGCTGATCATTCAATTACAGTAGAAAATACTGCTGTTTTTACAGTTAGACAGTCCCTGGTCATTTACTTTTTCTTTTAAAGATATTAAAATTCTATATATAAGTGATAATTCTGCAGTCTGTGGCTACAGATTTTACTCTATTAACTGATACATCATGGAAAGATACATTTATAATGATTTATTCTATTATAATTCAGTTTTGCTTGATCAACCTTAAAAATGAAACAGCCTACAGTATTTAGGTAATGTATTTTTAGACTTCTATGTACAGATGTGATTCGAATGTGATTAATTTCCTACTTCAGCCTGTCACATGATCCTTCAGAAATTGCATTATTATCAATACCGGGAACATTTGTGCTTTTCTTTCCTCTTTTGTTTTTTGTTTTTTTTTGGAAACTGTTACATTTATTCAGTCATTTTTAAAGAAGTTAAAATGAACAGGATTTATTTAAATTAGAATTTTTAAAATTGTAAATTATAAAACTGTACATTTCATTATTGTCAATTCAATAATATTAATGCATTCTTGGTGAATACAATTATTAATCTTTAAAAAGAAAGAAAAAATCTTACTAGCCCCCAAACTTTGAAAAATATAGTGGAAATTAAAAATAAAACCTAAATGAATTTAGTTCATTAATTTATTTTATTAATTAATTTAGAATTTAGTGTTGATCTAATTGTAAAATAGAGGAAAGGAGCTTATACTCTTGAAATGGCAAAACTAACTATCCTCTAATAAGTGATAAATTATCAATGTGTCATGTTTCTAAGTACTATATTTCTATATGCAAATAACTGTTATTACAGAGTAAACTATGCAGTGTTAATGTGCTCCTCTTTAGGGCAAAATAATCATGCAAATTTCTGAACAGGCCATTGTTGCAGTTTAGTTGTAAAAGTGGTCTGGGTAGACTGGGAAGGGAACTTTGCATTGTAAATGAACACTGATATGACTTACCTGTCTGGGTCTTCATAGATTTCTTGATCGCTGTCCTACAACGCAATGAAAAAACACATGCTAAGCATATCAAACACATGCTATTTTTATCAAAAAATACATCCTTTCATTCCCCTGTTCTGAAAGACATGCACATGAAATTAACCCAACAGACTGACCTCATGCTGCGAAGGGAAACCATCAGTCCATGAGTCTGCAACAGGAAAAGACACGTATCAGTGAATTGTTTTTAAGGAAATAACTCACTAAGAAAAAGAACAGAAAACATTTGAAACAAATGATTAAGATTATATGTGACCTTGAAGCACAAAACCCATCTTAAGTAGCATGGGTATGGGTAATCAGGATATTAAGTAAAGATATTTTGTAAATTTCCTACTGTAATTTAATTAGTAATATGCATTGCTAAGAACTTCATTTGAACAACTTTAAAGATGATTTTCTCAATATTTAGATTTTTTTGCACCCTCAGGTTCCTGATTTTCTAATAGTTGGATCTCAGTCAAGCAGATTTCTCTGCATTGCATTTAAATTTTGTTTAAATTTGATGTTTCTTCTGTATGTTACATGTAATGTTGTTTTTTTTTTTTTTTAATGAATGTTTATTGCAAATTTCAGTTGAATGAGTCTCATCATGATGTTGTTTAGTGTTTGTGTGAATGACACTGAGCTCCTTCTATATATGTTCATATTTAAAAGCTGCTTGTGATGGGCTTTGGTTCATCATGTGACTTTCTCATCACCGCCTGCATTTGGTGCTTATCAGTGTATTTCAAAGCTACAAAACAGATTTCAGTACTTTAATAGGTTGCTATATTAATATTATATCAGTTAATGAAATTACGGTATTTAACTGTAAATTTAGCTTAAAACCGTAAAACCTAAAATGTTGTTTCCTTATTTTTTACGGTCGAGTTCTAGCAACCGCAGCTGCCAGTTTTTTACTGTAAATTTTACAGAATTTTTGTTTTACAGTTTATCCTAACTAATACATCCGTTGAAAGCTTATTTATTCAGTTTCCAGATGATGTGATATTGTCAATTTTACAAAATTGACTGGTTTTGTGGTCACACTGCCCAGGTAAACGTCCGCCACAGTGCTTGGCTCTTTTGTTTTGAATGGTCACCAAGGCACTGCTTTGTGGCTGCCAAGGCTTTTATTAGCTCATTTCTGTGTGGTTGCTAAATGGTTTCCTACTTGCACGAGTTAAAAAAGCCCGCTCTCAAGTCTCTATGATATTCTGATCTCCAGATAAGACTGGGTTGTTCATTGTACATCTACAAGCTTCTTTCATCTGCTTTTTAAGCCGCCAGGTGAAAACTATATTCATATTTACTTCTTGGCTTGGGAGGTGTGGGAGGAGGTGGTGGGAGGGCGCTGATGTCATCATAGTCCTCTTGACCGTCCACGTTTCTGATCCACACAACACATAGAAACACAGTCAAATTGCATACTAACCCTATCAGACTCCATAACAGCAAACATGCCCAACGGCAATTAAAAAGGACCACTGCACCAAACAATACATGCTATCTGAGCCGGTTTCATAAGAATCTACAAAAAGAGTCAGGAAATGCCACGGTGCATGCATTACACCCACATACTTCCAGGGTGAAAGATCGCACTGTAAGATGCACGTACAAAAGCGAAACGATAGCATAGGTCTTGTTTGGTGCAATTCAGAATTATTCCTTTTTATGATTTAGAGATACAGATCAGATGTGCAAAAAACACACACGCACAATTGTCTTAGAGTTTCCTTCCCTTCTCTTCTTAACTACTTACAGATAGCTGCGTATTACTCACAATTCAGAAAAGGATGATGTCAACAGGGTAGGTTTGTTTGGTGGCCGAGCTGGTCCTAAATAAAATACACCATAAATACTAAATAAAACATCACATTTCCTGGTTAATGCTTATTAGGCACAAAAGCTTCACCCAGGATGGCATGGAAAAAGTCTACAGTTAACCTTATAAACTGCATGCATTAGGTCATATAAATGCAAATATTTATTGATGAGTGATGTAGTTTTATTACTGTTTTGCGTGTAGAATGAATGATATACGTTTGGCTCCTACCTTTAGAAATCTGGAGATCTATGTTTCTTTTGGGAAGAAGGACAGGGGCTTTTTTTCTGAAATGATCCAGGTTTACTGACGGAGGACGTCTCGGTTTTGAGGGTCGCGGGCCGACGTTGGGAAGCGGCTTTCTGAGCGGTACTACCTCCGACACGCTCCTCTGGCTCGGCAGCGGTGCTTTGAATGCTGAAGACACTTTCATGTCGCTGTGCTGTTGAAGTATCTTGCGCTGAAGGAGTTCTCCTGTTAGCTTGACTCGGCTTGGGACGTTGGCCTCCGCCGGGGGAGCTTTAGGACTCTCCTGGGCTCCCAAGCGATGGGATGGAGGAGGTCTTGGGAAGACTCCCTGAGGACCCGAAGGAAACATCTCTGGTTCACTATGGTTTAGAGGAAAGACTGATCTTGGAGGCACAGCTGAAGTCTTGTTTCGGAGAGCTCCATTGGTTAGAGACTCTGGCAGCGCACCAACCGCGTGAGGTTTGATGGCGGATCCACCTCCGGAAGCTGCCATTTGCAACTGAGCGTGAAATTTGGCACGGATGGCCTTGACATCCACATTTTCCTCCTGTAAAGAAATAAAATCATCCTGAGCTCTGAAACTGCACTGGTGTGCTTCATCTTGAATGTTAAAATCTGTTCTTTGGTGTTAACTCCATATGGTGAAAACAGTGATAGACCTAATGCAACATTTTATGTGTTTTCACAGTAAAATACTGTTTTAGTTGTACTGCTAGTGAAAAGAACAAGTAATTTACAATTTAAAAAAATAAATAAATCTTGGATTGACATTTGATCACATTTGATGATCACATTTGTTATCATTTATGAAAATTAGGGTTTTATTTTATGATGTTTATTATTTTACTGTATGGTATTTGTGTGTATGACATTGTGTACTACTTACTTCAGATTATGGAAAAACTACTTTTGGTGAGCTCTGATTAATCATGTGGCTTTCTCTGTATCACCTTAGTTTTATGGTGGATGTCAGCATATTAAAAATATGAAACACATATTGTAGTAATATGTGCCTCACAAGGCTCACAAAATCAGTACATTTTTGGAAACTGAGATTAATACATCATCTGAAAGTTGAATAAATGAGTTTTCCATTGATGTATGGTTTGTTAGGATAGAAATATTAGAAAATCTGGATTCTGAGGGTGCAAAAAAATATCTAAATATTGAAAAAATCTCCTTTAAAATGGTCCAAATGAAGTTCTCAGCAATGCATATTACTAGTCAAAAATGACGTTTTGATATATTTGTGATATGAAAATGACAAAATATCTTCATAGACCATGATCTTTAATTAATATCCTAATGATCATTTTGACCCATATAATATATTGTTGGTTACAAATATACCTGTGTGACTTGTTTTCTGGAGTTTTCTGCTCCAGGGTGACATATTAACACTTTTTAGGTTTATGAAACATGTTTGTTTGTTTTTTTTTATTAGATATATGCTACCATAAGCAACATACCTTTTGTTTTTTGTTTTACTGTAGACGTCACAGTGTGACAATTTTTACTCTGGATAGTATTAATGTCAAGCATTTTCAGCTCATTGAAATGAAATACGTTTAAAAGGAATATGCTTCAATCAGTAGTACATGAACGCGGTGAAGGAAATGGCGATTCTGAGTTAATCATTTGCAGTTAAATGTTTTCATGTCATGTTCTGTGGCGCTGGTGTGTGCTGTTTCTGTTAAGAGAAACTGGGCCAAAAATGACATCGTTGAAGCTCTCATGGCTTCTGTCACACAAACATCCATCTACACAACATTCGACCTCGTGGTTGTTTTACCACACAATATAATCAAGTGTGAAAAAAGTGTGCATGCAGGTGTGATCTTCCTAAGAAAAAAAAAATGGTTGCACATACCAAAGATACATCATTACGTTTTTTATATGTGACCATGGGCCACAAAACCAGTCGTAAATAGTAAAGGGATATTTGTAGCAACAGTCAAAAATACATTGTATGGTTCAAAATTATTAATTGTTCTTGTATGCCAAAAATCATTAGGATATTAAGTAAAGATCATGTTCCATGAAGATATTTTGTAAATTTCCTACCGTAAATATATTAAATTGGTTAGTAATATGCAGTGCTAAGAACTTCACTTGGACAACTTTAAAGGTGATTTTCTCAATATTCTTATTTTTTTTGCACCCTCAGATTTTAGATTTATAAATATTGTATGTCAGACAAATATTTTCCTATCCTAACAAATCATACATCAATGGAAAGATTATTTATTCAGCTCACAGGTTGTGCACAAATCTCAATTTTGAAAAACTGACACTTATGACTGGTTTTGTGGTCCAGGGTAACATTTACATTCTTAGTTGTCTTGTGAATAGTTCATCATTGTTTAACTGAGGTAAAACTAAAAACATAAATAAAAATCTGAAAATTTTCCTTTTTGAATGACATCTGATCCAGTAATTTCAGTAGAAATCTGACACTTTTTTTTAAGGTGTCATAATACAGAGTAGTTAGCTAATTAGGTACTTAGTAGTAGCCGTTGTACTTACTTGAAATAAAATGTACTTATCATGTAACTAAGTTAAGGAACAGCCTGTGATTACAGTTTGTAATTATGTAGATGTAAGAGACAGCTACTGTTACACATGTTACACACCGAGTCTGTTACACAGATACTTACACTTAAGTACAATCTTGATACACTTTATTTTAAGTAGCTTTTGTCTGTTTACTTGAATTTATAATTACGTTGTATAAAGTCTGCAACACATATGTGACAATCTTTTGGTTTCATAAGTATCTGTGTAACAGACTCAGTCTGTAACAAATGTGTAACAGCAGCCGTCTGTTACATCATCATCACTACAAACTACAGTAGTTTACAGTACAGGCTGCTCCATAACTTAGATACATGATAAGTACATTTTGTTTTATATAAGTACTACTAAGTGGCTACTACTAAGTACTTACTAGGTAATTACTTTGTATTAGGGACACCTTAACATAAAGTGTTACTGGAATCTGAATTACGCCTACTGTACCTGTAACAATACTTCGTACATCAGTACTTTCAGTGGACAATGGATTTTAATATCTGATTATTCAAACAGCTGTTTCACTCAAATCATAGAGTTAAACTAACGCCTCTTTGTTTAAACACCATCTCAAACCATAACCGTAGACTGCCATTATCGTAATCACATTCTTGTTTTGCAATTTTGTTCGTCTTAATGAACTCAGCGACGGGTCTTCATGATTTTCTGTGGTAATCGACAGTAGGGCCACAGATGTTATCAATAGAGATTAACTTGTATTGAACCTGAAACCTGCTCCGAGGACTTAACTGTAATAGAATACATTGTTGATTGTTCCAGAATAGGCATTGATCAAAAGCAGTTGTGGAAGGCAGAAGTTTTTAGCAGAAGTGTGGCGTTACCAGAATGGACTATAATAGACCTCAGACCACACATTGTCATCATTACATCTCGTACCCTGATTAGGACTAAGCTTTTAGTGTCTCTAATTTGTTTACCTTCCTCAAATGTTGAGTGCCTAACATAATTTTCAACATGCATCTGTCAATCTGTGTCGTGTTTTGAAAGACATCAAACATTGAGCTTAACTGTCATGAAGTGTTCAAGAAGTGAGCAGCAGATTCAGAACAATAGTGAGGCACAGGAAGTGTCTTAAACCACACACCTTTGCACAGCACATCATTCAGCAGTGGTTGTCATGGAGATGACAGTCAGAAATGAGCCAATCAACTGCATGCTTTGCTAAAAACGCAACCCTTGTCAGTGACAAAAGAAAAATGAATGCTTTGTCTGATCTGGTTTAGCCACAATCCAAAAAATGCTATCATTCATGCTTTAAAATCGAAATAAGGTTGTCGTTCTTCATTTTAGAGACTCGTTTTTTCATTCTCTTGAGAATTTTGGTGAGAAGTCTATAGTTGAGGCATGAGATTATCATTAAAATAAAAAAATCCATACTGATTGACCTCTAATCAGAGCACCTGTAGTCTACGGTGGTTGCTGTCCATTATTTATAAACTGTGTCAATAAACAAAATATAGATGATCATTTATTAGAGTACACAAAGAACAATAAACCTTTCTGTTGTCATGACACTATATCAACACAAAACTTCGGTCTAATTTCTCTCTACTTTAAGCATAGCATATACTAAACAAATCCAGATATCAATTATTTGGTACTCACTCTCAAAAATAAAAGTACAAAAGCTTGTACTCAAAGGTACAAGTTTGTACCTGAAGGGTCCATTTTGGTACATGTTAGTACCTAAAGTGTAGTACCTAATAGATACAAAAGTGTGCCTTTTAGAAAAGGTAGCGCCTCAGTGACCGCTTTTGTATCTTTATTTCTGGGAGTGTGTCTGCACAGTCTCTTTATAGCACTCTATACATCTTTATAGGCTACATTTCAGTTTCATAATGTGCATTTCGACTCATGGTTAGGCTCAGTGATATTTCACATTATTATTTTGAAAGGAAGTTGAAATGTGTGAAAGGTACTCAGTGTAGAAAAAAGGGTAACACTTTAAGTATGAGGACCCATTCTCACCAATAAGCATCCCTGTTATAACATATTAGCAGTTTATTAGTACTTATAAAGCACATATTGTGCATGACCACGTTCTACATCCCTAATCCTACCAATATGTACACTTAACATCTACCTTACTAACAATTAATAAGCAGCAAATTAGGAGTTTATTTAGGCAAAGCCGTTGTTAATAACCAGAATTAGACCTTAAAATAAAGTGCGACCAAAATAATAATGAAACAAGACAACACAGAATTAGCTACTCTAGGGTTAAAGGTGATTCAGGTCAACAGAAGGCATGCTTAGAGTGTTTCTCAGCACACTCTGTGTGTTCAGATTAGGTTTACTGACTGTGTCTCAAAACAGACCGAGCTCTGAAGCACTAAACAGCACACATGCAGTATTTGGGGGTCGCGGCTGCTAATGTTGACCTAAAACTGGTGATCTATATTTTGAGACAGAGCCTGTATGAACTGCTTTTTAAAAGGTTGTAGCAACAACAACAAACTTAACACATGAGAAGGGATTATTTAAATTCCAAGTCTGACCATTTAATGATATCAGTAGGCTATCAGAATTAACTCTTTCCTAAGCGGTCACTACAATAGCTCTATAGGAGGTTTGAAAATAGCTACATATTTACAGCAGTTTTGCTAAAAGAGAAGCAAGCTGGCCTTACCATGTGTTTTATTTCCCAAGTTTGATGTCATGTGAGTTGAGCTGAAGAGAGCGGTAGACTGCAGCAGTTTCCTGAAGCGCAGATGAGCGACCACTCAAACCTGTTACAGCAGGAAGTACTCTAGAAATGAATGAAGGCAAATCCATTGGGCAACTCCACATTTACATAATAGGCCTATCAGCTGGTCATCACAGGAGGCTGTGAGATGCACTGCAATGAACCTGGTCTGTTGACGTCTACAAAAATAAACAATAAAAACAGACGCGGGACGTTGTATTGCCTCAGAACATGGAGAGTTTTGTTTATGGGTGACTTAGGTAATAGTTTAATTTAATTGAAATATATATAAATTGTGGGAATTTTTGAATATTGACTTTATAGCCTTTGTGAGGCCCACTGTTCTCACGCATCTGAACAGTGACGGAGCTTTGTCTCCCTCTGTCGGTCAGAAAGGAAAATTACCAATTTTTTTTCTTGTAAACACAACAGAAATATGAATGGAACAGCAGCAGTTATCGGTATTTAAGTCACATTTGTGGAGAACTTGACAAGCTAATGAATAAGTCCTTTAGATGTCTTGTACATTATCTTTTGTGGCCAAAGTATCTCTCTCGACAACAGTTGCAGAAATCTTAGGATATTTTTATTATGTTCACTGTCCAGTTGTACTTAGTTCATTGGATTTTAGCTGTTGTGCTCACAAGGCACATTTTTATATCTGCTGAATGGCTTTCTAAAAGATTATGTACATTAAGGACTAAGTTTGGTGAAAAAAAAATTAAAAAATAAAATAATATATATATATAAAATCATTTTTAATTATTTAAATTCACACAATTGTAGACAAGAAGGATTACGTTTATATCCCGGTACATGAGCAAAAATGTGACCAATTGTTAATTAAAACAAATAAACTGATAAATAAATAAAAATAATAATTACTTAGTAGAGTATTAAGTGATTTTCCTTAATTTCTTCTAAAATATAAAGAAATTAGCCTGTGTAAAGTAGCTTGAACCCTTTCCCATGTTCACTTTTAGATACATTGTAGAACTATATTGTAGAATTCCAAATTAGAACTAAGAATATATCATTTGTACGAGGTTTTAAACTGAAAGGAGCTATTCATAACAACTGTGCCAATGTTATTTTCTTATTTGAATAGTGAGGTTCACAAAGTTATGCTAAGAAACGAGACGTTTTTAGATCCTCCATTAATTTTTGCAGACCTAAGCAAAGAGTACATCAAGACTTTATCAATTAATCATCTTTATTTTCACATTTAAAAATAAGTCATCTTATAACTTTTAAGTTGACGAGAAAAAAACAAAACAATGCAACATTAACTGTACCAAGGCATCTTAAAAATCAAATGGTATATAAACACTGGCTGAAAGTAAAACAATCTCAACACAGAGAGTGTGACAATGCATTTCCACACTATAGAAAAAAACAACGTAAAAACCCAATTAACATGACTCGACATGACTGTCAGATTACAGACACACATCAATCTCCCATTGGGGGGAGGATCTAAGAGCTTGAAGATATTGAAGCTGAAAAAAAAAAAGCATCAAGTACTACAGTAGTGCATGATTTTCTGAATGAGAAGGTAAAATCACTGCTATATTGGTACTGTTGAGCTGAGTTCAGGGTTTAGAGGTTTAGGCTCAGTTTACAGTTACTTACTGGGTAATATGACCCAAAAAAAAAAAGTAATGCTTTCTTGAACCCTTTAAAATCACATTTTGAGAATCTGGGGTTATTATAACTTATTTAACTATTCTGCATCAGCCCAATGTTTCTTGTGCAGATTTTAACCAGTCATCTAAAAGCAGTAAGAATCAGGGAGAAGAGAGGGGGAAAAAAAAATCATTACTGAGAAGCATATTTGCACACTAGTGATGTCACAAAGTGAGGCTTCAACCGATGAAAAACAGGCAGAAGGAAGAGATACACACCCACAGCCTTCCTTTTTGGCTGCTCAAGCTACAGTATCAGTGAATGAACCACTTCACCTGCCTGAACTGATCCAATAAATTCACAATATATAGAGAGACATAAAGACAGTCTTTCAAAACACACAATATGGCATGATGCCATTTAAAGTCCATAACACTTAAAATATTTAAAAGAACTCCAAGTTCTTGAGAGTTATGCATTGCAGAGTTATGCAAACACATGCATGCTTTTTGCCAAAAAAATTTAAACGTGTCTAACTTTCCAGCAGCAAGACACTTGTTAAAAAGAAAAAGAGAAAAAGAGGAAAAAACAGATAGCTTACAAATATTAAACTAATCCCCCACCTCACACATTGAGCTAAAACTGGCATAAATTTGGAAACGGAGGCGCTAACTGGTCAGTAACATTTAAAATAGGCTCCCAGAACTCTTTCCACAAACGGTTTCGGCTAGTTTGCGTCATTTTACATATTTGATCACATTTTCCTTCAAAAATGAGTCCGTAGATTCTGTCAACTGCAGGTTTTACACCCTAAAAGAGCTTGAAGCATGATTGAAAGGAAAGGAAACCATTCTCATTCAAAAATGTTCAGTGTCAAAAAAACCAACAGTTCTGAAAAAATGTCCTCAAATGTTTTATTAGAAGAAGTTTTATAAAACTTCAGTTTGAGGGACTGTGACAAATTTAAACTTACAGACTGTCAATTTCCAGAAAACAAAACGAAACAAAAAAATAAACTGCTTTATGAATCCCCCATTTTCCCTTCCCAGACATTTAATATTAATTAAACTGACCCAGATGTTATGGTAGTTCCTCCATCTGCTTGTCAGTACAAAATAAAACAGAAATACAAAAAGTGATAATCACGCATTTGAATGCATGAACCATGATTCAAGTGATCTTTTACAGTGACCCGTCTGATCGAACACCCCCAGATTCCTTCACAGATATTAGACATTCAAAAAACAAAAAAGGGGATGTTTTCCGTTCATGATATGGTCAACCAATACACCTTCCTCTATAAAAATAAATAAAATATTTACAAATTAAAGGCAAAACCAGAACATTGACTAATACCCTGATGCATTTGTATTTGCAGTGACCCAGTGTATGTTATATGGCAGAGGTCTCTCTGTTTGTCTGTCCTACGAACGACGTAATACATTCTGAACTGCACTGAAATGCACCCTGTGCAAAAAAAATTTAAAGATCCAAAAATATCCCAGCACCTTCTTATAATCTGCCCACACCACTGAATTTCCTCAAACTAAATAGAAAAAGAACCAAAATAGGGTTTATAATGAAATAAATAACAGGCCTGTGAAAAAGAAGCAGTAGGATTTTGTGAGTAAACATTTCTGTTCCAGTCACTTCCTCGTCCGTATGAAACCTTCACCTATCTCCTCTGAAGCTTGGGGGTCAGAGACCAGTCTTTACAGTCCTCCAGAGTGTTCGGCTCACACCACATACTGCTTGGAGCTGTAATTGGCTGTGTAGGCCTGCCGGCTGTACTGAAAGTGGTCGGTGAGTACTGTGCTCCGACCGTGCTGAAAGTCTGAGCTGTGAGCGAAGGGCCCGGAGCCGTTGGACTGGGGTTTGTCGAAAGAAACCATATCCTGTGATGAAACTGGCAGCAGTTTCTTCTTGGCCTCCTGGTTGGAGTCATATTTCGCCTGGTGAGAAAAACAATGGTCATCGTTCTTTGCAGTCCTCATTTGTGGTCCCTCTTATGGATTTCTGAAAACGAGCTTTCATGCAGTGTGTAACACAGCTCTAAGTGAATGAAAACATCCTGCAAAGTTTGAAATCTGAAAGTGTACCGTGTATGAAGTTATTGTCTCTCAAAAGAAAGTAAATATGTGGAGACTGCCCGTTAAATGAATGCAAGAGTTTCCCTGAATGCAGTATTTTCTTTTTAAACGTTATTTGATTTTTTTTTTTATTGGGTTAGATTCCGTATTTGCTGGCCTTGTTTGACATTCACTTATACATGAACGTCATCAAATAATACTGGGATGTGAGTTATTCAACATTTAAAAAAAACAATAAACATTGAGTGTTTGACAATGTCTTATATAAAGCAAAATATTAAATAATGAAATATATAAGCTATTAGTAAAACTCACAGCAACTAGAGTACATAGGATTATTTTTCTTCATCACTCCTCAGAATAAAATGTGATTGTAAAACATTGTCAGTGTAGTTACTAATATACAATCAATGCACATGATTTGTTAATCACTAGAAATTAGTGCAAATATATTGACAGCGTGGAGTTTGTAACTATTGAGGGCTGGATGGACCACATGACCGCACGGCAGAGAGATTAAAACATGTCACAACTCTGATTATCAACAGCTCTGGCCACTAGGTGCTGCTTTTGAAGCGGTAAAATAGCAGTCTCCCTGAAAACGGCTGTACATAAAGCAGCACTGCGCTCACAAACGCTGCTTTTATTATGAAATGAAAATAAAATCGACCAATCACAGAAGATTAGCATCATGCAAAGAAGAGGTTTGGAAAAATGAATCGTTGAGCAAATTGTTTGTGAGTCGTTGAGCAAGTAAGGGACAAATAAATGCATATTATAAGATGATGAAAGTGTTTTTGACCTTGCATGCGTGTCAACCTGATTTTGTGGACTCCCAAAATCAAAATATGTACCTTTCATAACCCATAATAAGGGCACATGTGTATTTACCTTATTATAGAGGAAGACGCCTAGTATTGCTGTCATCATGCCGATAATGTTGGAGGTGCTGACGGGGTTCCTGAGCATCAGTAGGGATATACTGATGACCATGATCCTCTTTGTTGCGTTGGCTACGGCGTAACTGAGTGGGCTGACTAGGTTCAGCACACTGAAAGCTATCATGTTTTGTGCAAAGTTGCAGAAACCACTAATGAGGAGCAGCACAATCGTTCCTGTCCAGTTGGAAACCTCCGACTGTAGAGAAAAATGAAGGAACAATTAGCTTGCGCATGAAGAGCTGGGTCGAATGAAACCTGTTTAAAACATTAAAAGAGTCATAACTTCATAAGAACATACACTACCATTCAACAGTTCAGGGGCACTAAGGTTTTTTTTTCTTTCTTATGCTCACCAAGGCTGCATTCGTTTGATTTATTAAAAACAGTAATATTGTGAAATATTATTCCAATTTAATACAGTGGTTTAATATCTGAATATATTTTTAAAAAGTAATTTATTCCTATGATGTGCAGCATCAGCATCATTACTCCAATCTTCAGTGTCACATGATCTTAATCATTCTCAAGAAACATTTCTTATTATTAATGTTACAAACCATTTTGCAGCTTGATGTTTCTGAGCAAACTACAACACTTTTGCAGGATTTTTTGGTGAATAGAAAATTTAAAAGAACAGTTTCTTAAAAAGAAAAGGAGAGATTTGTAAGAAAAGTCTTTACTGTCACTTTTAATCAACTTATAGCAAAAGAAAAAAAATAAATAATAAGATATATACACACGTGTAAGTGTGTGTGTGTATATATATTCATACATACACACAAACACGTTATACTAAATTTAACAAGCTATTTTTAATTTCATTAATATATTACAGTGGGGCGAGCTAACATTATGTCACAGTGCCAAAAATTTGTACATTTTATTACAACATATGAACTGGGCATATCTGGACATATTTACAGATAAACATCCTCTTATTCATTAATATTATTCATATAAATCATTCTAATTTACCAGGTCCCCATCCATCAGGAAAGATGATAGATCCACTAAAATCCATGTAGGCAGCATAAACATAAGTGCATTGAAGCCCAGGATGTTCAGCAATTGGAGGTGATGAATCCTTGTGTCACGCAAGACCTAAAACAACCACAAAAACAATTTCATCCAGGAGGCCATTCCAGACTTCTCCTAACAGACAGAAATCACCCAATAAAAATATCAACCTTTTTCGAGAAGATGTTCTGTAAGGAGAAGCAGAGCGTCGCTGCCAGAGCGCTGATCAGTCCAGAGACGTCAAAGGACAGTTCAGTGACGGTGGCCAGCAGAACACCTCCAATGATGGGTATAAGAGACACATAAACCTGGTCAAAAGAAAGCCAAACTCATCAAACATGCAAACAATAAGCGATCAGTGAATACATAACATATTTCTAACGGTGTTCAGATGAAGACAGACCTTTGTGGTTTGCTTCTCTTTCATGATAATCCGTGACAGCAGAACCACCCAGATGGGCATGGTGGCCTTCACTAGAAAGAGGGATTGAAAAGAAGACATGCCTTCACTCATCTAATAACATCAGCCATTACTGTCGCCACATGTTCGTCTTGTGATCGCACCTGCTTTCAGCTGCAGTCGAGTCCTCAAAAACATCGCTCACTCTCTCCCTGCTGATTCCTGCACTAATGCTGCTTCATATTTGAAACACACAATCTGTGTCCGAACAAACTCAAACACCAAACCTAAAAAACGCTCAACGATGAGTTAAAATGAGTCGCGGTCAACTGTTTAGGATGAGTTAAACAGGGTGTCATTTACACAACCACCGAGGAGTTTTAACCAAAGAATTACTACTTGAGGAAAATGGCCATCTGATGTTCCCTTTATTTTCATTTACTTCAATGACCTTTTCGAGCCTTAGAAATCAAATTAGATCAAGTGTCGTTCAATTAAAGTCAGAAATAATGTAATTAAGAGTATATGAACAACACAAGTTGCCAAGGTGATCTGAAACTCTTATATCATTATAATATATATATATACACAGTACTGTGCAAAAGTCTTAGTCCACTAGTATCTTCACCAACAAAAAAATGGTTTTAAGTGGGTTATTTCTATCTTTTGTGGTAGTGAAATATAAGTTTAGATTTCCAAACATTATTTTTGTCATTAATTGTAATAATGCAGTGAGATTATCGTCTGATAACAGCCAGTGCTCCACACAGAGATCTGATCTGATCATCATCCAGTCTGTCTGGAATCACATGAAGTAAC
>JAUMHE010000060.1:4383777-4406896 GCA_032359235.1 Enteromius mattozi | reverse complement strand
ATCTTTTACTTCTGACTTTATATCTCGTAATTCTGACTTTTTATCTCGCAATACTTACTAAATCTTGCAATACTGACATTATATCTCGCAATTCTGACTTTATATCTCATAATTCTGACCTTATATCTCGTAATTCTGACTTCATATCTTTTACTTCTGACTTTATATCTCGTAATTCTGACTATATATCTTGTAATTCTGATTTTATATCTTGTAATTCTGACCTTATATCTCGTAATTCTGACTTCATATCTTTTACTTCTGACTTTATATCTCGTAATTCTGACTATATATCTTGTAATTCTGATTTTATATCTTGTAATTCTGATCTTATATCTCGTAATTCTGACTTCATATCTTTTACTTCTGACTTTATATCTCGTAATTCTGACTTTATATCTTGTAATTCTGATCTTATATCTCGTAATTCTGACTATATATCTTGCAATTCTGACTTTATATCTCGCAATTCTGACTATATATTGTAATTCTGACTTCATATCTTTTACTTCTGACTTTATATCTCGTAATTCTGACTTTTTATCTCGCAATACTTACTAAATATTGCAATACTGACTTTATATCTCGCAATTCTGACTTTATATCTCTTAATTCTGACTTTATATCTCGCAATTCTGACCTTATATCTCGTAATTCTGATTTTATACCTCGTAATTCTGACTTTATATCTCACAATTCTGACTTTATATCTTGTAATTCTGAGTTTATTTCCCGCAATTCTGATTTTATATCTCACAATTCTGATTTTATATCTCACATTTCTGACTATATATCTCGCAATTCTGATTTTATATCTCACAATTCTAACTTTATATCTTGCAATTCTGATCTTATATGTCGCATTTCTGACTATATATCTTACAATACTGACTATATCTTGCAATTCTGACTTTATATTGTACAATTCTGACTTTATGTCTCGCAATTTTGATTTTATATCTCAAAATTGTTACTTTATATTGTGCAATTTTGACTTTATATCTGGAAATTCTGAATTTTTATCTTGCAATTCTGGCTTTATATCTCTCAATTCTGTTTTTTCTTTTTTTGAGCAATTCTGACTTTAAATTTATATCTCGCAATTATTAGATTTTATATCTCACAATTCTGACACAATTCTGACTTTATATCTCGCAATTCTGACTTTATAACTGGCAATTGTGAGTTTATATCCAATAATTCTGACTTTTTGTCTCAGAATCGTGAAATATAAACTTGCAATTGCCAGTTATAAAAGTCGCAATAACCTTTTTTTTTTCTTTTTTATTCAGTGGCGGAAACAAGCTTCTATAGGAAACAGATACAAATAATGGATATCAAACATTTTAGACTCACTCCACACAACATACAACATGAAGATATATTTAAAGTACATCAAAACTCATATTTTATTTTATGTATAGCAATACAATTTACATATTAAATAACACTATAATAGAATGCTTCGATATAGCTTTCAACGAAAAGAAAAAGAAAGAAAGAAAACCCCTTAAACAAAAGAAGAAGGAAAAAAAATAAAAATCCTTCGTGTGTTATTCCAGATTAGAAAAAGTGGATATGATGGTGACACCCACCTGCTTTGTATGGGATAACTTATTCTTTGACTTATAAGATCTGTTCTATTGCACTTTTGGACAATGAAACAGATTTTATTTTTATTCAAGGGGGCGGGGGGGGGACAGAAATACCACAATCACTGCCTTTGTTTATGATTGTTGTGTGTTTGGAATGTGATGTCAGCCACCTTCTGAAGGATTCAGGGACATTTTGTGTTAACCAACATAATGAGAACTACACACAAAACTAAAAACAAACAAACAAAATTGATTCATATGAAAATATAAAGTTTGCAATTATATGACAGGATACAAAGCTTTTAGAGACTGATGAGTTAATGAAGCAAGAAATAGATATGTACATTTCTTAACATGATAATGCAAATATGTTTGCAAATGCAACCCACAAATAATGCTAGAGCATGAAAAGGAAAAAGGGATACCACAGGACAAAAAAATGTTAGAAAAGATTTAGAAATGCAACTTGTCAGCTCCAATTATCATATGTGATGCACAAGCAAAGTCAGAATATTACCCCAAATGTTGGAGAGATGTGACTTCATTTTCCAGCCTCCTTCTTAGGAGAAACAAGACATGAACTGAGTAAACACCTTCAACGTGTCTTCTCCATCTCAACAGCATAACATTGTCAGTCTTTCGAAAGCATTTCAAAAGTCAAAATAAAAAACAGCTTTCTTCTTCACAACAAAAGAAATCAGTAATAGTGTACATTCTCGTTACGACATAAAAAGAAAAGAAACAAAAAAAAAAGGTGACCTGTCAGATAAACAAATGTCAGCGAAGCAGCTCAGACAAAATGAAACAAATACAAATTACCATGAAAGCAACAAAAATGCAAAGTAAAACATATAACAAAACACAAACATAGCTTTGCCTGTGGACATTTTCAGCATTGTTTTTCCAGTCACTACCAAAAACATTCTACTTTAAACTGCTTTAACCAATCATAAAAAATAAAAACCTTTTCCATGACTGAAGTGAATGACAGCTGTAGTCTTTGGTAAAAATTAATGAATCGCGGGTCCCCAGTTTTCGAAGCGATAAGACTGATTCTAATGTTTCGTTAGCAAGGCCTTTGTGCTGTATGGCATGAGACGACCGTTTATGATATTACAGTAACTGTTTTCCCTAGCAGTATCTGAGAATCAATGACAAGAAATGAGAGACACAAAAAGAGGTCAGTTTAGTGAAGAAATGCTCGGACTGAGTCTACAAGCGTCTAGTAAAACCAGTCAATACCAAACACAACACACACCTATATCACACACATACACACACACCTGCCGAGGTGAAATGAGACTGTACAGAAGGCATCGAGAGACTTGTATACATTATTCTCAAAGTTATGGGACGGCGTATGTCAGTGAACCCAGGACAAAGTAAAGCAGTATAAAATTACAAAATGAAGTGGGCGGGGAACAGAATTATCTCCTACATTATGAGTGGCATGGTTTCGTTACACGTTCAGTTGCACTCTCAAGTGACAAAAGTAGCAGCTTGCAGCATAAAGCAATGGAGAAATCAAACCAGCAGGGGGTGCTAGAGAAGTCATGACGGCTGCTCGTAGAGACAGTTAACATTTACAAAAGCACAAGTTATCATGATATACGATATATTCATATATATTAAAAGCATACAAAAAGTTCACAGTAGCTGTTTTAATACCACCTTTCGAAAGTAAATATGGGTTTACTAGAAGCTTAACGAGTAGATTACTATTCGGGGTGAGTGAAATGATTGAAGCAAACGAAAATCAAAACGAACATAATCCATATTGCTCGTATGGTCTTTCATCAGCGAATCAGACTTCTTACCGAGTTGGACATGGGAATAATCTCTTTTTCCAGCGTCTGAGGTGTGCGTGGAAACTGTTTATGCCTAAAGCTTCGGAGAGCAGCTTTATTGTGGAATGTCAGAATAAGGGCTTGACAGAGAGAGTTCAAGTGAGCGAGAGAGACTGACTGTGGTGGAGATGGCGGAGTAGGCAGTAACACTGATATTTTCATAGTGCAAACTAGACAGAACTGTGTTTCGCTTCGCTTTGTTTGTCGTGAACTCAAAAAACGTCGGTGCAAATGTTCAGTAGGATAACATTAAGACATAAAATGGCGAAAAAAATAAATATCAAAAACTTTTTATCAGTGTAAAAAAGTAATCAGGTTATTCTTTTAACCAAGAGTTCTGGCAAAAAAGGCCTCAGAAAAAGTCTGTCTTAGTCCTTGAAGTTTTACAAAGTTAGAGTAAGTGCCTCTTCACGGCCTGTTCGGGGGGGGTGGGGTTGGGGGATCTTTAGACGAGCGACTCCATGCTTTCGGCCTGGTCCGATTCATCAGACATGGCCACGCTGCCGTTTCTGTCCAGGGACATGGGGCTGGATCCGTTCTCTTTAGTGCTTATCAGGCTGAGCATAGCTTTGTAAAGGTACTGGTACTGTTCCTGAAAAACAGAGGAGGACATAAAGCATGACTGTACAATGGGGTATACACTGTAAAAAAAATCTGTACAATTTACGGTAAAAAACGGCAGCTGTGGTTGCAAGCAACTTTTAAATATGAACATATATAGAAGGAGCTCAGTGTCATTAAGACGAAAACTAAACACCATCATGATGAGACTCAAACTGAAATATGCAATAAACATTAATTTAACAACATTACATGCAACATACAGCTCTAAACATTTACCAGTTAACAAATTTTTTACAATAGCATTTTCATAGTTTTTTACTGTTAAAATCACGGTCACTTATTTACAGTGATACAGAGGAAATGTAGATACAATGTAGATACAGCTCTGATGCCTCCGTCCAACTCCAGTCCAGTAGGTGACAGACATTCAGCTTTTATGTTGATGTGTAAAAAGGTCAGAAGCAGCAGAAGCACATTTCTGCCACCTAATGGACTAGAGTGAGAAGTGCTGAATGGCTCACATAAAACCCTCTAAGTACGTCTGATGCTTTTCTTTAGAATTAGCATTTCTTTCTGGCTACAGGTTTCAATGCAAGTACTGGTACTTCTGAATTTAGCGCATTTGAAGTGAAAGTACTTGATGATCATGTGCAGAGCATTCACTCAGTATCGTAATCTTTACTTTTGACCAAGATGTCAAAAGCATCCCTCCTCCTCCTCTTCGTTCGCACTATTCTAACGGGGGGCATGCGAGGTTCGAGCCAGACGCCGAGCTCTGCCCTCGCTAGGGTTCATACTACCAGGGCTCAGAGTCCACCGGGCTCCCAGCTCGCCCCTTGGACAGCACGCCAAACATGCTATTACTATTATCTATTATGAGGAAGCGCAAACTCGTGAAATACACACATACAGGTTCTTTTGTGTCATTAAGGTTTAAGGCTGAGTATGGACCTCAGAATACTTACAATGTCAGTAAAGACTCCTGGTCTCATGAGGTTGATCATCTTGGCCACCTGGTAGACCCCCACAGCTCCTTCACTCTCCAGCTGCTGTGACAGTGTGGTGAGAGCACATAACATCCCAGCAGACACTGCACCAAATCTGTCCACAGACAAACATTACATAGCTCTAGATGACAAAACATCTCTTCACAGTCAACATACATGCTGTTCAACTCATTTACCTCTTTAATGTGTCATTTGTCAGACTGAAATATTATTCAGCAAAAAAAAAAAAAAAAAAAAATATAGAAAAAAGGACCAAAGTTTTACTTCTGTAATTTTATTCTTTGGGAATTGACTAAATTGTAAAAAGTCATGTCTTTGTGACAGCTAGATGATGGGGCAGGGTTAAAACACTGGACTGGTGATGACAGAACAATGTTTTGTTAGTATTATTTGTAAACTATTATAGTATTTGTTACAGTTTTATTGTATTTGTTTTTAATTAACTTTGTTTTATTTTTTAGTTTTAGTTCATTTTAATTTAGATTCAGTAAATGTTTGTTATATGCTCTTATTACGTGTATAGGTTTTTGTTATTTAAAAATTAACTTTAATTAATTTTTGTTTAAGTTTTAGAAAATGTTATTTCAATGAGATGAAAAAGCAACATTTCTAATTTTGGTCTTTTGTCTTTGACTTGTTCATTTCATTATTTAATTTAATTTAGTTTAATTTATTTTTTTTATTTTAAAAAAGCAGAGCAAGTTATAATTTATCTATTTAGATATTTACACACAGACAGTTTTATTACAAAACACCAAATTACAAAGTTCCAGCTTCTTTTTATTTATGAAACTGTTGCTTACTGTAAGAAGAGGTTTTCTATTTCTACACATTTCTTTTTATAGATCATCTTGTACAGGCCATTCTCCATCTTGTCTTATCTTTTTATGTTTTTGCTTCTTTCTCTGACAGTAGTGCCACATTTCCATTTATAAACTATACATAGGTCTATATGAATTCATTACAGTTTCTACTGTTTGACACCCTAAGGTGCTCTGATCCAATTAGCTTTAACGAGTATTCCTTAATATCACCAGATATTACTTTGCAACAAAACGACTAACAATGGCCCCTTCATGTTTATTCATTATGTTAATGAGGCCTGATTGCCTCATCTGATGGTGGACTAATTGAGCTTTTCAAAATGTGTAATGTTACTATGGTATCACCCCTAAGAGGTTTTGAAAAGATGACTGTCTTAATTAGCATCACGTTCGTTAGAGCTAAAGATATGCTAGTCTGTCAAATGCTCCTCCTGCAGAAGATTTTCCTCTTCCATGGAGCTATTTCTATTTTCACCGTCTCCTTAGTGTTCGCTGGAGAGCTACTTCTGTCTAGAAGGAGTCTGAAGACTTTGTAGTCTAAAATGGAAGGTCTTTTGTTGTCACAAACTGAAACTGAATTGAAGCCTCCATCGAATCTCTAGAATGAGCTGAACATAAAGGATGGCCAAAAAGCTTTGAGAAGCTACAAGGCTGAATTTGGCAAAGTATGCAAGCCACAAAGTCACAAAACATGAAAAAAGCTTGTATTGTTCCATTTCTGACGTGCTACATGCTATATCAGATTAGTGATTGAAGTCATTGAACCAATGTTTATCTCATCCTAACCTCTAAAGCCAGAGGCAGTTTTTACTTGAGATCGAGGTTTTCTGAGCCAAATTGTAAATTACAAGAGGCATTACTCACTCGTCATGCACTATAGTGGGTCCATCTCTGGTCATGGCCTCTTCTTTGATGACATTGATGAGCTCAAAGGTGCTGCTAATGGGAGCGTCAGGGTTTGGCCATTTTGGGCACTGAAAATGACGTACTTCTAAAACATAATCATCCTATAAAGTAAAAGAAACAGAGAGAGATAATTTAAAATATTTATATAATTTAAACCAAAAAATAAAATATACATTTTACTATAATTACTATAATACAGAAGTTTTAAATAAACTATGTATACATATGTAAATATATATTTATTTATGCACTGTCCACAAATTTAGGGTCAGTTACCAGTAAGTTTTTTTAATTTTTTTAAGAAATGTGCACTTTTATTCAGAAACAATGCATTAAAATAAATTAAAGTGACAATAAAGACGTTACAGTATATTTCTATTCAAATAAATGCTTTTAAACTTCCCTTTATATAATAAATGCTATTTTTAAAACTTCTCATAATACTAATACTATAAATTATTATAAAAATATAATTTTAGATGTTATATTTTATATATGTTTTATATATTACATTTAAAGGCACATTTGCTGTCTTTCTTTGATTGTTTATACAATAATATAAAAATGTTATAACAACATAAAATATTTAACAGCAATTTAGGTCTCATTTTACATTATGTAGCCTCAATTACTATGTACTTGCATTTAAATTAATAATTTGATACAGTACACTTATTGTGTACATACATGTTTTAACATTGCACTTATATTTTTAAAAATCCCTATATGTAATTAATAATTTTATTGTACTTAAATTATAATTACACTGTTAATCCATCCCTTACACCTTAACCCACCCTTAAACCTACCCATACCACCAAACCTGTCCCTAACCTTACCCGTATCCCACCTTAATAACAGCAGAAGTGTTTTACAATACAGTATGAGCACAATATGTGCATTGTACTTATTATTTGATGTAAGTACATAATAGTTAAGGCCACCTAATATAAAGTGAGATCGAAATACACAAAAATTAGACAACAAAATCTAACATAAATTTCTATAATTCATTATGCATTATATCTAGTTTAAATCCAAAGATTTGTGGCCTCAGGGAATACTGTGAAGTATATTATTATAATGTTATTCAAAATAATACAACCATATTAGATGAAATTCACATAATGAACAACATACTGTATACCAATTGAATCTAAATCTCTCACTCTAAAGACACAGACCTGTGTGGCCTCCAGGATGAAGTCATGAATGATGATTTGCTCCTCACTGGAGAGGCAGAGTCTGTCTTTACTGATAAGAGTGACTGTAAACGCCTCACAGTTCATGGCTTCCTCTCGACTCGGCCAATACACAAACTCATCCTCCGCCTGCGGGAACCAACGTGAGTGAGCATCAGTGCTGAGTAATTAAAGACTTTCCTCTCACAACCAATTCCCGTAGTTCACTGCCCACAAAAACAAGACAACGGCTGACCTTGAGGAGCACAGCCTATAACATTAATTTGAGTTTCCCTCCTTACAGGCAAGACAAACAGAAACTTCGCACAAAGTCTTGAATACCCACCAGGCCCTGGTTGTCTGGTAACATGACGATGATTTGAGCGTTGTGGTCCCAGATCATCCTCCAGAAATCTTTAGTGGTGTGAGGCAAGGGATGCTGGGTAATGATGAACTCATTGCTCCGGTAGAAGCCCTAATAGTAGTACAGAGACATATAAGAAATAAAAACAGCAATCAGCTATTCTTGGCTTTCAGTAAACAACAGGGAGCATAGTTAAATTCATAGTTCATTTCAGTTACATAATTATATCCAAAGTAGAATATAAAAAGGCAAAATGACAATGTAAAGTTTGTGCATAATTCTACCTGGTCTCATGGCATAAACGTACCTTGGTGCACTTTTTAGTGAGACATGAAATACGTACCAACATGTACATATTACTGCAGTTTCCAAAAGAAATGAACACTAGAGGCAGTAAAACTCTGACACCTTTTACTCCTTTTCACACAAATTTATAGAGTTTTGATAAATAAAGTGTAATTTTCACACAATTACTTGAAGAATATCATGTTATGACTTTAAAGCAATATTAATATGGGATATTTGAAAACTGCTGCTTTTGAACGTTACCATCACACATATCCAGCTTCATATCTATATGTTTTCATAGACGGTAGGTTTGTTCAGTAGCTCACGGAGTACAGAGATGTATTTGAGAGACGAGGAGCTCCGGTTCAATCCTGTGTAACTACGCTTCAACAAAACAGTTCAAATCTGAGTAAAAGGAAGTTGAAATGACACAGTTACATCAACAAATGTGTTTCGATATCAGTTTTTCATTTGTTAACACTATCGGGTAGGATTGGGCCTGGATTTGGTGTAGGGCATATATCCAACATGTTAGAGCAATAATTTTTAGTGTCAGTCCATACATACCTATATCAATGTAATAAAACGTAATAGAACCTGTGTTTTAGCGCCACTCAGTGGACATTTCTCTTTGAAACTGCAGAGAAACGAGCAGTAAGGCATGAAAAAACAGTGTTGCACAAAAAGTGCACAGAGGTACTAAAATTTCTATGAAGCCATAATTTCATAATGCCTGGGTCTCATTGACCTGCCATCTTTAAACCATGAATAAAACCCTTTGTACTATTTGAAAAAAGTGCACCAGTGCACAGGTGCACAAAATTACACAAATGTTCACTCTCATGACCATAAAGCAGAAGTTTTCTCCAGAACACTGAGAGCTAAATTCAGCACAGGTTAATGTTTAGTTGTAGTGGGGGTGTTGGGAACTCACCATTATATAAGATGCATTGATGTAATCAGTGCCTTTCATTCCAGGCAACGGTGCGAGACCAACACGTGCTCTTTCCGCTGAGAGGGACAAAACCAGCCAATCAGGACACAGAGTAAGAGAGCAGGTCAGTGATGTGATCTCATTAGCTCAAACAGTGCTGCAAGCATAGGTTTGGAAGCTGTGTTGCAGATACTAGAAGAGCTATCAGAGAAGTCCAAGGTATGTGGGGACAAAAAAGCTAAAAATAGCTTCTCCAGAATAGAAAATGGCCACAGGACACCACTGTAAACCATAAATGCTTAGCAATACACACTAAATAAATTGGATGTAGCGTTATATTTATGTTATGTTATGTTACTCACATGGGACAACAGAAGAGTTCCGGTTCTTCTCCTTGTTGCATTCTTTCTGAGCACTGAAGCACTCCACAAATCTTGCATTGCACTGAGTTACCAACTGAACAAAAAGAAGAACTAATTACTTTTTCTTCATTTCACAGTATGTTGTTGCAGTCTACTTAACTGCAGGTTAAGAACAGTGAGAATTTCAAAACAAAACTCAAATCAAAGCAAAGTAAAAAGCAAAGAAAATCAAAGCAAAGGAGGAAAAGAGCAAACAACTAATTGATGTTTATGAAGAAAAGCAAGCAAAACAAAACAAAACAAAAACTACAACCCCAAAACAAATAAACAAAAAACAAAGCAAAATAAAAAAGCAAAGCAAAGCAAAACAACAACAAAAACAAAGCAGAGCAAAACAAAACAAAAAACAAAGCAAAACAACAACAAAAAAACAGAACAAAACAAAACAAAACAACAAAAGGCTAAGCAAAACAAACAAACAAACAACTAAAACTAAACAAAGCAAAACAAAACAAACAGCAAAAAAACAAAGCAAAACAAAACACATCACATTGAGTACTGCAAATCCAAGAAGGAAATATGTCCTGCAGCTGTAGCCTACCAAATAAAATTAAATGTTGATTTATATTCAGGTATTGAAGCCAAACCAAAAAGACCCATAAAAAGTGAGAATTTCAGGGCTCAATAAAATATTTTATAAACTCATGAAACTCAAGCAAGCCACATATCATACATTTTAGCTGCACAGAAGCTGTCAAGCTCGGGTTGTAAGTCACAGTGTCCTAACCGGGTATGAAATGATAAAGCAACAAGCGATAAAAGTGAACCGAATTCAATGGTTCAAAATTCTTCTCTGCATAAATATGCATTAAAAATCAAATCTCTTCTGATATGCTGCGAATGTGTCATGCATTGCAGTTCTGCAATCAGTGCTGGCAGACAAATTGCTTGTCGAAATGACTTTGCATAAGTAAAGAGATAGTGCCCACCTTAAACTGCTTCTCCAGTCGTGTTTTGCCCCCTGGGCCCGGCGTCAGGATGTTGTTGACATAACTGTGCAGCTGACTGGAGGGCACCTCTGTCTCCTTCCCAAGAATGGCTTCCATCAAGGCATCGTGGATGAATATATACTGCTCCTAAACACAGAGACAGACAAACAGAACTGTAAAGAGACATGCTAGATGGCACCAACAAACAGGACAAATTTAGACTGGTGGTTCACCTCCGTTTGGACCAGGTAGTTTCTCTGAGTTCGTATATGTTTGAGGAAACCCAGCACATTGACTGAGCCTTTATCTCTCAGCTGCTGCAGCATGCTGTCAATCACAATATAAGTTCCTGTCCTGCCCACGCCAGCACTGAGGAAGACACAATAACATAAAACATTTTGTTTATTGCTCTCTTTAGCCATCAAATCAGCTAGTGGAAGTGTGTGCATGTGTGTGTGTTTTCACCTGCAGTGTACGAGCATGGGGCCCATCTCTGGAGTCTGTGCGGCAGATGACTTCCTGACAAAGGTGAGCACAGGTAATGTGTATTCAGGGACACCCATATCCGGCCACTGAGTGTAGTGATACTGCAAAACTGTTCTTTCACTTTGACGTCCCTTAGTGTTACCCTTCTGACCCTGCAGACACACACAGATGAAAGTTGTTTAACTTTATGTGACCCTTCAACGTAAAAGGACAGCCTTAGACTAAGTCAGGATAAGGCCATAGTTCAATTAGGACATTTACAACCCAGGCTCATTGGAAATACGTGCCTATACATACATTTCTGCAACCCTGTAATTATGTACCTTACTGCACATTTTACAGCAGTTTCAAAGTGAAATGTCCAGAGAGTGGCGCAAAAAAACCACATTGCTGCACGTTTTTATTATGTTGGTACAGGTGCGTGTTGCAGTGTTATTATAATGCTGCTTGAGGTACGTTTTGTGGCAGTTCAGAATTAAAATATCCAGTGTCGCTAAAGATTAATGTTCTATCATGTTGGAAATATCCCCTACACCAAACCCAAACCTAAACCTACCCTATAGTGTTAACAAATGCAAAAGTAATTTAAAAGCGTATTTGCTGATGCAGCCATGCTATTTATACTTCCTTATGCTGATTTGAGCTGTTTTGTCGAACCGTTTTACATGCAATTTGAACTGGTGCTTTTCACTGCCTAATTGTAACGCCATATTACATGAACTACCGAGTAAACCGACTGAACTAGAAAACGTATACATAGGAAGCTGTATATGTGACGACAACATTCAAATGCATCAGTTTTCAAATCGTGCAGGATGTTAAAGATGTTTTGAAGTCATGACATAAGTTTTACTGCCTCTAGTGTTCATTTAAACTGGAAACTGCAGCGATTCGTATGTATAGGTACGTTTTGAAGAAATGTATGAAGAGGCACATATTTCCAATGAGCCTAGGTTGGACATTTAAGTAACGTTTTATGAACATGCCTTAGAAAAAAGCATTACTGCTGTGCATCTTAAGACAAAGGCACTGACATGTTTTAAGATCAGTCACTGCAAGTTTCCTTGAGCTGAAACATCTCAGAAACTCGTGGCTTGTGTTTTATAAATTAGGTCAGAACAAGGCACAAAACAAACAAACAAAACAAAAACAAAACAGCAAAGTAAATTAAAGTAAAGAAAAACAAAACAAAACTGTCTTTCTTAACCCTTGTTTCATTCTAATCTAGATGATTACATTTTTATTGAGACTTAATATATCTGCAGTATTTAACCCATGTATTTATTTATTTTTTACTGATGATAATACTCCACTAGTCAGTTTTAAGACTTTTGTTTGGATTTTTAGGATATTTGAGGATATGTTTCCTCAGAAACCCTGGTCCTGACAAGTAGAGTGAAAGTTAGTTTTTTTTTTCTGATAAAGAGTACACACTCAAATGCAATTGTTTCTCACGCTGAAGAATCACAAACACATGAATAATCCCCTTATCTTCACATAACCCTCACTTGGCATTCAAATTTACAGCACAGGTTTGTGATAGTACTGTACAGAGACATGTCAGCTTTCTGTTTTTAAACTTTTATTTTACCATACATTACCATACATGAATTTTTCATTCAAATGTGAAAATGTGGCGCCTAAACTCATATCTAAGTGGCTGCTATAAAAAGACCCTTATTTCTTTGCTTCCAGCCTTGGTAAGGCTCTATGTATTATGAAAGAGATTTATGGCGAGAGCAGATCACTCTTACTGACGCTGTGAAGGCCAGGACCTTGCATAAGCTTCTTAAGATTTTTTCCTCTGGCTTTTAATGCTCAACCCTGCCACAATCCTCCTCACAGGTAAAGGAAAGCAGGTCAAACCATGCACAATGACTGTGTGGATCATTTTATGATATAGATGCCTTTTCAAATTGGACGATGTGATAAAATAAGTTTTTATAAAACGGTCTTGATTATAAAAATATATAGTCTAAGTTTATAAGATCTACTCTACTAACAAATAAAATATAAATGAAGAGTTTATTAACTAATAAAAATCTAACTACATAGTACATGTAGTATTAACAAAACTACAATTATATAGAAAAAACAAAGGTGAACTTAAGAAAAATTGGTTGAAAAATATGAAAATAAAATGCAAAAAAAAGAAAAGAAAAGAAAGTAACTGAATTTAATGTTTTAATATTCTATATTAACAAATAATAAGGGTTAGCACCAGCTATTTATTGCTAAAGTCATTTCCAAAACACAAATGTTATAAAATGGCACCTGTTTTGTTAAACAACCCATTTTCATTGTGTGTTTATTGGTTTAATGTGGTTAGTCATTAGTTGACATTTTAATGCTGTTCTAATGATGTGAAAAGTGTTTGCAGAGTAATTTAATTGTCTAAGAGAACTGCTTAGTTCAACAAAATGTTAAAATATACTGAAATAATCTTTATGTTATTACTTTTTTTTTCTTCACAGAGTGCTGTTGGTACATCGATCCTATTTACTTTGCCATCTGTTAACAATGCACTTTTGATTCAACTCAGCAGCAATAGAGAAGCAGAAGTGAGAGGAGAAATAAAACAGGTGTTTACCTTCTTTACTTTGGTGTTTCTGATAGTGAAGATGCGGAGTGTGTAGCACGCCATTACTTTGGTTCTCTTCAGAGTCACCACGATATTACCATATTCCTCGCTGTTCTCGGTCGGCCAGTACTGGTCGCATTTTCTCTGTGAGACGCACACAAAAAGAGGACAAAGTTTAAAGAGACCATATAAAAAAACTGAAACTGTCACTGATTCTGAAACTGTAACGGTTGTGATGTTGTAACTCACTCTGCCTTTCTCCACCAGGTTAGTGATCATGACTATAATGCCGGTGTTTTGTTCCCACACCATCCGCCAGAAGTCCTCGAACGTGGACTTGAGAGGACCCTGAGCTGCGATGTAGGCCTTGGGTTTATTGTAGCCCTGTAGAGGAGAGAGGTACAGAAATATACATCACATAGAGTCGAGTCATTATGTATACCGACGTGAGGTCTGCAGTCATCACTCACATCCACATAGTTAGCATTGATGTAGTCACTGTGTTTGGAGTCTTTTCCTGCCAGAGGCCTGAGCTTCACTCGACTGTGGTCATCTGGAGGAAGAACAAGAGCTAGACAGTGAGATTCATGTCTGATGTAAGAAACCTCTGAGACCGCATGCAGATATAAAGATTTTTGAAACAATGTGGAAATAAAACATTGCCTTCACACTTCGTAACATTTTTAAAGTCATGTTAGATAACAAGATCATCAGGTTTTGAATAAACTAGAGTGCTGCTGTCATTAAAAGCACTGAAATATTCTTCAAATTTAAAATAATTCTTTTCTATTAAAAATCCTGTGAAGCTGAATTTTAAGCAGCCACAACTTTATTCTTCAGTGTCACATTATCCTTTAGAAATCATTTTAATATGCGTATTTGCTGTTAAAGAAACTATTTTATTGTAATCAATGTTGAAAACAGTTGTGTTTCTTATTAATTTTGTAGCACACTTTTTCAGGGTTCTTTTGATGAATAGAAAGTTCAAATGAACAGCATTAAAATAGAAATCTTTTGTAACATTATAAATGTATTTACTGTGACTTTTAATTAATTTAATGTATCCTTGATGAGAAAAATATAAAATACTTTCAAACAAAGAAGGCACTAACTAACGATTTTTGAACAGTACTGTAAATGAATATTTAATTAAGCATTAGTTCACCAAAAATGACATTTGTTCATCTTTAGGGTTCAAATTAAGATATTTGATAAAATTCAATAACTTTATCGACCCTCCATAGAGAGCAAAGCAACTACCATGTTCAAGACCCAGAAAAATAGTAAGGACATTGTGCCATCGGTGCTTTAACCTTATTTTTTTATGAAAGAGTGGAGGAAATTTACACATAAAAGAAGAAATTGTTGAATAAAATTATTTCTCTCGTAGCTTCATAACATTAAGGTTGAACCACTGACTATTTTAACAATGCCCTTACTACCTTACTGGGCCTTGAGCATGGTAGTTGCTTTATTGTCTTTGCGGGGTCGGAAAGCTTCATCAGAAATACCTAAATTTGTGTTCTGAAGATGAAAGAAGGTCTTACAGGTTTCGAACGACAAGAGAACGAGTAATTAATGACAGTTTTCGGTTTTGGTTGAACTATCCATTTCAATTCAAATTTAAATCCATATACTAATAATATTATTTACAATTTAAAGGAACACTCCTACTTTTTTTGAAAAATGGGCTTATTTTCCATATTCCCATAGAGTTAAATAATTGAGTTTGACCATTTTTGAATCCATTCAGCCAATCTCAGAGTCTGGTGGAGCACTTTTAGCTTAGCTTAGCATAGATCAATAAATCTGATTAGACCATTAGCATCACAAAAAAAATGACCAAAGAGTTTCAATATTTTTCCTATTTAAAACTTGAGTCTTCTTTTGAGTCATTTTTTGTGTGTCTTAGTACACAATGTGACTACAGAGATTACAACGATTTTTAATGCTTTAAAGATTTTTAAAGATGCTAATGGTCTAATCTGATTCAATGATCTATGCTAAGCTAAGCTAAAAGTGCTACCGCCTGAACCGGAGATCAGTTTAATGAAATCAAAAACTGTAAAACTCAACTGTTGAACTCTAGGGGAGTTGGACAATTAGATTACATGTTATAAAGTGATACTCACAGGCTATGATGTTAATGTATCTGTTTTTGTGCTTGTTGTCGGGGTGATTGGAGTGTTCTGATGTGATCTTCATATCTGCTGTGCAGCGCTGCACTTCCTACAACACACACACACACAGATCAAACATTGTGAATTTAATTTTCATTTAGTGTCATGCAAAAAAAAAACCTTTTAATACAGATAATACATAGAGAACAAATGTTCTCTGTTTTATCTATTGTTTTGCTTAATTGTAATTTTGTATTTCCTTATCTAATACATGTGACATGCAGTATTATACACAACTGCTGTGCATTACCGCAAACACGGTTTCAATTTGCATGTAAGCATATACAGCTGGTTCAGCAAAGCTAACATCCTGAGGCTGTTAAAAGATCTCTCAATAAACACACGAGCACTTGATGCATTCTATTAACAGCATGCTACGAAGACTCTGAGATGTTGAAGTGATGTACCGAAACACAAGAATCGGCTGTGTGTACATTAGCTGGTTGTGTGTGTGTGGACAAGCTTGTTTAAAACCACAAGATGTTTGAAAATCTGCCAGCAGCTGTTTTCAATAAGTCTCTCATCCACACACAGGCACCTGTATGGTTTCTAGTTACCTGCACCTGAACTAACCTCACCAGCATTCTGAGAAGACCAAAGAGCTGGTACTTCACAGAACATCACAGGGTAAGTCAACATTTATGAGAGGACAGTCCATCCCTGTTGAAAAAAACAGCATATGCTGGTTAGTTATGTTTTGAAGCTGGGATGCTGGTTTATGCGGTTCCTCTGCTGGTTTAAAATGGTCCTTTGCCAGCACTTGACCAGCATAAACCAGCAAAAGGACCAGCTTAAACCAGCATTCCAGTTTCAAAACATAACTAACCAGCATATGCTGGGTTTTTCAGTGACCTGTTTTGGTGCCCTGTGATGTGATCGTGTATGATGCTGGTTGTATTACATTTTACACTTGTTTTATACTAGTGTTTCAGGATCAACCCATCTAGAAAACCATTTTACTTTCTTGAGTTAAAAAGTGTTTTAAACAAACTGATTGAAAATTGTGCTTTTTATGTAAATGCAACTTTGCAGTTGACTGTAAAAAGGGAAAAAGTAGAAATACAGTTTAGGTCAAAAGTTTACATCCCCCTTTCGGAATTGGCAAAAAGATTATATATTTTACCAAAATAAGGGATCATACAAAGTGCATGTTATTGTTTATTTAGCACTGATATGACATTTTACATAATTGATGTTTACATATAGTCCACAAGAAAAAAGAATAGTGAATTTATAAAAATGATCAAGAGTTTAAATCTCCTTGATTCTTAATACTGTGATGTTATTGTTATTTTTAGTGATAGATGTTCATGAGCGCCTTGATTGTCTTGAACAGTTAAACTGTTCCACCAATTCTTTGTTTTTGCAGCATTTTTGTGAATCCTTTCCAACAATGACTGTATGATTTTGAGATCCATCTTTTCACACTGAGGACAGTTGAGGGACTCATATGCCACTATTACAGAAGATTCAAACATTCACTGATGCTCCAGAAGGAGAAACCATGCATTAAGAGCTGGGGTGTGAAAACATTTGAACAGAATGTAGATGTATACGTTTTTTAATATTTTGCTTAAAATATCATATTTTTTTCATTTAGTACTGCCCCTCAGAGGCTACAGAAGATAGCTGCATGTTTCCCAGAAAACAAAATAAGTTAAATTTACCCTGATCTTCAAAAAAGACTTAAAGTAAATAAATCTGTCATCCACTATTCTTCTCAGACTCTGATCTGTCTTCCTCCCTGGCATTCTCCATTCAATCTTCTCTTGCTTTCAGCTGAATGGCAAACTTCTCAAAGTGTCCTCTTTTCTTTTTTTCCTTTCAGTCGCTTTTCTTTATTCCCCCTAAAAACTCATACCCGAGGCACACATAATCCCTGTGCCTGTCCAGGCCTAGCCAATGGCCTTCCTCTTCTCCCTGGCTCCCATGATCGCTGCCACCCCAGCCGCTGCTTTTTTCAGCCCAGGCTGCACAAAGCCACTTGTCAGGGGCCTGGAGGGCTCCGTCCAAAAGGGGTTTGGCTCGGCTGTCTTTCCTCTTTTTCTCTGCTCAAGTAGTGGAGGCGAGAGTGAAGGGATAGGAACCACAGAGGAATCCATTGAAGGGAAACAGCACCAGAAACCCCCCTTGGAACCACTTCCCAGTGTCCATCAAGACACACACACTTTCAGAGGCACTTCCCTGTGCCAATCAAGCCACTGTGGAACAAAGAGGCCAAGGGAGGCCCTCAGAAGAACCTTAGTGACCCCCACGCCTCCCTTCTCTCCTCCTCTCATTCTCTTCTCTGAGGGAGCGAAAGTAGAAGACCTACTTTAAAACTAAACTGAAAGACTTTCCTTTGCATCATGACATGCACAACACACACGGGCTGTTCTATACTGACAAATGTATTTGTAGCAAAAAATCAATGCTGTCATACTGATTACAGTTTTTTTTTTTTATACACATTTTCAAAACTTTGCCTCTTTTTCTTTTTTAAACTTAACACACAATTACAATAAATGCACATACAAAATGCAAAATACCTCACATCTCTTGCAAAATGACGCATTGAATTACAAAAATCTGATTTTAGTAGTTTTTTAATCGAATAGATTTTTGTGCATTAAAAAAATTGTGTTGTGTTTTACAAAAAGTGTTTTATGAAATTCTTTATATAAATTATATAAATAAAAACATTGCAAATGGATGACTATTCAAGTGAAGTGACCCAAAATGAGTGGCTGGCTGTCAGAATGAATGAATCAAAAATATTCCATTTTATTTATTTATTTATTTATTTTCTGACTTGTTTGTTTGTTTGCACCTATCATAACATGCTGTTATATATTCATTCAATTTAAATTGATTCAAGGTAACTTGTCTTTGAATACACAATGGTTTTCATTCTTTATATTATAAGATTAATTAATTTGTCCCTCATTCTACTTGAAAACAGCTTGATAATCTAAGAAAAAAAGCACAGCCAAAAGCTCTGAACTTTTCAGAACCTTGTTCCACAGAGGACACATAAAACCAAGTGTGTGTGTGTACATGCAGGTGATCATTGAGGGGCTAAACATCTCAGATCGTTCATTGGCATTCATCTGTGCCACTGACAGTACAAGCTGAAGATGTGGCCCAAGACCCAATGGATAGTTAATTACAAGTCATCCTCCTATAAACTGTCGTCACATTAGTCTGGCAGAATGTTGTTGTGGTTTTCTGGCTTCTGTGCCACACACATACACACACATACATCAGAGAGAGTCCAAAAAACTGTGAAAAAAAGACAGCGTTCAGATGGCCTAATTCATTCTCAAACAGGCTGGGTTCAACTGGCTTGTCCTGTACGGCCACCTGCCAGAAATAACAAACCTCTGCGGAGGAATCCTGGCCCAGCTGTTCACAGACAGACACCAGAACCTGTCAACAGAACCACTGCAACAAGGCCGGGGCAAACCACATGAGACAGGACCTGTGTTTACAAAAGTCTGAGGGAAGACTTACAGAGACGGGATACGCCTGTAGAGTGTGTGTTTGTGTGTGATCTTACCTCAAACTCTTCTGAGAAGCCGTGTTGGTTGTTTGAGTAGAGTTCTGATACATGCTTGATAAACTGTTTAACAGGGATGGCCTCCATATCATCTGAAACAGAGAGAGACAAAAGATGTATCCGCCCTTTTCTTGTAGAAAACCATAAAACAGGAAACATCGCAAAAAAAAAAAAAACCCACTAGATCCACTGAGCTAATAATTTTCCAATATTGAAACCTGCAGTCCTTAACAGTGACTTTTCATTTTTTGGATTAAAAAATAATTGAACAATAATTGTTTTACAGTAATTATTGTAATTAATACTACTGTTTTATAATTATTTTATTCCTGATTGATCATTTAAGACTGCACAGTACGCCAGCAAAAAGTAGTTTCCAGAGCTGGTACGCTGATCCTTCTTAACTTAGCTGCTGTGCTTTGATTGGTTGACTGGCTGATTAGATAATCAACAGTTCAATGTGTCGACTATGAGGAGTCTAAGAGGATGAATGAAGGATCAAGGTTCAACTTCAGTCAGACTGGCCAGATTCACACTCTCCAGCTGACGCACACACAGTAAGCCCACAAACTGTTACTCAAATCTGGCTAAATACACACCAACAAATCTGTGAAGAGAAAAATAAACAAAAGTACCTAAAACACAAACACACAAACACGCATGGACACCCCAATAGTGCTATACATAACAGAAAAAAGCTTCTAATTGTAGTCTTTTTTCACTTGGTTCTAACAAACTAACAACTAAAATATAGAATTAAATGAACATATAATTACATATAATTAAAAGTTATGTGACCCTGGAGCACAACAGCAGTAGTAAGCTCAGGCCACTGGATGGCACTCCAGCGCCCAGCTTACTGTGTGTGTTTACCTCTGTTTTCATGCCCGGACTTATCCCCGTGAACTCATGTCTCCGCCCTGCTCATTTGTTGTCATAGTGTTTCATTTGTTGTCTCCACCCAATGACCTAGGTTCATGTGTATAAAACCCGGAAGTGCTTTTGTGTTGCCACAGTCCATTGCACTGTCGTCTTGCCACTCCATGTTTCTTTCTGTGTTTTGATCTGTTGTTACTGACCACGCCTGTTTTTGACCACTGCCTCTGTTTATGCCCTTTGGATTGTATTTACTGTGTACCGACCCACGCCTGGACTCTGACCACTCTCTCGCTGTATCTACGCTATTCCCGTCTGCTACCGATCGACCCTGCTTGTGAGACCTCGTTCTTTAATAAACAATCTGCTCTTGAATCCGAACGCCTTCTTGCCTTGCCTCTCTTTGTGACAGAATGGACCGTCAAACAGGATTCAGCGATTGTTTTGATCGACGCAACATCAGAGACTTTTCTTCGCCTCGCAGGCGGGATTATAAGCAGGTACCAGAAACACATTTACGTTCACTGTTTCAGCGCGAACGCCACATTGAGGAGTACGTCACGGATTTCATTGCTGTGTCTCATCTTGTGCATGTCAGTGAAGAGAGGATCAAACGGTACTTTCTTTCGGGTTTGGACTTGTGACACAGTGGTTCCCGTTTCACCGTTGGTGAGGTAAAGGAGGACGTTCGCATGCACACTCGCAGACGGAGCAATCACCGTGCCGCGAACATCAACGCGAACCCGTGGCTCGGCTCTCGCCTCGCCATTCGGCGAACCCCGCTCCCGCGCAAAATGGCCGCCGATCGCGAGACGCCACGCAAGATGAACACCGCACCCGAGTCTGCGCACAAAATGGCCGTCGCCATGGAACCCCTACACCTGTCACCAGCAGTCACGAACGTTCTTCCTGTTTGCTCTAGCAATGTGAGTACTGCATTTGGGGACAGCGGGGTTCATGTGAAGCATAGGGGGCTGATATCATGTATTGCGGACTCTCAGTTTATGTCTGTAAGAGCGGCTGGTCTATTTAACATCCCTCCAAAAGTCAGCATAGAGACTGTTCCTTTGTCCACCGTGTTGCCAGTGATGGCGGTTCCTAACCCGCCAGTACGGTTGCCAGAGCCGTCTAAAATACTCACGGTCTCTAACCCCCCAGATAGCGGGTCCCAGTCCCGTTTCACTGTTTAGCAAGCCATGTAAAGTTCTGTTGGTCCCGGTTTTACAGCCTAAGAGGCTGTTTCATGCCCAGTCAGTCCCGGTAATACAGCCAGGAGTGCTGTTTCCTGCTCAGTCGATTCAGGTTTTACAGCTGGAGGAGCTGTTACCCGTCCTAGCGATCCCTGAAACGCTAGTGACGGGTTCTGACATCACAGCACGACGAGAGGGGTCGTGTTCAGCTTAGCCAGTCCCAGTTACGCAGCCTGACGAGCTGTTGAAGGTCCTCGCGGTTCCTAGCCCGCAAATAACGTGTCCCACTCCCGTTTCACGGTACGAGGAGCCGTGTATTGCCCAGTCGGTCCCGGTTGCACAGCCTAACGAGTTACTGAAGGTCCTCGCAGTTCCTAGCCCGCACATAACGGGTCCCACTCCCGTTGCATGGTACGAGGAGCCGTGTCCAGTCATGACGATTTGCGATTTGGTTTTCGTGTGGCCGGATCCGCCAGATCCCATCTTTGATCCCGATCCAGGGTGGCCGGATCCGCCGGACCCGGTCTGTGATTCGGACCCCTGGTGGCCAGATCCGCCCGCGCCAGCGGGTGAGCCGTCAGAGATCCTCGCGGTTTCCAGTCCGCATCTGTCGGGTCCTAGCCCCGAATCACGGTCCGAGGAGCCGTGTTATGTCCCGGTTTCACAGCCAGGAGAGCTGTCAGAAATCCTCGCGGTTCCCAGTCCGCATCTGTCGGGTCCTAGCCCCGAATCACGGTCCGAGGAACCATCAGAAACGTTGGTCTCGACCCCTGAGGTTCCGCCAGTGGCTGCACACCCTCCGGAGAGGTCAGTTAACTCTCCAGAGGTCCCGCTGGTGGCTGCACAACCCTCAGACCCAGTTCCCCAAGCCTCAGGGCTTTTGCGCTGTCCGGTCCCGTCTACGGAGGGTCTATCAGTGGCTGTACGACTGCCGGGGATGTTGACTCCGGTCATGGAATCCCCAGGGGCTCCGCTGATGGCTGCTCGGGCTCCGAGTCGGGCCCGTCAGACCCTTAATGTCTCTCTGCTCCTCTGTGCAGTTCAGTCGTCTAGTCCGCTTTGGTGGTCGTCTCCTCCGCCTGATTCACCCAAGTGGGCGTTCCCGCCACCTGATCCACCCTGGAAGGCTTCCCCGCCGACAGCTCCGCCCAGGAGGACGTCTCCGCCGCCTGCTCCGCCCCGGTTGGCTTCTCCGCCGCCTGCTCCGCCCAGGAGGACATCTCCGCTGCCAGCTCCGCCCCGGTGGGCGTCTCCGCCGTCTGCCCCGCCCAAGTGGACTTCTCCGCCATCTGCCCCGCCCTGGTGGGCGTTCCCTCCGGCTCCAAAGTCGGGAGCGTCTAGAAGCCGCTCCTTAAAGGGGGGGCTATGTCACGATCAGCTGGAGGTGCCAGCTCAGGCCACTGGATG
>JAUMHE010000060.1:4366793-4383677 GCA_032359235.1 Enteromius mattozi | reverse complement strand
TTTCCTGTAACTCTGACTCTGTGTGTGTGTTACAATAAATGTCTGCATTTGGATCCGAACGCCCCCGTCTCCATCGTGACACTATGGGTCTAAATGATCTATTTTCTTTTTATGCCAAAATAGGAAATTAAGCAAATATCATTTTCCAAATAGACATTTTGTAAATTTCCTACCGTAAATATATGAAAACTTTTAATTAGTAATATGCATTGCTACGAACTTCATTTGGATTTTTTTTGCACACTCAAGTTTCCAGATTTTCAAATATTGCCCTATCCTAACAAACCATACATCAATGGAAAGCTTATTTATTCATATAAATATGTATAAACCTCAACTTTAAAAAATTGACCGTTATGACTGGTCTTGTGGTCCAGGGTCACATATATTTACTAGAAGTATGGTTACTAATTACTAATTATTTCTTCAATAAATTATTATTCTAATATAATATAATATAATATAATACAATACTGTTTATTAATAATAACTACATACACTACCAAGTTTGAAGCTCAAAATTTTGAAGTTGGTAAGATATTTTGATTTTTGAAGAAAGTATCATATTTATCAAGCCTGCATTTATAAAAAACAATCAAACAAACAAACAAACTATAATAATCATAATATAAAAATGATAATATTGTGAAATTTTCTTATAATTTAAGATTTGTATTTTTATTTAATTATTGATGCAAAGCTAATTTTTAAAAATATATAGTTTTTTACCTTTTTTGGGGGATAGAAAATGTACTGCATTTTCTTCAGGATCCTTTTATGAAATTTTTTCATTTATTTGAAACAACCCTTCTGTAACATTATAAATATCTCTATGATAATCTAAATCTAAATATCTATAAATATTTCACTGACCCAATTTTTTTTTTTCAGAATGGTAGTGTATAATAATTAAATGAATAAAACTTTACAACAGCTTACAATTCCATGACCTAAGCCCAACACTATCTAAAGCTTCTGACACTAATAAAAGGCGATCCACGCACCTTCTGTCTTTATCCTAAAATGCCTACAACTGAATACAGCTAACAAACAAATTTTGGCACCCCTGGATGCCAGAAACTGGGAAACCGAGCCAGAAACTGAAGGCCCTATTTAGCAGGAAAGCGTCCGTGTTTGAAAGGACAGTGAACTTGAAGCGCCATAGGAGCCGGAGCCAGCGAAGAGAGAGGCTGCTGCCCACACTAAATGGATCTGTGTAAATACAGAGGCCAGCCCTCGCCAAGCTGGAACACAGATGCCCAAATTGGATTGAGGGCACCATGCCACCGTTATTGTGAGCCGTGCCACAGCGTAACAATGAAAATTGCTTCCAATGAAGTGCTTATGGAAAAGCCTAAGCAAATCAATGGCTCTCGATGCATTAAGATCTGGGTTCTACTACACTGACTAACCTGGACCTGAAACCTTCAGACCCTGAAAATCACACACTGCCCGCTTCTATTCCACTAGGCTCTGCACTAATGATTTACCCACACACACATACACACCGGCCAGTCAGATGAAGCTGTTTTCTTGGCTCTAATCTTTAGGGCTAATGTGTATGTGTGTAAAAGTGTGTGTACATGCCACAGTCCAGATAAACAGCCCTTGTCTTCTCTGTTAACCGCACAGACCCTGAACAGGACGAACAGGGCCATGTCAAATAGCTGTGTCTATATTCAACAAACTCTTCAGTGTAGCGCACACTCATCAGATCCAGCTTACAGTAAACATGACATGGCCAGTCATTCCAGAAAATCGCCTTATTAACAAAACAGGGACAGCATTTCAAACCAATCATTCACCACTGGCTGCTAGCTATTTGCTTGAGTGTTTTGAGTGGTTGCTAGGGTGCTGCTAGGGCATTCCTAGGGCGGTTTAGTAGTTGCAGATGGTTGTGAGGACATTTCTAAGTAGCTGCCAAGGCGTCGGTAGTCCAGTAGTTTCTTTGGGGATTTTGTTGGTTTTTAGGACATCGTTGCATCTCATTACTAGTTTTACTTGATCTTAGTGCTGCATTCGTCACTATAGATCATGCCATACTTTTAATCAATAGATTAATTATATACAGGTATTCAAGGACAGGCTTTACAATGGTTTAGATCCATTTTGTGTATTTAAATGGAAAGTCATCTCAATTATCACAAGTAAAGTATGGAGTACCACAAGGATCTGTCCTAGGTCCTCTGCTATTTTCTATATACATGTTGCCCCGTGGTAATAATTAATTTCCACTGCTATGCAGGTGATACTCAACTATATTTCTCAAGAATACCACATGAAATTTCTAAATTATCTAAGCTAACAGAGTGTATAAAAAATGTAAAAGATTGGATTAAACTCAGAAAAGACACAGATATTACTTATTGAACCACAAAACTGTACACAAAACTGTACACAGAATCTCTTGATTATGTAGTGCCACTTTCAGTTCCCTCTCCTGTTTGTCTTGGGTATATAAATTATTATTGTTTATTATTTTGTGTTTTAAATTGTTTACAAATACTTATGGTTTTGGGAGCAATAAAACTTTTGTGGTGCTAATTTGATGTCCTGTGTTTATCTTGTCACTTTTACTTAAGCTTTCAATCTCAATGTTACTCCTTTTAAATTCCTAGACAACAATTCCATCTAAGGTCGTAACACTCTTGGATTACAATCTGCAACTAGACGGATGTACTGTTACTTCCTCTACAGTCAAAAATCTAGATGTTATAATAGACAGCAACTTGTCTTTCGAAAATCACATTTCCCATGTCACAATAACAGCATTCTTCCATCTTAGAAAAATGGCTAAGCTATGAAAAATGTTACCTGTTTCTGATGCAGAAAAGCTAATTCATGCATTCATGACCTCTAGACTGGACTATTGTAATGCACTGCTAGCTGGATGTCCTGCATCTTCAACAAACAAGCTACAAATAGTCCAAAATGCCGCTGCTAGAGTCCTTATCAGGTCAAGAAAATATGATCATATTACTCCAATTTTACAGTCTCTGCACTGGCTACCTATTAAGTTCTGTATCAGTTACAAAATATTATTACTCACCTATAAGGCCCTTAATGGTTTAGCTCCTCCATACCTAACTAGTCTTCTACCACGCTACAATCCAACAGGGTCTCTAAGGTCATAAAACTCTGAACTTAGTAGTACCTAGGATAGCAAAATCCACTAAAGGAGAGCTGTTTCACATTTTACCCCCAAACTCTGGAATAGCCTTCCTGACAACGTTCGGGGTTCAGACACACGCTCTCTTTTTAAATCTAGACAAAAGACACATGTCTTCAGCCAAGCATTCACATAATGCATCTCATAATATTTGCACTACAGTTATTTTGAATTAAACGCACATTATTATTATTGTTTAGCTTGGGTTGAACAAACAGTTTTTGCTTGAATGGAACAGCAGCTACGCTAATTATGTCTCTCTTTGTTTCTCTGTTTCTGTCAAGGGATTAACATCCTGTGGTAACTAGAAACTTTACAAGCTTCAGGCTGGATCCAACACTTAAATGACCTGAGATGACCGAACACCTGAGAAGAGATGATATCAACCCTCTCAGAGGATACCAACCCTCAGACAATATACAGAATTACCAAATTTTGCCATAAGTGAAATATATTACATTTCTACAATATATAACCATATTGTAGAAACCTAATTTCCTGTAAAGCTGCTTTGCAATGATTCATATCGTAAAAAGCACCATATAAATAAACTTGAATTGAATTGTTAGGTGGTTGATATGGTGTTTCTAGCCAGACAGTTACCTGGGTGTCATGGGTGGTTATTAGGATATTGTTAGGTGGTTTCCAGGGCGTTGCTGGCCAAGCAGTTGCATGGGTGTTGTGGATGGCTGCTAGATCTTTGTGTGATGGTGGCTGTTGGCATGTTCTGAGTGGTTGTCAGGATATATCAAAGTGGTTGCTAGAGCTTTTCCAGCCAGGCAGTTGCTTTGGTGTTGTTGATGGTTGCTGGGGTGTTTCGGAATGATTGCTAGATGTTCCTAGGATGTTGTGGGTAGTTGCAGGTGGTTGTCAGGACATCATTATATGGCTTGCAGGATGTTGTTAGCTAGGTAGTTTCTTAGGTGATTCTTAGGCGGTGATTGCTAGGGCATTAATAGAGTGTTGTTGTTGGTTTCCATGCAGAGCACTGATGGGGTTATGAGGATGTGGTTGCTGAAGTATTCTAAATAGTTTGCTAGGATATTGCTAACTGGTTGCTAGGGCATTGCTGTGGGTAGTTTTTCAGTGTATTAAAAGGGTGTCATGGGGAGCTGACATACCTTTATTAGGCGTTGGGGATGATGGAGAAGTCTTTGCTTAAAGGTCGCTGGAATGTTATGAGTAGTTGCTAGGGTGTTACTAAATGGCTGCTAGGGGATTAATAGGGTGTTTTTCAGGACATTACTAGGTGTTTGCTAGAGCTTTACTAACCAGGTAGATGCTCAGGTGTTCTTAATGGGTGCGAGGGTGTTCTGTTGTTATTGCTATTCCTTCCATGTAAGTCTAGGGGATTTTTTTGCCATTTTATAAGTTTTAAAAGTGTCTGCGTGGACAGTCCACTTATAACAAGGTAGACACAAAGTGAATGCTGAGACCAAATGAGTCCTATATACGGTACTGTGCATGTGTTGAATTCATCTGTTCACGCTTCTCTGCAGCTAAGTATATTTTGAAAGCTGTGCAGACAAGGCTATGCACAAGATGGAGTGAAACACAAGAAATTAAGTATATCCAGGCATCTAGGGCTAAGACTTTCAAACAGTGTGCAAGCACAACACAATATAAGAAACAAAGAGAGAGAGAGAGAAACATATGAAATCAACCAAAAGGTGGCACTACACCCAGCTTGTGAACACAGCTGTTTTCCTCCCAGTCTTCCAGAAGCTGAAAACTTGATTAGAGCCACTGTCAGAATCAATGTAGCAATGGATTTTTAGATTCTACACTAATAGCACAGAATAACAGTCTGTAGAGAGCACAGAGTTAGAGTCTATTCCACACAAACACACACGCTGAGAAGACAGCCACAGCTTTGTTCAATCTTAGCACTGTTAAAAATCTTATGTAATCCAACCTTTTACCCATAACACTATGCAAGCAAGAAAGGCACATGCATACAGTGTTTCATATCACTACACTGACATTAGATCATATCAACGCTGCTGTTATCTATGACTTCTTCCGCACCTGAGACTGGATAAGAGTGTCTTTAGGTCATTTAGGTGTTTGACTGATCTGAGATCTGTTAGAAATCTCTTACCTGGGATAGGGATGACCGGGATGCTTTCATTGGGCACAACTCTGGGCGAGTTACTGTCTTCGACGTAGAAATGAGCCGTTTGGAAACACCTCCTGCGGAAGAGAGACAGCCCAGTGATGTAATGGCTGTTCAGCACTGCTTTAGAGTTTCCATGAGGAGTGGTTTAGGTAACAATCCCCACCAGAGTAAACACACACATGCTGCTGGATACGTATGACAGGATCAAGATGAACTTTGAACCTTCTCTTCAAAGAGCAAATCAAACACTCCAGCCAGAGATTACAGTCTTACACTTCAAACACTACGTAGAACGTCAATACACATATATACAATACAATAAAAAAAGTATGACTTGTGTTCCGTGGAATAAAAAGGTGGGTTGTTTTATGGCAAACTGCCCAAACAGTTCTTTTTTATCCATACTTTTATGATTTTTATGAGGCCATTTTCATTCCTCATCGTCTGTCAGTGCTTAGCCCAGTAACTTTATATTTAGCCCCTGGAAATCAATTTTTATCATGGAAATAATGAAAAAAAAAAAAAGTATTTTACCCCACTGTAATGGGATTTTCACTGGGAATCTCCCTTGAAAAGCAATTGGGCTACCTGGCAACCCTGTCATCTGTAGAGAAAGAACAGCTTGAACATTCTACTAAACTTCTCCATTTGTGTTCCACATCAGAAATTAAGTCATAGAGATTTAAAAATTGACTGATTTAGGCGAGTAATTGATATGATAATTCTACTTATGTTTTAATTTAAAATTCTGGTTACACTTTATTTTGATAGTCCACTTCAGAAATTCTACTAACTATAAGTAACTTTGTAACTACATGTCAAGGACATGCCAGCTAATTACCATTCATTTGTAACTTCATGTCTACTAACTCTCAGAGTAGACTCTTAGGGTAGGTTTAGGGTTAGTAGAATAAGTTGACATATACTTGCATAGTTTCTGATAGTCAGTACGTTGTATGTTGTGGACCCATTAAAATAATTAGGGAATAAATTGTGGACCATTTCTTTAACTAAAACGTCTATCAGCTGTCTGCATGAAGTCAATTTAAAACACAACACACCAAATTACAAAGTCAACAAACTCTTAAAGAAACTCAGACTGTCAGGATAAATTATTGGCAGTAGTTTCCAGACTGAGAGCTGTAAACGGGTTTTACCTCTTTCTTTGGCTTTGCAAGAAAAGCAATAAGCAGGTAAGAAACCAAATCCATAGAAACAAACAGAAAGAGCAAGACAGTGAGAGATTAAAAGGTTGTTCTAAAGTTAAAAAAACTCCAAGTTTTGGACGTCAACCCGATAAGCCAGCGGGAGTCTGGTCTGTCCTACCTGTACTTGATGCACACCAGAGAACATAAGCTGTTCATCCCTGCAAAGAACGAGGGATTTTAGGAGAGGTGAGTGACTGAAGGCTCCACATGCTGCCGCTGAGCAAACAGAGCAGTGAGAGAACGAGAGAACGAGAGAGAGGAAGAGGGGGTGGAGAGAGGGCTGGTCCTGGTGTATCACATGCACAGGGCTTTACACAAGAGCCAGAGCTGCTGGGGTCAGACGTGAACAGTTCACTGATCCCAGATCAGTCTAGAACCCATCTGATAAACCACAGACACCTGCTGCCTTTCCCTCTGTACACACACACACACACACCCTTCCAGATGGACAATCCTTTGTGTGCAACTACTTGAGCTGAACTCTTTTTAACTCTTTTTTTTCTGTCCAAAAGAATGAAGAATAGCACAACAAAACGTACAGGAACTAACGGCATCAAAATAGAGTAAGGATTAAATTTGGACTTCATTTGTATTATTGACTAGAATTTGTGGAAATTACAAAGTGGAAATTATACACATGCACACAGTAATATAAATATATATATATATTTAAATGAATGCATATATTTAAAAAAACTGTATATTCGTATATTAAATATGCAGTATTTTTATATCACATAAACTATATAAATATATATGTGTAATTATTATCAAAATATATACTGTATGTGTATGCATTTATATCTTCATAATAAATGTACATACACAGACATATTACACAAACAAAAACTTTTATTTCGGATGCGATTAACTGTTTGACAGCACTAATCTATATATATATATATATATACATACACAGTCAATAACATGCTTTTTACTATTATTTTTTCATATTACTATGTAGGCTTCATTTTTTAATAAAAAAAAATAAATAAATAAATAAATACATATATATTTATATTTAATCCCACATATATATTTACTCCCACTCTTTGTTGTAGATCTCAAATCTCTGCTATTTAAATGTAGCGTGCTGGTTACATTTGAATATGCAAAAATGAATGAGATCTGAAAGGTGTTCGGGAAGAATTTTACAGAATAACGACCTGTTCTTGACAGAAAGGTTATATTTATAGTACTTTTTTTGTCCTTCGTGGAGTTCGACATGCAAACATGAAAAGTACTGTAACTGACAGTTTTTTTTCTATTACTTAAGCCCAGCCTAAATTACAATGTAAAACCCAGCGCTGCACTGTAAATAATCTTTAGCTAAAGCCTGTCTTAAGAGCGTCAGGTGAATCTACACGCTCAACAGGTCTGATCTGTGGAACAAAAGCACTGCCAGGGCGGTCAGGAAATACTTTAGCTAGTTATAGTATAGATAATTATCACTCCACTTTAACCAGTCCAACTGGACATTATGCTAAGGCCTTTCATTCAGCTTCAAAAGAACAATTGCATTGTTTAACACAATAGTTTTTTTATTCAATAGATAAAAGAATAAAAAGTTTCCATGGTTTGTGTGTGTGTATGTGTGTCAGTGAGCTGCTTGCTGTCAACATACTGTAGTTACAGTCAGAAAGATTCATCACACAACCTCAGAAATAACTGATTCACAAATAAAGAGCTGAGTCTGACGTTAGAATGTTGCTAAGATATCAACACAACAAACAATGTTTTTTAGTCCATTTGTAATTGGAATGCAACAGATTACCATATTTTTAGTGAATCTATTAAATATATTATCAACGTACATATGCTCAAGTTTTCTCAACCTATTTTCATTGTTTTACACATAAAAATAGAATTTAAGGACCAAACAAGAAAGACTAATAATTCAAGATATATCGTGCAATCTTGTTTTGAATGAAGATATGTTGTTTTAAGGACTTTTTTAAGGTTCTTTCAAAAGCACGTGTTGAGAAATTGCTTTTTCAAGTGTAAATGATTATTTGACTCTCCCCTGACACCACCACAGGAAGTGACACATCCTAGTTAATGTTTCCAGGTGGACTTCAGACATATATTATATAATACAATTGTAAATAATATTTTTGAATATTCTAAAAAAAACCTTTTAAGTTGTTTCGGCTGAAAATATCAGGTATTTTGTTGTAATAATAATAATAATAATAATAATAATAATAATAATACTTTATTTAGCTTTATTTTAGTTTAGTTTTTGTAATAATTCGCTTAAATTCAGTTTCATTTCAAATAATGACATTGCTTTTTAATAGTTTTAGTAGATGAAAGCAACATACATAAAACTCAAGTGCAAAGTACAGCAATTTTATAATGAGCTATCATGTATATTCAATGATTTACTCATCTGCCATAATAATATCTTACATTATCTTTATTATATTTGATTATTCTCTATATTTATAATAATGATTTATTCTGATGCTCAGACTGTAATTCATTATTTTTTTTAAAAGAAAATAGTAATTATTTTTTACATTTTATTATTTCATTATTAACATTATTTATTCATTTAACTTATTTTTTTAAATTAAATTAGTCAGCTCTATAGTTTCCACATGCACATGTAAGAATGTGTGTGTGAAGACATATTCACTTGTATTGCTGGTGTGAACATATGGCGAGACATACATAAATGCATACACACACACTTACAGTGACAGAAGGTAAGGATATCTGATCTGATACAGACTTAGACATTAGCGTGTATGCTAAGGGTAATCTCAGTCAGTCTACTGAACAGATTACACTTAAAGACCCTCACACACACACACACACAGACTGTTACAGCTGTTTTAATTCCCAGCAGATTCACAAAACATTTCTCAATATTCATAGCATTTGATCAACTACAAACAGCATCAAATAATAGTTGATGTCTTCAGCAGTACTATGAGTGCTATGACAGATGTATGCTCTCTCTGTGGAGGGTTTTGTGCCTGGTCAAGTGTGTTTGCGTGGATGTGTGTGTTATCGAGCAGTAGAGGATTTGGCGGTGGTTCCGCAGCTCAAAATATTTCACGACCCCCTGCTACTGTATGGCCCTTGAGCTCCAGAGGAGGGAGCAGATGGCCGTTTGTGGCCCAGGGCGGAGAGCCCAGACCTGAGGAGACAGTGCTGGCACAGGCCTGCTCCAGAGCTGTTTGCTAAACCGAGACATCGTGTGATCAAAACCCCTGAGAGACTTTATCAGCTGGCCACTAGAGAGGAGAACAGATCCAGAGAGGAATATGAGTGCAAACGAATAAACACACACACTCAACTACACTGCCGTTCAGAATTTGAGTAAACAGTCAGAATCAGTTTAATGTTTAAAGAAGTCTCTTCTGTTAATCAAGGCTGCACCTATTTGATAAAAAAATGCATAAATATTATTGCAATTTAAAATAACTGTTTTCTATTTTAATGTGATGTAAACTGAATTTTCAGCATCATTACTCTTATATTACTTATTACTTATATTGTTAGAAAAATAGTACAAATATCATATAAAATAATAGAAAAATAAGTTAAGCAGCACAGTTGTTAATAACAATAGCCAATGCTAATAATAAGTATCAAATCAGCATATTAGTGTGATTTCTGAAAGATCATGTGACACTGAAGACTGTTCTTAAATAGAAAACGGCTATATTAAATTATAATATTTTACTATATTGCTGTATATTTGATTTTATCACTTTTCACTGAATAATAATGCTGGAAATTCAGCTTTAATCACAGGAAAAAAAACATTTTAAATACACTGAATTAGAAAATAGTTTTTATGAACTATAATAATATTTCACAAATACTATTTTGCTGTATTTTTTATTAAATAAATACAGTCTCTGTGAGATTCAGAGACATCATTCTAAAACATCAACTCCAAACACTTGAATGGTGATTTACACACTCACTATAACACACACACACATATGAAGCCAGATTCACTCAGTCTGGGGTGTGACCATGGAAACTGGGCCCCAAGAGCCGGTTCTATAGCACCTGAATGGCTTCGGAGGTGCCCTAAGGGAAGAGTACAGCCTCTCTCTATCTTACTTACCCTCACAAGAGACACATCACCTGCACTTTACACACACACACACACTCCTAACTGCTTTTCATTCCAGCCCAGGGGATGCCAGGGGCCCCAGAGTGATAAACTAGCAGTTACAGGATCCAAACACACACACACACACAGAGCTATACACCAACATACACATGTCTGCCAAACTCTAACGCAATAAACCAGATGAAGTGTTTAAGAGAGTCCATCCATCCATCTGTCTGTGTGAGTCTCCGTGATTCAATCAGAGAATCAGGAAATCAGTGCTTCACTCGGACTCCGGCAGTCCGGCAGTTTGTCAGAGATTCATAGAGTCTGAACGCAGCAGTGAATGTGTCAGTGTGGATGAGTGTCTCACCTCCAGTAAACCAGCACGGCCAGCAGTAGAATGAGGCAGAGGAAGGTGAGTGCCGACACCACTACCAGAGGAATAATCCACTCCATCCGTGCTGAAGCAGGCACTGGGTGCATGCTGGAGACTATGGTACGCTCTGAAACACACACACACACACATGCACACACACATTACTATCAACGCACCGGACAAACAGCAAACAGAGGCTGTGTTTCAAAACCTATTTAGCCAACAATTACTACTGTTATTGTCATCATCAGTAATAACACACTTGCAATAATTTCATAAAGTTACATGATTTAGTTAGTCCTAATATGATATTCAATTAACAAATTGCTGAAATTTCATTTACAAACATTTATCCTACACAGAATACATCAAAATAATGCTTATAAAACATTCAAAACAAATGCAAAATAACAATATCAACGTTAAATATAATGATTTATTACCTATTATTATTATTAATGACATTTATTATGACTAATAATAATAATAACTTGTGATAATTTAATAATAAAGTACATTACTAATTTATTCAAAACAGTCATTTAGATTGCTAAAAGGCAATAAACATTTGTTTCAATCAAAATTCAAAATAATGTTTAAAAAACATTAATTATAAAAATATCAACTTCAACTATTATTATTATTATTATTATTAATACTTTTTATTAGTAGTAACAACAACATTTATTATTAAGAGATACATTATTAAAATAATAAAAATATAACAATTTAGATTTTTACACAATATTTACTTTATATTTAAAAAGCAAAAATATATTACTTAACAATTTCAATAATATAAATAAATAAATAAATAAAGTTTCAAAATAAATGAATTTTATATAAAGCATGAATTACAACAATATCAACATAATAATAACAATAATAATAACAATAATAATATCACAAATACAGCTGCAGTATTTTAATAATAAAATTACATTAAATTATTAAAAATAAAACAATATTAAATTAGATCCATTTTATACAAAATTTACTCATTCAAACATTCAAAATAAAAATGCAAATGAATGATGAATCAAAATAAATACTTATTTTGCCAAGTAAAAGTGTTTCTAGATGAACTTGTTTTGTTTGTCCAGGAACATTCTAGTGATAGGTTGTTCTGATCATGATTGTAAAGCACACATCAGTTCAGAGAGGATTGGCCAGCTGAACTCTGACTCCTTCCCTAAAACCTTACTGGTTGATAGGAATGCTGTTCCAGGACTAACAAGGATGTTGAAACAGGAACACATCCCACTTGGCAAGATCATGGTCTCCCTACCAGTCTACAGCTAACACACACACACACACACACCCAACAGTCCCAAACCATCATCGGAAACCACAGACTCAGATCCCAAACATACGAAAAGAGAGATCAGTAACCTGCAGCCCCCCTCGGGTGGTCCAGGACAGCATGCTGCTAACTAATCCATGCTGCTACAGCCTCAGCACGGTCAGACACAGACCCGCAGTCACGCGAGGACTCTCACACACACACACACACACACACACTATAGGAACATAACTCTAGTGCCATGGAGCTAAATATGGAGTTTCTCTGTTTCTTTCTTGTTTTTTTTAAACTCCCTGCAGCTGAAAATGTTTTCTGCTCTCATCCTCTCTGGACCGGAAAACTAGGCCAACCCTCTGCCTCCGAAACAAATAGAGGGGACGGAAAGCAAGATGGAAGGATGAGAAGAGAGAGGATGAGGCAGAGGGAGAGACAAAGAGAAACAGAGAAAGATGGGAAATAAAGCACAAATAAACGAGAGTGAAATGAAGCCATCATTGAGCAGGGGATGCCAACAAGACCATGAAATGCATGAACTCAATGTTTATTGAGAAGAAAATGAATTTAACATTTCCTGGTGAAAAGATGAGTGCTGCTGCACATGCAAAACCTGCCAAGACAATGCTAGTGTGGTGTGAAATGACATCCATTTCTAACATCTCGAATTCATGAGAGTGTACTCATTATATATATATATACATATATACATATATATATATATATATATATATTCATAATTAAAAAGTAAATGAATTGTTGTGCCGTTAAGTTTTGGAGAGTTGCACCACATGACATTTTAAAACTGAACTAACATTGACATAAAGAGATTAAATGATCTGATATCTATCTGCGATGGGTCTGCTTGTTTCTGTATTTTGGCCACACCACATGACACCACGTTGTTTTTCACATGTTCTTTTCACCATTATAATATCAGGACAGTTGTCTCACCCTGACATTTTTCATTTATTGAATAAAATGAATGAATCTGAATGCCTGACTGCCATTTTTAATCGATTTAAATAAAAATGTATACTTTTAGACCAAAAATATTTGTGTCATGTCGTTGCTTTTCAGAAGTTTTTCTCAACTAGGGGGAATCAGCAAACTTCCAAAAGGGTTTTAAGATCATTTAAAAAGATAAACAAGCATTAAAATAAGCTACACCACTAAAACAAGATACACCTCCAAAGGTTTGTTTAAAAAACTGTTATAACTCCATGACAGTTTATTTTAGCTATTATACAGTACTATTATAGTTTTTATTAATAATTTGAATATTGAATATTTTGAATTCCAAAGTTTTTATAAATTTAAATGTACTAACTATTTAGTGTTTTTGTCATTTTTAAATTTTAAAAGTAAAACACAAACAATTAAATGAATGAATAGATGAATAAATAAATAAATATTAACACATTCAGTAATAAAATAAAATATAATAAAATAATTAAGAAATAATTTATTCATTTAATTTTGTTTGTGTTTTACTTTTAGTTATAGTTAGCTATAGTTTTTTCATGACCATTTTCATATGTTTTATTTATATATATATATATATTGTTCAAGGTTTTCTGCTTTTAAATATTTTAATGGAGAACATATGGGGATATTTAAGTAATCATTTTTTAAAATTCATATACATTAAATCACGAACAACTGGAAAAGTTATTTTGACCTTCAAATTTTTTTTGTCGACAATAGTGAACCTTGGACTCTACTAAAAAAAAAGAAAGTAATGAGGCTAGAAAAAAGTTTTGTTTCTAACCTGTAAGTATTGAGAAAGGAGGCACGTGTTTGCGGTCTTCTCTGCTGGGTTTGCTGGTAGAAGCCGTGTCATCTGGGGTCTCTATCGCTGCTGTCACATTATCATCACCCACTGGATCTCTGGTTGGCAGGACCTGTGTTTCCTCTTCCCGTATTGTGACACTAGATGGCGCTGTGGAGTTTTCTCCTTTCTCTTTCGCCGTTGAATCAGGCGCTTCTGCGGGTGGATCTTTTGTCACTGAGCTGTTCGTCTGCTTTTCAACATCGTCTGGAACTCTGGCATCTTTACTCTCGGCACCTTTCTCCTCATCCTCTTCCTCTTCTTCTTCTCCATTCTTTTCTCCATCCTCGTCCTCACCCTTCCCTCCCTTTTCTCCTCCATCGTCCGATCCGTCGTTCTCTGCAGCTGTGGTGGCATCTGCGTCAGAGGTCGGTGAGGAAGGCGCTTCTGTGGTGGTCACCATGGGTTTGGCCGGGGTCTGGCGGCTGGAGGGTGGAGGCCTGCTGGGCCAGACGGAGCTGGGGAAGGAGGAGATGACCCCACCACTGAAACCCAAACCCGCCAGGAGGGTGCTGGTTACCACAGACGCCACCGTCGCTTGGCTGCCGCTGGAAGAGGGGCCGATGCCGGTGGCCATCGAAACGAAGGAGAACGGAAGACCTGAGGAAGTCCAGGTGGAGGAGCCGGAGCTGATGGGTGCCATGTCTGCCGAGGACGCTGGGGACACAGTTGGCTAGAGACAGGAAGAAATGACATTTTATTGACATCTACAGTACATTGATTCCAAAAGAGAAAACATGTGCACATCATGTCAGTAAAACAGACCTGATATAAGCCAGGTGAAGACCAACAAGAATAACAGGCCATTTCTGAAGAATCTTTTTCATGTATAACTATAGATTTGCATTGATTTCTAATAATTATATCTATAATAAATTTTGTATTAATCCTTCTAAAATAAATATCAGATAAAAAAAAATAAATGATTATTGTACAAATATAAATTTTTAATAGTGCTGTCAAATGATTAATTGCAATTAATCACATCCAAAATAAACGTTTTTGTACATAATATATACATGTGTGCTATATTTGTATATATATATATATATATACTGTATATTTATACACCCACACAAGCATGCATTTATTTCAGAAAAATATGTTACACTTATATATTAAATATATTTATTTTAAACATAAACTATTTGAATATAATTTGAAGATGTAAGCACACGTAAATATTTTCAAAATATATACTGTATGTGTGTGTATATATATACATATATATATGTATATATAAAATACACAGAAGGCACACTTATATTATGCAAACAAGAATTTTTATTTTGTATGCGAATAATCGTCTGACAGCACTACTTTTTAATATATATTCCTATTAAAATGATTATAAAACCATTATTTGTAATACATATATTTATATTACTTTACAAGAAATAAAAATGGTTAAAAACAAAAGCCTTTAGATTTTTCAGGCCATTTTCAAACCAAAAACTGTATATTGGATAATACAGACTTGCAATAACTGTATAAATGTGCATTTATGCTTTCTTATTATTTATTATTATATATATATATATATATATATACACACACACACACACACACACACACACACATACATAAACATACACAATAAATAATAAAATAAATATATTTTAAAATCTGTATTATTTTTTTTATATTTATTTTATATATATATACACATACATATATATATATTAATATTAATAATTCATGCACTTTCAGTATCATTATTAAAAACATTCTTTGTAATAAAAATATTTACATTATTATATAAGAAATAAACATTAATAATATACATGTACATTATATTTGTAGTGTGCCTGCTGCCACCTGCTGGACAGATGTGAACTTACCATCCCAGTTTTGACTATTCTTGTTCCCTCAAATATCCTGGTGGTGTTGGCTACCACAACAAAGAAGACAAACATGAATGAGACGGAGCACTTTAAAAAAGCACCACCTAAACTAGTATTCATTAAAGCCGTGTGTGTGTGTGTGTGCAGGCGTAGCTCTGTACCTCTGAAAAGCATGCTCTGGCTGAAGTCACTGCGCTTGTCGTTTAGACACACGGCCTGGACGCGGAACAGATACAGCACATCCGGCGACACCGGGGTGATGACGGCCTCCTGAAGCACACACACATAGTGACACATATACAGTGAACATACAATACGTCACGGACAGATACGCCTCTGAAGAGTCAGTCTGGATGGTTATCATCTGAAGCTTCCAGTCAAAACCCAAAAGAAGAATGGTTGACACACTTTGAAGTGTAACCTCTCCTGACAGAGGTCTGGAGGATGAAAGTGAACAGCTTGTTCTCTTCTCCTTCACTTGACGGTAACACCTTTCTTCTCAAGTCATTAGCATTGAAAATAGACAGTCTCTATCAGTCTCTCCCTCACATAACATTCATTACCACCTAAAGCACCTCTGAGCTGCTCAGCTGGGACAGAAAGAGATTGGGATTCAGCGAGAGAGGCGGTAATTTATTTTTAAAGGCTGTTTATATAATGTACACCTTTATCTATAATTTACACAACACTATCAGGACGTTTCTGAGACCACACTAATATACATTACATTTTTGATTAGTATATAGTCAATGTAAAATGAACTACATCCCTGTAAATGTAGTGTGTAATAAAATTAGAGGACACAGTATTTAATCTGATTCTTTATTAGTTGTGTTTCCTAAGGCAACCATCACTTATTATTTATAACCAGATGAATAATGATATTTGTTCTGTTTCTACCATGGGATTGCCATCCCGTGGTAACTAGGAATTCACAAGCTCCAGCCTGGATCCAGAAC
>JAUMHE010000060.1:4337547-4351682 GCA_032359235.1 Enteromius mattozi | reverse complement strand
ATTTTTTCCATATTTGCAGGAAGTGCACTAAAACATCAGTCAGTAAGGTTTTAAGAGCTTTATAAATGAAAAAAAAAATTACGGTCACTATTGTGACCTGTGGGATTAAATGGGTTAACCGAAATTACAATGTTCTGTTGGAATATACAAAAAATAAATAAATTAATAAATAAAAATAAATAAGTAAATAAAAAATCTACTCACCATGATGAACCACTCCTCTTAGTCCATGAATGATCGGATCTACTGCAGGATTGTCCTTCATGCCCACCTGAGGAAGACAGAATCAATACAAGAAGAAGGATTACTAATTTGTGTTTGTTGGTTGGTTGGATAGATGGATGGATGGATGGATGGATGGATGGATGGATGGATGAATGTATGAATGGATGGATGGATGGTTGGATAGATATATAGATAGATAGATAGATAGATAGATAGATAGAGAAGGGTTTGTACATTTTTGTCACAGGAAAAATCTGGTGGAAGTCTGAAAGGAGTACATGATGTTAGTGCTCTGTGATGATGTCATAAAAAGCAAAATGATTGCAATCACATACAAACACCCCCTCACATAAGAGAAGCCATTGTGCCTCAAATCGCTTCAAAAGCTGCCTGTGTTTGAGATGCACCTGAACTGACTGAATTGTTGAACACAGACAAAAGACAGTATGCAATAAAACCTGAAAGAGAGAAGCTACAGTACTGACCTTTAATATGTGTGTGTGTGTGAGTGTGTGTGTGCGCGTTAGTGGAAGAGAATGATAGCTTGCTGTTTGCTGACTATATACAAAAATAAAATGGTTTGAAAATAATTTTAACAATCTTGACCCTAAAAAAAGCACAGATCAGGGAAAATCCATAACAGGCGGAGCACTTCCTTTGCTTCTCTTGGACGGAGGTGTATCAAATAGAGGTTTGTGCTTTTAAGAAGCCCCAATAGGGTTGAATCAGGAGACAGGCTTTGACAGAGAGGACCCAAGGGGTGAGGTCTATTGTTGAGTCTGGGCACACGCATGTGTGTGTGTGCTGGTTGTGTATCAAGGAGGGCAGTGCTGGTTAGCCGATCTAACCAACATTCCCATGAGGCAGGAGTGAAAAGGATTCACGCAACTTCCACTGGCCCATAGCCACCCTCTCTCTCACATAAATCTCTCCAGGCTCTTTGAACACTCTTGTGCTGTTTCTTGCATGAAAGAGAATTCCAGGAGCTCCATGCAGGAAGTGGGCGCAGCGAGCGAACGGCACAAGTCTGCAATACAACAACTGTCTAGAACAGTTTTCTTAGACATGTTTCAACCTCAGTGTAGAGATTGGTCACTGAGGACAGACAGAGTCAAAATAACTGACAGAGAGACAGACAGAGAACAAACAGAATAGGGTGTGTGTGTGTGTGTTTGTTTGTTTGCTTTAATGCCATTCCAGTTTCTGAGACTTTTTTGTGGCTATGTTCAGAATTTTTCTTGGCAAAAATACATTCAGCAGACAGACGGGAAGGCGGGCAGACAGTTGGACAAAACAATGGACAGACACACAAAAAAGAAAGATAAAAAGGACATGTCTACAGACATACAGATAAAATGAAAGACAGACAGACACATGATCAAAAAACAACAGGCAGTATAATGACAGATAGAAAAGAACGACATACAGAATGACAGACATACAGACAGATAGCCAGAGACAACATTAGAAAGATAGACGCAATGACAGACAGACAAAAAAACAGACATATTGTTAAGGGGTTGTTGCTAGAAACTTAATCCTTGTTTTTTGTCTTTGTAGCAAGAGGAGGCTGGAATGGCACTGTGTGAAGAACAAAACACAGAATCAGCAACTGGCATATTTTTCTTATTTTAGTAGCAGGACTTGCTCGCCTCAGGACAGCTAAGGCCAGAGTGTGTGAAAAATGACGGGGCCAAAAATGTCAGGCCGGAGGAAGAGAGAGAGAGACAGTGTGAGGTCTCTGCAGGTCAACAACATCAGACTGACAATGCAGGAAACTTCCAAAAGTGAAAATCCTGACAAATGACAAGAGTGGCCAGCACTCTACAGAAAATATTCCAACGCAGAAAAAAGTCATTTATGCTAGGAACAACATAAGTTTGAGGTTTCTAGGTCACTGTAGCAAAACAAATCTAAAACGAACCCACCCATTCAAAACAATAATTTGTATTCAGTTTCTTGCACAGACCAATCATTGTGCTTCATAAGACCTCAATGCATCATCAGAAGCCACAGGTTTTCATTTTGTCTTGCCTGCATGCGCTTTTCTTGACTGTTCAGTTCTGGTAGGCACTTACTTGCATTTTATGAATCACCAAGGACCACAGTATTAGAATCATGGGTGGTCTGAGGGTGAATAAATTAACAACACATTTTAATTTTTTGGCAAACTATCCTTTTAACAGAGCTCATATTGCACTTTACACTGCATTAATATGGGAGGAATAGTGAAAGCACTCTACAAATGAGCCCGTATGCAAGAGGTCACCCACAACCCACAAACACCTGGACTGCCTTGTAGAACAAACCCTGAGGTAAAATAAATAGCAGCAAACTGTTTTAAACTCAGTTTAAGAGCTCTGTTCCACCTCACGAGTAAAAATAGCACATGCAAATCAATAAAGTTCAAAGTACATTTTAGCAGATGGAAAATAAAAATGCTCATTTATTGTACTGAGCTCAGAGTGAGGTTTTTAATACGGCAGCTGTGAGCCGTAACAGAGAGAGAGAAGAAGAAAAAAACAAAACAAAAAAAAACAGAAAGCCCTGCAATTGATTAAAAGTAAATGAGGAATGCAAATAACTGCAAGCTATAAAGCAGCACAAGACAATAACTTGAAACAATAACCAACAATAAATTATATACAACCTAAGAACGATTTATAGTGTCCTGGGCCACCAACAAGCCTGTGGTTTCAAGAGTATAAAAGATAAAATCTTTGGCGAGATCCTAGCAGCTAATAGCTGCACTTTAGATTGTAGACATGTGTCTAGTAAATAAGCCTATGAACATATCATGACAGATGTTACGGCCACTATCTTCTTTAATCAGGGACAGATAGACTAAATGGTTGGGCAATATAGAAAATGGTGTGACTTCCAAATAAAAAGAGATATCAAGCGGGACACATGCTACAAAGATTTCCTCCAATAACGACATGAGACAGATGAAGAATGAAACAGATGAGTGAGGGGTTATGGGCGAATATATAAAACTCTAGTCAGATGGGATTTAGACATCTTTTCCAAACGGAAAACCTTGTCATGTCATTTATTGATTAGTCTTCTGAGTTTTGGGGGGTGATGGGTGCAGGATTACTCAGATAACTAATTTGTTCTTCAAAGAAAAAAAAGCTAAAGTTTTAATATCTAGAACAAGCATCTATATATGCATGCTTTTAGCTTCTCTGTAAAATTTTAATTAATGTTTTCTAGATTTGGCAATTGAATTAACCTGGAAATATTTACAGTCCAGTTTAAAAGGTTACAAGTTTCTGGTTGCAATAATTTAATTACAAATACAGTAAAACAGTAATAGTGTAATAAATATTACAGTTATTACAGAAACATTTCTTATAGTGCTGTCAAATGATTAATTATGATTAATCACATACAAAATAAATAAAAGTTTTTGTTGGCATAATATATGCATTATGTGTATATTTATATATAAATACACCCACATACAGTATATATTTAGAAAATATTTACATGTATATATTTACTGTATATTCAACTGATACTATAAATACATGTATTTAATATATAAACACATTTTTCTTTGTGTAATATATACATGAATGTGTGTATTTATGTATGTACATAATAAATATACACAGCACACATACATATGTAAAGAAAAACTTTTATTTTGGATGTGAATAATCATTGTCAAATGATTAATCGTTATTATTTGGAATGTTAAAAATAGTGGTACTTAATATTGTGATTAGATTTTTTCAGGATTCTTTGATGAATAAAAATGCTCAAAAGAACAGTGTTGATTTGAAGCAAGACATTGTAACATTATGAATATATTTACTGTCATTAAAATTCATTTAATGAACCCTTGCTAAATAAAAGTATTCATTTATTTTAACATCTGTCCCTCTTCAGTTTCTCGTTTTAGCTTCAGGTGGAACTATTTGCTGTCAAAGCAAAAACAGTCCATATAACTATATAATATATAATAATACATTGTTTTTTGTGACTGAAAATGCTTGTTTTTGTGCAATGCTACTACATTAACATCAATAGGTTTCATAAAGGATGATTGCGATATCTTCTAATGAAAGAAACACAACTTAAAATGCATTATTTAAACCGTTTTCCTCATAAATACTTGAAATCAGCTAAAGACTGTTATACGGACATGTATTAGGCAAAACGTGGCCCATTTCACTCCCTGCCTCTTTGTTCAATTGTTTTTTGAAGTGTTTGATGAATCTTTTGAACTCTGCCTGACTGCACTGACAGATGTGTAATTTCTCAAATTTTGAGAAATGAGTATACAAACCCACACACACAAACACACACACACACACACACACATACAGCTCTTGGTAAAAAACTGCAAGCCTTAAATTGCTGTTTTGTAATTATCGCAGCAGGGCTGACAAAAGACGAGAGCAGAAAGGGAGTGAATGCGTGTGTGTTTTTCCATATAGAAAACAGCGGCAGTGAGTTTTCATTGAGTATCGTTGAACTTAATGGGACGAGAGAAAACCTCCTTGCAAAATCAATGCTGTTTAATGCCAGCACTTAGCACTGACAAAGCTCAGTGACTGAACATGAAGATGCTTTCGAGCTGAGCGAGTTCTCACCTGAAAGAAGACAGCCATGGCCGCAATTACTCGCTTCTCCCGTATGGCTGTGTTAAGACTGTCAAAGTCGTCTGAGTTATACATGAAGATCTGCATCTGTGTGTGAAAGAGAGAGAGAGAAATGTGAGAATCCTGTTAGTTGGAGACCTTTAACCAATCAGATTGTAATGCTTACATTATCACAGACAAAACACACATAGTCCATTATCAAATCTAATATCTCATAATCTCATGGCCTCTAATCTGTCTCATCCTGTAATCTCCCGAGAGCGCTCGGCTTCCTCGTGTTTCCATTTCACACGTCAGGCCCTGTCCATCCTCTTATCACTCTGATGGGATCTTTGGCAGTAGATCAGGCTAATAAATGTGCTCCACTCTCCACGGACCGCAACAACGCCTGTCTAAATTGGCAGCGGCCGTCTGTTATTCTCCATTGTCAATACCTTTTCCCACAAAAACGCTTCAAAAAAATGACAACAAAGATGAACGGCATTCTCGTTGGCAGATAGTGATCAGTATTGTGTCAGTAAAAGGCGTAGATTTAGCAATGGAGAAACAGGACAGAATCCTGTCGAGTTTCTGAGAGAGTTAGAAAAGTGTAGGAAACAGTAACAGCTCAACACAAAGACTTGGACATTTTAAAAGAACTTCCCCTTCAACCAGTCGCTCCATCATTCTGTTGTCATAGTGATGATGGTGAGGAATGAGTAACGCTGTCAGTGTATTAAAAAAGCAATTCATACATAAAACGACTAATTATAGCTCCTTTATGACGATAGTGTTTTTCCATTTCTGATTTCAAAAGTATTGTAATACAGTGAAGTCAAAACTGTTCTGAAATACTGTGACAATAAAGAAGAAGAAACAAACAAACAAACAGGAAATGATATCTTGAATGATTATCTTAAAAAATCAGAAAATCAGATCTTTGTACGGTAAGGCAAGGTTGTCATTTGGTACGACACAAAAATGTATGGTATTTCTGAATTAATTAATCAATATTATTAATAATATTACTGCTAGTACTGCTACTACTACTAATAATTTTTACATATATTTTAAATTAACTGTATAAAATATATTTAAAATGTTGAGAATATTGATACAAATGTACACAAGTATTTAAGGTGTATGTGGTAAATGGCACAACAACAACAACAATAATAAAACAAAACAAAACAACATTATTTTTTCTTGTTAAGAAGACATTAAACCAACATTTCTAAAAACGTTAAAGCTTGCCTCATGTGTTTTAAACTTGTTTTTAAAAGAAGTTTTCCTTTTTTGTGGCATTGACCGCATGTCAGAATGGAATCATGTGGTTAGAGGAGGGGTCAAAAAAAAAAAAAAGAAGATGAAAAGAAACTTGTGTAAGAGACAGAGAAAGTATTGACATTGTGATGAAAGATTACAAAGACTTTTCTTTGGAGTAACATGCACATTATTTTTTTCACAATAACAGAAGATGCTGATGTACTACATGCCAAAAGATATTTTTTTCTCCCCCCTGAAATTATTCAACATTTCAGGAGAAAACATCAATAATGAATTTTCCATCTCCACAGATGATCAGTAGCATTATATATATATATATATATATATATATAGCCCTTAGTCCAATGCTCTTAAAATCATGAAAGAAAGCCTTGTTGCCTACCACATTAGCTTGTGTCTCCTCACTTCTCTGTTAGCATTGTCAATATTATGCCTGCTGCATTTTCCTCGCCTCTGTAATCCTTACACGAGGCCCACTTTGATCTAATTCAGTCTCAAACACCTCCATAGTTTCAGATCACAGATCGCACGCCGCATGCCGGAGAATTCACGAGCCTCTGGGCCTGAGCTTAACGCCTCCATCCGCAGCGTTGTGTCTTACAGGCAGTGATTAATGACACAAATATCTGTGCAACTTCTGAAAGCATGCTCTCAAATGAAAGTAAACAGGAGAGAGAGAGGGAAATTAACATAACAGGGTCGTGAGTATCTTAACCTCTCACTATTGAAAGCTGTCTGCAGTCTGTTTGTATTCAAGCGGGAGGAGAGGTGACAGACTCCATGTGTCCTCCATACAAGATAGAGAACGACTAACATTACGCTGAGCATCACACGAAAGACATGTCAGACTTTACAGGGAGATAAGCAAGTGTAGAAACCAATGATGGTGATATATTAACATTTTAAATACAGTATTTGTTTTATTGATTGTTGAAAGCAGCTGGAATACAGACATAATATATAAAAATAAATGGATATATTATGAAAAATATACATTTTTTACTAGGGAATAAGAGTAGTTTTGACTGAATTTTGAAGTGTATTTGACCGTTCATACCCACAGGTGTCTGATAAAAGCTGTTTTGAAGTCATACCATAGAGTATATAAACAGTGTTATTGGTTTCACATTTTTTCACAATTGCTGAACCTACATTATATATAATATATAATATATATATAACTGCAGTAGTAGGTTCTTTATTCTGAACATCTATGGAGTTTACACTGTACTCAGTGCTCTGTAAAAGTCTCTCTGTGTGTGTGTGTTGGTAGGGTGATAGACTTTGCTAAACACTAAACCACCAGAGGTTTTATTACAGAAATGTCAATAATTTATTCAGATTCATGAAAGAATGAAAATTATCGCAGTAGGGAGAGAGTGAACCTTGTCTCAGGTCACCTTTATAAGGCAACATAAACACAAACAGTTGTGCACACTCGCACGCATGCAAATACATGCAAACGCACAAAGGCACTAAAGGGCATTGTTCAATCAAAATGCAATGGAGCAGAATTTACAATAATGGAGCATCTTGCTTAAGCCCTGTAAAATAGATGAATGAATACAATAAAAACACAATATGATGATTAACCCACCAGAGGTTTTATGCAGTTAAATAGTTCTACCCAATCATTAGTAGTACTTACTAAGGGTATACATAATTCTTATACTTGGATTCTGGGATACCAACAAACCTGTAGGTATTACAAATACAATACCATGCATAGACAGCAACAGAACTACCACATTCAAGGCCCTGAAAGGTAGTAAGGATTTAAATAAAATAGCCTATGTGGTATCAGTGATTTTTCCCTAATTAATGATAATTAATGATCTTTTCTGTCAGTCTTCGATGTGCATTCACTAGAGTATCACGATGCATGAACTATTGATGACTCATTTTGCACTGCACAGACTGTTATCCAATCAAATTCTCTAGAATGTGAAATCACTCTGTGTGTGTGTGTGTGTGTCTACTAGAGATCATTAACACACAGGTCACTCACAGGTATCTGTGTCTTGTATGTACTTAGGTAAGTGTGCGTCTGTGTGTGTGTGTTTGAGCGGATCTCTGCAGAGTTTGATTAGCACACAGGTCAGACACGGCTCGTGTAATCCTTTTCTCTGGTTACACACATCACTTACATACACTCGCTGTCAGCCAGGCACACACACAACAGATGGAGCTAAAGAGCACTAACATGCTAAAAGCGAGCAAGACATTTTGTTTTTAGATGTTGTAATACAATAGGCCGCGTTTTGAGAGAAGTCGAGTAAATCCGGAGACAGAGAGGAATTCTAAGTATGTCTACATTTAAGCAAACACTCCAAGGCTCAGTAGCTTGATAGCACACGTCCTTCATCAAAATGACTTTTCAGTGTAGTGATGGGAAGCCTTTTTCATTTCTGCTTTTCTGAAGTACTATTTATTTTAATGAACTGGATCCAAAAAAGAAATGAAAGAAAAAACCCACATCACATGTTCGTGTTCATGTTTCTTGTAAATAGATGGTATTTTTCATCAATAGACTTATTCTCCCTCAAATAAAATAAATACTAAAGAAAATTTTTATACGATCTGATAATTATATATTTATTTATTTAATACTTTTTTTAATTATAACATGAAATATACCTTGACAAAAAAACCCAACCAAACCAAACCAAACAAGGCAGAATGAATAACAGGGTTGAAAATGTCTCGCAGAAGGAACTAACTACCATAGACAAAATATTGGTTTGGACTGCAGTTATTAATAGTAAACTTAGATTTATTTGTTTTATATTTTATAATAACATTCATAACAGGGTTGAATATTCAGCACAATAATACAGTACCCGATGAACAAATACAAATACAACACTACAATTTGTTTAAAAATTGTAAACATTTAAGATTTGTTACTTCTACCTAGGTTATAGAAATGTTCTTTAAAAAGTTCTTGAATGTCTACATTTTAAGCAATCAGTCATGCAGTAACAGGTGTAAAACAATGTGTAAAACAGATAAATATTAAACTGACTGAATATCAATTAAATTGATATTTTGTTGGATACAATAGAAACAGCCTACTAACGTTCAGTTAGCTGTGTGAACCATTTAAACCAGATCAACCAAATAATGTATTTTTATCCCAGCAGTCAACTTTAGAGTGTTAGATCATCTGCAATTAATCAATAAAGCATTTTATGTCTCATATCAGAATGGCAGCAGATGTTTTTTCTCTAGGTGTAGGATTTGAAGCATATGTAAACAGTGTTGCTTTGCTGATTATGCACTCTTTAACAGATGTTTCGGCAACTGATGCACCTCCTGTGTGGCAGAATCTCTTTAGCATGGAAGAATCTTCAAAAGCTCCCACTAAAAATAGCTATAACTGAAAAAAGGCAAAATATTACGCACACGGGTGAAGGAAGCCTAATCGGTAAGGCCTTGGGCTGCTAATACAAAGGATACAGGGTTCAATCTAAGGTAAGAGGTGGAATTGGGCAGTTACTGTGATCCCAATCCAGCTTTATAACGATTGTGCCCTTTAGCAAGACACTTAACCACAGGCTGCTCCATAGGGACATCCCTGAAATTAGTTACTGTAAAGATGATCAGCAAGCGCTAATGGTGACTTTCACAGAATTCTCACTGAGATGCTGTTTCTGAGGCGGCTTTGAAGAACATTATGATCGGGAATTCACAGACTAAAATCTAAATTAGTTCCCTTGCTCCACAGAGAGACTGGCCTTGATCTACAATCAGCTTTCTTCCTCTACCTTGTCATCTTGTTCGCTTTGTTCTACGGAGCAGACCTGCCCATATTGTAGATCAGTGCTTCAATCCTGAGACACATAACAGGTCCTGAAGCCATGGGTAGGGAAACTCACTCAACCTTCTGGAGAAATTGCTGAGTCGTTATTTAAAATCTTTCTATTTTTTTGCTTTGAGACTTACCAGCTGAAAATCAAGAAACAGAAAATCAAGACCGGTCGGATTTCTTTTAGTGACTGACGAAAGCTACAGGGGCAGTGCGTGTAACGTGTGTAAATGTGATTTGACACAGCGTCAGGTTGTATTTCTTTTTTAACATTTCAAATTTCGGACTCCGTATGCACTTTCAAGAGTTTGCGCTTCCTCATAATCAAGAAGGATAAATTTTAGCGTATTTGGCGAGCTGTCCGGGGGGGCGAGCCGGGAGGATGGCGGACACCGAACCCTAGAGGGGGAGGGATGCGCGAAAGCGAGAAGCGGAAGGAAAAAACACGGGGCTATTTATAGTGCGTAGAAAGGGTTTGATTGGGCAGGTGTAATGACAGGTGAGATTGATTAGATGATGCGGTGCCAGCCATGATTAATCGACCACGCGCTCTCGAAATTAGTTTATTTGCAAAAACTTCACTTACACTAGAGTTTGGTCACTTTATAGCAATGAAACCAAGCAAATAAATAATTAAATAAATTAGCACAATAATGTGTATTGGCGATCTCACAGACTGACGATAGGATGTTAGGATGAAAATTTTGCATACACTACAGTACTTTACACCCTATTCTGAAATAGGAGTGACTTATATTCCCCTAAAATAGTTTCTGTAAATTAAAATAATTTTTAGTTCCTGCGTTGTGAACATGACAAAATGCGAGTACTTCTGCCAATAGTTCTAAGTACTATGAAAAGGTAAGCCCCTAAAGCTAAGTATGTTTGGTCACATTTATATGTGGGACCTTTTTCTTGATAGAGTGGATAGTTTTTGGCAAGAAAAAAGGACTCATCGATAGTTAAATGTTGCTTTGGCTTCGATAGTGAAATGAGATACATGGGAATACGACTTTATAAACAAGAAAACACGGCTGAAAGGTGAATCGAACCTCTGATAAGTTGTCCTTGCAACAACTCTGAGGGGGTTTCCACAGTATCAACATTCACAAAGCCAACAGAGCCCGAGGTAAACAAATGGATTCATCTAGGATCTTCTCCTGAGGAGAGATTGCAATTCTCCTTACACCAAATGGAGGACGAAAGGAAAAAACAAGCATCATCACCTCAGGGGAGGCTCAACTTGGTTTCTTATGTTCTTTTGTTTCTGAAAAACATGCAAGGCAACCCTGCCGAGAACCAAGCCGACAACGGACAACCCCTAAACAAGCCTGTCTGCCATTGGAGAGGCTTTGAATGCGGAAGCCCTGCTGTTCTTCAATGCGGGAATCGCTTCAAATCTCCCAAAATGACTACAACTACTCCTTTCTCCAAACCACATGAGGTCTTTACGTCCTTTCTGCTATAACATTCCCATTAGGGTCAAGGTCAGTGTCTAGGACTATGCTTCCCTTCGGCTGTTGGCTCCCCATTGCTACAAGACCATCAACAGCTCTTCAGAACATCAAAGTGTCCTTTGACCCGCTAATTATAAACCAATCAGGAGCATCTCATTTTGGCTCACAGGGAAGCGGACATCTAGGATTGCCAGGGTTTCTCTCTCTTTGTCTTCCTGTGTAAACATATTGACCTGCCTCTCAATTCAAACAGGAGCCAATTAGCCATCGCCGCTGAATTAATTGAGCTTTTGTTATATAAAATACTCAGTGTGTGTCCCCGGTGTTTGTTTGCAGCTCAGTCATCCATCAAGGTCAACAGGTTTTTGATTTAGAAATAATAAATGAATACCAGAAATAATATATAACCCAGAGAATTGCCTGCCATTAAGAGCTCTAGACTCTGCCTGAAATGGACATTGTACAGAGGCGACTGGCTCAAGTTTTCAAAATCAAAAAACAAAGGAAATATTGACAAACTGGCACTTCCTCTTTGGGACTGGGCCACATTACAATGCAGGTGGCAGAGCGCGTCTACATGAAACACGTTCTGGATGAGTGCACAAGCTCTAGTATATTTGTCTCACGGACCCTTGTGCTATTCAAATCAACTCCCGCGCTGTCTCGCGCTGTTAATTATGTCGAGATCGGGACAGTTTTAAACACAAATACCAACTAAAAGGTGCAACCTCAGAAGAAGATAACGCTCACCAGCAATCGAACGCTTGAGCTAACACACTCCAGATGAAGTCAAGGTCAGAAACGACTTACTAATGTTTGTTTTTTTACATGTGAGGAGAAATTAGAGTTGGTCTTGCAAAAGATCCACCAGAAGACAATAACTGAAATAACTGGTGCAGCCAATCAGATGCTTCAGCCATTTTGCTGCAGTGTACAATGGAATCAAGGTCACTAACAGTTCTCTAAAGTTTGTTTTGTTAGATGTTTTGAGAAATGAGAACACACCTATCTTTATCTTTCTCATCACATATTTAACAGCAGAAAGCATGACATTAAGAATGCAACAAGAACTCAGGTCTAATGCATGTGTAATTAATCATATCAGCTGGTAGGTGACAAGTTAATGGATCATCATAATAAATATTCCATATGCTCTTGCGATGGCATGGTTATTACACACACACACACACACTAGCTGATCCATTCCTCTTAGTGCTGGATTTGAGTGACGGGACACATATATTGATTTCGGCACTTTATCCCTTTAAAACAACGTCCGTCACCATGAGAAAGCAAAGGAGATAAATGAGCACTGCGGTCCGCAGGGAGCTGAGCCTAAAGATTTCCCATCAGTCCTTGCTCTCGCTGACCGAATGTCCGCTCCACAGCTCCAACATCATTCCTCCTTTACTTTATATCTGTTTGCTCTTATTGGGCACTTTCACAAAAAAAGGGTACAAAATAGTGCCCGAAATTCTTAAAAATGAACTCTAAAAAGAGAATTTCTTTTTACTCATATAATCAGAACAATGTGTTGATTCAACCAAAAGAAAATGTACATTTTCTAATGAATAATTAGGCAATTCTGCCTATTTCACATAGACAAATAAGCAACTCTGTTACCAGAATTTAGGAAGTTCAAATAGAGTTTTAACCATCATATGCATCATATGCAAAAAAACACCTTCACACTTAGTCATGTTGTATTAACTCCTCCACTTTATCTTGTAAACACTATTTTCAGTACTGTTCAGCACTGTAAAGCTCCTTCTGCACCTGTAGCTTTCCACACCCAACATTATTGGTTTTGTTTTAAAATGGTTAATAAATCTGAAGCGTGGCAAAAAAACCCCACAATTTCTCTTTAAATACACTGCTTACAATATGCAAGGATTTCAAACAAGCTATTTTTCATACTAGGTTAATTTTATGTTACGTTAGATGTGGTCTCCTTGAGCAAATCCTCGGCTGAACTATCCAGATGAATCGGACCTCCAATAATTTCCACTCGGTGGTTTTTGTCTGATCCCCAATTCCTGTTTCAATTTTAATATCCTTTAAGGTGTGTAAAGCCACACACTCTTTGAACCAAAACTATAAAGCAAAAAGGGGAAAAAAACACTCTCTTTTCTGAATCAGAAACAATCTTGCCACCCGCAGCGCACAGACATTCTGAAACGGTCTTGTGGAGTTTATTGTCAAGTTCAGGATGGGAGAGGGCAGGGTGCAAGCAGACAGCATCTAATACCTGTAATATAAATGGTAATAGTGCCAAGCTTCTTCTGAATCCCAAAGAGCCAACCTGGGAGTTTTACCTCAGGTGAGGCCTGTTATTCCTCCCTGGGTTTTGTCTCTAAAGAATGCACTGTGCACACCACACTTTGCCAAATTGAATTTATCCCGTATTGACATCTCTCCAGGTCCCACGGTTGGAGGTGCGCACACACACACACACACACACACATCACGCTGACATTCACAAGGACAGACATGAGGGAAAACCTATTGCTTTTTAGAGCAGGACCCAATGTGTCTGCATTGAGGACAAACCAAACAGGGTGGTGTATTAATGCTTGTATTAAACAGCACAAAGCTAATTAACAAAACTAGCACAAATAGTACGCGACAAACATCACACAAAGATATACAGGTCATCAAAGATTTTTTAACAGGGTGGGACATTTGACTGTTGTAATATTTTATATATATATATATATATATATATATATATATATATATATATGTATATATGTACAGTGACCTCCA
>JAUMHE010000060.1:4314975-4330903 GCA_032359235.1 Enteromius mattozi | reverse complement strand
AACAATGCAGATTTATTTTCACAGCCACCTTTGCTCAGATTTACCAAGGGTGCCAATAATAGTGGAGGGCACTGTATTTGACGGCAAAAATTTCCCCTTATACAAAAATAAAAACATATTTTCCAAAGTGCCCAAAATTTTAATTACATTACAGTTATATATTTTTTATGTGTTTTTATGTTTTTATGATTACAATATATAATATTTATATCACAATATTATATATATTTAATACATAAACATCATATTTTTCTTAAATATATTCATGCATGTGTTTGTATTTATCTGTAAATAATAAATATACACAGCATTCACATATAACACGTAAACAATTTTTTTTTTTTATTTTGGATGCAATTAATCACGATTAATCGTTTGACAGCACCGATTTCTTATATTTTATATTATATATAAATCTATTTAATATATAAACATATTATTCTTAAGTATATACAGTACATGCATGTGTTTATTCATACACACAAAAAACTTTTATTTTGGATGTAATTAATTGTGATTAATTGCTTGACAGAACTAGTTTATATATATATATATATATATATAAATGTTTTGAAATCTCTAACGCTCAAGAAAAAAATATAAATAAAAACACTTTCTTCTCAAAAACACATGCTGATTAACTTTTTTTAAATTAAATAATAGCAAAAAATTTTACAGCTAAAATAAATAAATAACTAAATAAAATTAAAACGTATTTTGCAAACTTCTTCTGTACAATACTTTATTTTTTACACTAGAAATGGAAATCATTATACTTGTAGTTCATTCGGTTCTTGAGACACAAGCAAAAATGGAAATATTCTTAGAATAGCACTACCTCCAGGCGGCCGGGTGTAATTTTTAACATACAACCGTGCACATGATCTAATGCTTCTTGATCTCACATCCTTAAAACTCTGGCTATACATCAGATACACGTCATCAGGGGTGTAGAAGGTGCGGGCAGATTATGAACCTCATCATCTTGGCTCATGAATATTAATCAGGTGATGTAACGTTCACCCAGTAGTCACAACCGATTTACGGAGGTCTGGTTAATGGACGCTAGCCCTGGTAGAATTACTGCTTATGGCTTGAGCCTTCGTTCAGTCGACTGCTGATGCAACCGGCTGGCAGATGTTTCTGCTTGGTCTAAAAGTCTTAAAGCAGACAGATGTCATTTCGATTACCTAAGTGGTGGCTGAGATTTGGGATCATTCCACCAAGTTTGCCATCTCTGACGTTATGATTTCTGACACTCAGACACTTACAGGGAAGAAAAATCATAGTAATAAGAAAAATATGAACAAAATCCTTATAGTACCGGACCCCTGAAAATGTGTTTCTGCTTGATGTGCTGGTGCTGGGGTTTATTAATGTGAAAATGTGCACCTCCACCAGGAGGCGCTAGACTGTAACTCCCCAAAGACAAACTGAAGCCTGCGTTCCTTTGCTCTGTTGCCTTCGGTGTCTGCAGAAGTGTCATTTGACAGACATCTGTCACAGCTCATCTCTTCCACACCCTGTCAACTCTCTCTCCCTCACTTCCTCTTTCTCTCTCTGACCTCCTCAGGCTGTTTAGCATGTGTGAGTGAGCAAACCGCTTCAGGAGGAATAGAGAGACATGAAGGGTGAATTTCTGTCTTTATCACAGTCTACTTCAGTGCTTCCAAGCTTTGTTCCTGTAGGTCCCTCAAAAGTACACATTTTAGTCTCCTTTATGTGACACAAGCTTTTCAGAATATTAATGAGTGATTGAGAAACTGGTTCATCTGATTAGGAGTCATGTGCAAGACCACATATTCTGAATGACTAGACAACAAACAATACCTTGATTTTGCAACAGTGGTTTAAAAGAGACAGCTTCTTGGAGAGTTTATGATGACAGTATACAAGCATGCATGTTAAAGGGATGGTTCAGCCAAAAAAGAGAATGCTGTCAATAATTACTCACCCTAATGTCGTTCCAAACTGTAAGAACACAAATTAAGATATTTTTGATGAAATCCGAGAGCTTTCTGACCCTGCATACTGAAATGTTAGAGGCCCAGAAAGGTAGTAAGACATTGTTAAAATAGTCCACGTGACATCAGAAACTGATGTAAAAACAACATAAATTTATAATTCCTTTTTTTTTTAAATTTGTGTTTCAAAGATGAACCGAGGTCTGATGAACAGGGTTTGGAACGACATGGGGGTGAGTAATGAATGACAGCATTTTCATTTTTGGGTGAACAATGTCTGTAATGCACAGCAAACCTGAAACGTCTCCTATTTCATTTTCCAAATATTCCATTACTGTATGCTTCTATTATAAATATATAATGACTACAGGAACTAGAGAACCCGTGTAAATGCATAAATGTATTTTAAATGTGTATGTATATGTATATAATCTCCATTTATATGTACCACTCTAGGACAGACTTTAAACTATGTGTAACTGCTATGATGATTACACACACACACACACACACACTGCTATTGATAATACCATGATCTGAGAAGATATTATAGCCCATATCAGCCAGATTCTTGAATATCAATAAGGTGACATTATTTACCTAATTAATATGTATGACCTCCCATGGATTTCCTGAAAGGCTTTAGGTGGACATTGACCATATTAGGATTACGGATAATTGCTTGTAAATTCATGGCAAATACATTTTATTTGACCAGTTAGTTCCAATACTGTACTGATTAAAGATGAATAATGCCACTATTGTCTTTTACAACCAGCAGAATCTGAATTGTTTATATATATATATATATATATATAAAAGCCGTCTTGGTCAAAAATGAGATACAGACAGTGACTACATACTCTCCACACATAGTAAATGTTCTTTGAGTACTTTCACTTCAAATGTGCTAAATCCCAGCCTCAAGCCACTGAGAAGTATCAGTACTTACATAGAAACCTATAAAAAGTAGCCAGAAAGAAACACTAATTTTAAAGGAAACGTCAGACAAACTTAGAGGCTTTTGCATCTGAACTCTTCATTTATATATATTTCCCCCTATCCAGGGAATCCGAGTAAAGACCACTGTGTTCCTTTCCTAAATCCCTCAAGTTTGTTTTTTAGCTGTACAAAACACTCTGGGGGAGGGCCTTTTGTCAACGGCGTGAAGCCCCCGGATTACCATACATCTGGAGGGTCCGCTTGACGGACGAGTGAAGGATGGAAAGCGCTCTCCCCAGTGATAACGACAGTGATCTGGCAGCTCTCGGATTGAAGTCAAGGGCCACTGGGTGCTGCGTCAAAAGAAGCAGAGCTGTCGGTCAGGCTCTGAACAGCCCTCCACAGGGGGCAGCGTTTAATTACCTCAGGTCTCCAGTCGACTCTCCAGCTAAAACAAAAGTAATTGCCACACTTCAGAAACAAAAACATGAAAACTTCTTTGGTTAACAGGGCCAGGGCGACTCAGTAATGCAGAATGCTTCGTGGAGGAGTAATCTTTATGCAAAGCGGGAACAGTTGGCAGTGCGCTGAAAATCTCAGCTTGATGAGCTAAGCAGAGCTGTAATATTACTCTCTTAAGATAAGAGACAAACAAAAACGAATCAACAAATAAACAAGTCCCGAATTCAGCTGGCTCACACTGACTGATCCAAACAATCAATAACGAACAAAAGCATTTTGTGAATTTATTTAGTCGTCAAAACCAAGGACTTTCACACAGGTGAACACATACTGTACCGCAGGAGGTGTTTATTACAAAGCCTAATAAATATTAGAAAATATGTATTAGCTTTAAATGGACTTAAACATCAATAAACTCATGTTTTTAAATAACTTGTAAAGAAATGTGTGTAGTGTAATAAATGTATACAACTGTTTGGTTAGAAAGCCAAAATGTTTCAGTCATTGACTGATTTGTTCGAAACACAGATTCATTCACGTTTTCTTAATTTCATTATTTAACCTCAATCATATTCATGTCTTTGCTTTTGGCTCCATATAAAAAGCACTGATTTTTTCAGCAAAGAATCAAGTGTCTGAATGAGAGAGTCATTGAATCATTTACAAAACTGTTTCATTCAGAAACATGAATAACACAGTCATTCTGCTTGGATTTAGTTTGGAAACTATTTCCTTTTAGTGGAGCAAAACTAGACTATAATGTTTCTTGGTGTGAACTTTATTTACCTGTTGTATACAAAAATAACATTTTCAATTATGCTGTGCGGTTTTATAAAATTGTGTAGATGACCATCAAGTGGTTTGAATAATTTAAAAAAAAAAAAAAAAATGAAGTTGCCTTGAAGAGAAACAGAAACACAAATGCAACCACAACAATAGCAGCAACAACCCTCCATCCCCAGTCTTTCAATAATTCTTCAGTGGTTCTAATTAGTGTAATTAATTCAGTTTAATGAGCCCTCTTCTCTCAGTCTACACCCTCTAAATCATGTCATGACCACTTTATAAGGAAACCGAATGAGCACTTGTGCTTAATGTAGGTTTTTGTAAATGGCTTTAATCCACAGGTGACGCTATTGTCTATGAGAGCTGCGTGAAGGATCGGGGTCTGAGAGCTTTCACGAAGAGAGCACAGGCCAAAACACGTGACGTCATGCCAGGAAAACCACAAGCCCCACTGCTGATAGTCTTAATTAGCTTTCTGACTCAATTAGTTTCGTTAATGAGTGTGTTGGTTGTAAGCTAGCGTTTTGGCTGGTGAAGACTAATTCATAATAAGCCACACTTCACTACAGCTTTTTTCCGTCTTGTTATTCGGTTTTGTTCTTAACCTTACCTCTAGCATTTCTCTTCTTGACATCGCTTTCTGCCGCATCTGTGATGTTCCTAACTCTTCTTTCTCACGTCTGTCTCTTTGTCTTTTTCTTTGTACGGCTAGGATTGTGTAACAGAGTGAAAAGAGCAGCCTCATCTACATTCTCTGAGCTTCAGGCTCAACTCACATCGACTACAAGACACTAAATGTGACAGACCAAACAAGTCAAACACACTACCGACAGACATCAGAGAAACCTAAACACAGATCGCTCTAGTGAGACCGTCCGAAAGTCGCTCTGAATAAAACATGCCCGCTCTATTTGCCTTTGAAGCTACCCGATTAACTGATCACTTGCTTGCTTGAAGGACGCATGATTTACGTTTGCAAATGCAGATCTATAAAACGGATAGAATTTGTTTGATTCGCTAAAAAGGAATGGCTTGTTCAGAAATTGGTATGATTAGACAGGCTGTGCTGTATGTGTTTGATTTACTGATATGAACTGGTTCATCAACAGATCTGGAGTCATATATGTGACCCTGGACCACCAAGTCTTAAGTCACTTGGGTTTGTAACAACAGCCATCGATTTTTTTTAATGTCAAAATTCATTAGGATATTAAGTAAAGAGCATGTTCCATGAACATATTTTGTAAATTTCCTACTGTAAATATATTAAAGCTTAATTTTTGATTAGTAATTTGCATTGCTAAGAACCTCATTTGGACAACTTTATAGGTGATTTCCTCAGTATTTAGATTTTTTTTTTTTCTGCACCCTCAGATTCTAAATATTCAAATAGTTGTATCACAATATTGTCGAACAAACCAAACATACATCAATAGAAAACTTATTCATTCAGTTTTCAGATGATTTATAAATCTCAAATTCGATAAAATTGAATTATGACACTTTTTTTTGGTCCAGTGTCACATATTTGGGTATTATTTGGACTGCGCTGGTTGTGTTGTATGGATGTGATTCACTAATAAGAATCGGCTCAGAGAGGTCATTTTGAATTAGTTAGACTACACTATTTTGCTGCATTGTTTTTATTAACTAAAAGTTCATCAAGTTTAAATCTAAAAGTTAAAACTGGCTTGCAAGAGTCAAGTGTTCTGGCATAAGTTGGACTACACTGGTCATGCTGTATATATTTGATGCAATAAAAAGAATTGGCTCATAATAGTCATTCAGTCAGGGAATCAATTGGACTACATAGTCATGCTGTTTCATTTTGAGTCACTAAAAAAAAATAAAAATAAAAAAGAATGGCTCATTAGCGTAACTTGTTCAGTAACTTGTAAGATGCTGGTCATGCTGGTTTTCAATAAAAAAAAGTAAATCATTAGAGCCATTCCTTGTGCTGCTTAGAATTAATAATAATAAAAAAAAAAAACCTGAAAAAGCTCAAAAAAGCAATTTTGTTCTGCTTCCATTCTTTTTCCACTTTGATCTGGTTCTGAATAAAATCGTTCCTAAATGTGCTAAAATGACTGTCGCACATTGGCCCCTCACAGCTGCAGCAAATCTCTTTCCATTAAAGTAAAATACTATGATTTGCTTTATATTTAATACAAGATTTATATTGTCTCCCAAATTCCTTTTTCCAATTTTCAATGTCTGTTTCAAGCAAGCAACATCTCCACACTGTAGCTGGAAGAATGAAGCAGGAGTGCCAGTGAGATTTGTACTATGATGACATCACCACACCAAGCCACATCAAACTGCCCATACGAGAGGCGCTAATGCAGGCCAACGAACACATATTTTACTCTGGGAGGGTGGAAAAAAAAATACGCCCACCAAACCAAACAATATTCATCGCACTTAAGGTTGAAAGACAGGCCAAACTCTGATCACTTGCATATTTGTGGCTGGGTGATAAAACTGCTTTCAAGTGTGCACGAGAGGTGCCAGCCGGCCATAATGATAAATCAGAATTGCAAAGAAAGACACAAGATCAGACCCAAGAGAGAGCTCGTCTCCATAATGTCCTGTTCAATCAATACAGGAACGCCCCTCACACACTTCTATAAGAGACAGCCAAGCGTTCTTCTTCTCTGATTCTTCTTGCCTTCCCTCTATGTAAAGTCCAGATAAAACTCATTTTAGACTGCTGAGAGTTGTGACTCAATGATGTGATGCTCACTTTTTTTCTTTTGTTGTTATTTCACATGTTTACGCCAGCATAAACCATCTTTTGGCATAAAAATATTAATGTCAGGGTTTACTAAATACACGCAGTTAAGAAATAGCACTGAAAATGCATTATTTTTTAACCCTTCCCTTACTGAATGTCTATTTGTAGGAGTTTCCCTTTTATATCCAATATGTATGGAAGGAGAATATTAACTTTCCCCCTCCCCAACATTTTTGAAAAACCACCGCCACCACCAGCGTTTTTGTTGATTTTTACAAAAAATGTTATGGGTAATAGCACCCCCTGGCATATAACAGTGAAAAGATCGAAAATGACTTGTTTGGCAGGGAACTATATCTCTTGAATAATGTAAAATTCCTAGTTTGGCAGGAAAAGAGTTAAAATTAATCATACAATGCAATTTACTAACATTTGCCAGTTTTTGCAACTTATTTAACACTCAAGTAAAGCATACACTGTCTTAAACTATTTCGCATCTGTGTAGCAAGTAGTTCACCCACACCTGATGAGCATCAGCTTATTTGTACAGCGCTTGATATATTGCATTGTTCAATATGGAAGTAGGATGTTGCGTCTGTGTTCTTTGTGCGTTGTCAGTAAATCACCTGTAGAAATATTCACGCCCATCTGCGCTGTTTTGGAATTGCGATCTCATGCTATTTTGCTCTGTTTATTTAAGATGTGCACACACTTAAGGTGTAAGGAAAATATGTTTTTACTAGGCATTTTAGCTCCATGAAATTCCAAACTCCATGAGATTCTTTTTTACACTAAATTGTCAATTTTTTTTATTGTGGACACTCATACATTTTATTGTAGACAACTTCAAAAGCAACACACCCTCGAAGCACCACAAATCTTGGGCCATTTGAAATTTATAGTGTTGTTAAAACATTGCACTAATGTTCTTGAGACAAAGTCTGTGTAACTGCAAAAAGTAGCATAGCCTGCAAAATAAAGCAAGTGGGCCAGAATTGGGAGTTTGCGGAGCTGTGTTGTTTAGATACGGAACAGACGTTGGAGAGAGATTAGTTGGGGCTCACCTCCACAGGGAACCTCCTGCCATTGATGCTGTGCTCCGAGCCGTCGGAACCATTGCTCTGGCCCCAGTGGAACTCCACCTTCTCGGCTTTGAAGCGGCCCGGTAGACCGGCTCCTCTCACGAAATAATCGTCCTTCAGGAAGATCGCCACTGTGAGGTGCAGAGAAAAGGAAAGAGGGTTAAACAGGGAGAAACTGTGAGATAAAGACCACTTTCTTGGTATGTACATCAACCAAATGCCTTCCAAGGACCAACGCATTTCTGACTGAAAATAAAAGAAATGACTGGAGGACACTTCATTTCAGTATTTACGATTATTCATTTAGCTTCCTTAGGGACATAGGCTGAATATTATACGCACTTTCTTTCTGCTATTGCTGTTGTCCTCAGAAAGCCAGGTCTCAAATGAAGCAGTAATTGGGCTGAGAGAAGACATTTCCCCCTCACACCATTTCAAATTGCTTTTTTGATTCCTTTTGTTATTTCATAAAACCCGAGCCATCAAAAAAAGGCAACCTATAGTGAAAGCTCTTCCATCCAAGAGCATTTAGATTCACAAATTGGTCTTTCGCACTAGGACCGGACTTTAATTAATGAGTGCGACCTTAAATAGCACAGCCTTTGTTGGACAGATTTCCTTTTCTGATTGAATTTCATAGTGATTTTTTTTTAACTTGCCTCTTGCCACAAGAGATTTGCGTCCTATTTAAAAGAACGGGTCCTCTGAAACCTCGCTTGTAATCTTACCGAAACAGGCTAGTGTCCAACCGCTGAGATATTGAAGCAATCAACTGGTGGCAGTCTGAATCCGTCACCACAGCAACGTGGAGTGACTTGGAGGTGCCAGGGGCAAAAGTAAGACGGCAGGACACACTTTCGCACAAATACACACTCTCAAGCCTGGGAAAAAACAACGCCACTCTCTGTACTTCTCTCGACTCCTCTTTAAGTTGTTTGGTCTTTTTTTGATTTCTTTGACGTAATCCGACATGAGAGGGAGCATCGGTTTCATTAGTTATTCCGGCTCTGAGCTTCATGAGCTTTAACAAACAGGCAGGAATTAGACGGCTAAGCCAGCAGGACCTTGGAACGGCAGCATGTGAAAACTAGGCCTCGCCTGCCAGCAAATCCTTGATCAATGCAAATGTTTCTTCAAGGTTCCAAGATCTCATGAATTTCTTAAGTTTAATTTGGCGAGGGTCTGTGAGAATCTTGTGCACTGGGCAGTCCAACAACACACACTCGCGCTCTCACCCGAGAAAAAAACACCTCTATGTTTGAAAGAGCATACTTCTTTTACTTTTTCTGCCGTATACAGTATAGATACCGTGCACAGTAGGTGATTTCAGAAGGCATGGAATACAACCAAGCTCACTGAGAGAAATACTATACCACAGAATGCAATGTACTTGACTTGATCTTCGATTTTCAGATAGTAAACTGATTTGACGGGTTAACGATTCAAAATTGGATTAATAAGAATTTTATTATATATTTATATGTGACTCTGGACCACAAAACCAGTTAAAAGGGTCATTAAAAAAAAAAAAGAAGAAATGTATATGTCATCTGAAAGCTGGTTTGTTACAACTATTTGAAAATCTGGAATCTGAGGGTGCAAAAAAGCACCTAATGAAGTTGTCCTAATGAAGTTTTTAGCAATGCATATTACTAATCTGAAAGTTTTGACATTTACGGTAGGAAATGTTCAAAATATGGAACACGATCTTACTTAATATCTTTATGAATTTTGGCATAAAAGAACACAGATACAATGCATTGTTGGCTATTATGACTGCTTTTGTGTTCCAAGGTCACATATTTATTTCTTATGCTTAAAATAAACAATTAATATTCAGACTGTATACATTCATTCCAGTAGCATTGGCATATTTTAATGATTTGTAGCCATGTTTTAATTTCTTTCAAATTTATCTATATTTTAGTTCGATTGTCTAACAATATATATCATTCTATAAACCCTAAAACAACACACTGTGCATGATTATATTACACAGTATCTAGTGAGCAAGTACGCTAATAACTTCCTTTTTTCCACACTATTTCCTTTTCCGGACATCTCTAATGAGTGTTTCGCTCAAGGTGAGAAGGTCAAGGGTCACTTGACGTTGTAGTCGTCTATAGAGAAAATGATTTAAAACATTGATTGAGTCATGCATTATTCAGAGGTGCCAGGTCTGTAGGTTTATTGTGCCGCCCTGTTCCAGGTGATTATTTCGCTGATAAAACACTCATGTGTCAGTTATAAATAGCATAGCAGCTCTCCATTATTCATGGGACAACAGCGGGACATTTGTCTTCCTCTGCCCGGATTATGTTAAGGAGGGAAACGCTGGGCAATGCGTGTCTGTGTTTACTTCCTCAATATGCTCTGCTGCAGTACGGCTTAATGGTGCAAGACTGTAGCATGAAAACTGAATTTGAGTGTGAAAAGTTCAGGGGAGGAGATCACACCATAAAAGTTTGATAGAGCTTGAAAGTATGAGAGTTGAACACTTCCACTTAAAGTAACCTATCATTTGTAGTGGTCAAAGACATGATGCTGCCACTGGCATTCACTACTGTCACACTGAGCTCTGGTGGTCACATGGGAGATAAAGGTTCGAGTCCTGCCTGCAACAAATTCTAAATCCATTTCCTCTACCTTCCAAAAATGATCGGCCACCCTTTACAGTCTCTAGTAAAAGCGTATAAAAATGTTTCAAAAACATTGAATTAGGAATAAGCACTTCAATACTTGAAAATGCTATTACATGACTTAAGAGGATAAATTGTTGGCCTATTTTAAACCCCATTCGCTTTTATAACAGCCAGGACATTCTGTTACATATATCCTTGTGTTTGATGACATGACGGATCAATGTACTTTTTTGTCGTTGAACAATCCTCAAAAGACTGTGTGTATTCACCGGTTTTGCCTGTATTCTTCATTGATGTCTTGTTGGATGACTCTGCATCAAACCCATCCAGCGTGAGTTCCTGGTACTCCATCGAGACCTTAGTGTCTTGGTCGGCTATATTGATCGGCGATTGGTTTCTCTCCTGACACTCAGGAAAAGCTGCCGCCCACCCTGTATCTGGTCCATACGGCCCTGCAGAGTAGAAAGACAGCAAATCAATGGATCATCACACTGCAAACAGAAGCTGAAGTGCTCCCAGACTCACTTTATTCTTCATAAATGCCAGTCATAACATGCTAGAGCCGTCCTGAGACGACCAACAGTCTGTATGTCTCACGAAAACAGAAAAGCTTCATGAAAGTAGTCAGACTTTAATCTAAGATCTTTGAAACACCCAGACTAAAGCAGACAATTTATTATTTATTTTTAATTCAGCAGAGAAGTTTACAGACATTCGATAGATACAAATATGGAAACGGTTTAAAGACGTTCCAAATGGCATTGCAAGATGTATTTCACTGGAGACCCAATACAGTTCTGCTGTGGCCCAGTAAATTTTTCCATAAAGATTATGATTAATCAGATGAATTTGTTCCCTTGTTTTAGTCAAATCGTGGTCAGACTGTACAAATTCATTCCGGTATTATTGGCAGATTTTATTGATTTATAGCCATGTTTTAATTCCTTTCAAATTTGATCACATTCTGCCAATTCATTCCCACGTTTTTGTTTTTTTAAATCATAGACGATGGAACAATTTAGTTAAATGTGGTCACAATTCAACCAAAATAAAGGAACAAATAAAGTCCTGAGAACAAATTCTTAAAGTGCCCCTATTATGAATTTTTAAAAATGACCTTTCATGCAGTGTAACAAAGCTCTGAGTGAATGAAAACATCCTGCAAAGTTATAAATCTGTCATAAGAAAAAGTTGACTCTGAAACATTGAAACAAGTCAATTTAAAAAATGAATGCCAAGCAGTTTAATGTTGATGTCAGCGTGAAACATTAGCATATTGCCTGCACACTTGTAAGTCTTTTCGCATTGGTCTAAATGAATACGCAAATGCATTCTTTGCCACAAGGTGGCTCTTTTGGATCAGTAAAAATAACGTTTTCACTGGCTACGCTGTACACAAAGCAGCATGACATCACAGGCATGATCAAATAAAATTAGACCAATCGACCAATCACAGCAGATTAGTGTCACGCAAGTGAAGTTTGGAAAAATTAATCGTTGAACGAATCGATTGGGAGTTATTGACTCCCAAACTTTCATTACCTATAATACGGGCACTTTAATTCATGGCCTCTATGTCTTTTTTTTTGGCTCCAAGAAACTGGACTGTTACATGATCTAGCCCAGTATTACATCTTAACTGTAAAGTACAGATGCTGCACAACAGTAATCAAAAATGAAAAGCTCTTGCTTCTAAACTCTCCAGAGTTGAACACTTTAAAGGTGATTTTTGAGTAGCATGACATAACACCAGCTGCCTTCAAAACAATGTAGCTTCCAGTAACAAGCTATATTGTTCAACAATTAGCGTTACAGCATATTGTAGTTTGAAAGCAGCTTGCCCAACTATCAGTGATCAGTGTCACACGGTATAGACCCTAGTCAACACATACACAATAAAATTTAAGTAAGCACAGGCAATTTTACTTGAGCAGACAAAATGAGACAAGCAAACAAGACAAGGATATTTTAAGAGTCCATTAAACTCTCTAGTACGGTTAGAAGCACCGCTTTGGCTTTGATCACAGTTAAAGCCTGCCAAATCATAAATGCACCTTTCAGAGCAATAACCACATCCTGATGAGACTCCATATTGCCAGACTGTGAGTGTGAGTGTGCGAATGTTTTTCTCAGACTTGGTAAGAGGTGAGCAGTGGTCCACAAACAGCTAAACAGAAGGTCCATCCCTAATTGAAAGCAATCCTCAGCTACCGGCCTTTAAGATGAATTTGTCGACAATTACCCCAGGCCTGCAAGCATCCGGAGCGATCCGAAATGCGTATTTCATCAAATTAGGACTCATCCTCCTCAGCCTCTGCCCTCACTGCGGCCTTGGGGCATATTGATTGGATGGGTCTGGGTTTCATATGGAGCAGCAGAGTGCTATAGATCCGGGCAGCACTGCTGGCTAATGAAAGAGAGCGAGGACTTGCGTGTGAAGAGATTACTCACTCCTTAATGCAGCCCTAACAGGGTTAGAAAAACTGCACACGCAAACTTAATCCCAACCACACCTCAGGATACGCATCTCAGATGAGAAAAACAAAGGTCCGAGCACATAACCCTGCCCCTGAGCAGAAAAAAACAGAGATTGGTACTATTTCTCTTTTATTTGTTTTGCTGGGTTTATGGTTTATTTGTTCTGTTACATTAATTTTTCATTTGTTTACGTATTAGGCTCTATCCACTTAACATTAACATGTTCATGATATTGTATTAGCCTATCTGTTTTAGTCCCAAAATGTACTTTGTGTAAATACATGAAGTATGCAAATTAAACTCATATGATGTTACTTATTAATGTGTCAGAATATATTTTGTATAGTAAGTACTTGCTGTATACTGCATTTGCCATTTAGCTACACTTTATTTTAATAGCCCACTTTAGATATTCAACATTAGTCATTTTGTAACTACCTGTCAACTAATTCTCATTGATTTGTAACGACATGTGTACTAGCTCTCAGAGTAGACTGTTTAGGGTTAGTAGAATAAGTTGACAAATACTTGTGAAGTTTCTGATAGTCAGTATGCAGTATGTTGCGGATCCATCAAAATAAAGTGTTCGAAGATATTAAACAGACAGTCTACTAATACTCTAATGACTGCTAGTTGACATGTAGTTGAAGAGTTACTTACTGTTAGTAGAATGTCTAAAGTGGACCATCAAAATAAAGTGTTGCCAGCCATTTTTCTAAAAACATCCAAGTGAACCAAAAAATCTAAAAACTTGACTGACTGAATTGTGGAAAACTGTACATAATGTCCTCACATCCACATTTTGTGTGCTTCAAATAAACAGTAACGTTTGAGATCCACAGCAAGCAATAAATTCTCTTCTACTGTCAACTGTCACTTTCACGTCAACTATTGCTAAGACAGAGTTACTGAGCAAGTAAGTGAAACTGAATGTCCAGTCAATATAGTTTAGATTCTTGAATAAAATCAAATTACAACTGCTTTAATGGAACAGATATCTGAAGATAATTTTATCGCCCCCTGGAGTATTGGAGTTACATTACAAACACAAGACTCTATGATAAATACAACAGGATGACATTTTGCACTGCCATGGCCAATCATTCATATTAGTTTGTTTCTTTATGTTGCAAGTAGTTTGTCCAGCTGTCTATCAACTTAACCAGCAATCAATTCAAGCCTCCCTCCCTTCCTCTCCTCTAGTAAAAACACACTTCGGTTACTGGTACAGTACATGGAAAGCTATTCGCTTGAGGACAGAAGGGAAGGTTCAGCCCACTCCAACATTAAATGGTTTTGAGAGATCTCAGCCTCCCACTGTTTTGATTTACCCTTCATTCTTCCCTCCAGACAGAAAGGGACGGAGCAACGACCAGGTGTTAAATCAACATTTCATTCACCTCTGACCTCTCTCTCAGCTCGATCAATACGGCCTCTGTTCACAGTTTCCCTTTTTTTTCCTTTTTTTTTTTACTTTGTTGAGAGAGAGAAAGAGAGTGAGAGAAGTTGATGGATCTCCTAAAACAAGATTACATTTTGGGGCAAAAGACGTTAGCTTTGCTATAAGAATACACAACCACACTAACCATTGATTCTCTTTCAGGCACAGTTCACCTGAAATAAAAAAAAAAAAAAAAAGTATTTCATCATTTACCTGAGTCTTTTGAAACCTCTATGCCTGCCTTCCTTCTTTGAAACAAAACATTTTGTTAAAATGTCCCAGCTGAAGTAAAAGTGAAAGGAAGCATCTTCTAAACATGTTTTTAACAGAATTACATTTTTAAATAATACATTAGAACATTCTTAACATTAAAGGATGAATTCAATGCACACTATATATGAGCTGCATTTTTATTGTATTTTTTTAATTCATTGATTTATATTAAAAACAAATAATGACTCTCACGTCATTGAGCCATAAACAAATTCTGTATATGCTCTAATAAAAAAACAAAACAAAGCATGAAAGAAGACTTCTAAAACAAAGACAGCCAAAGAATGCAGGCGGGTGAATTTCTTTCTCACTCCCTTGTCCCTTTTAGAACCCCTACGAAACAAGACGTGCCACTCAAAAATTCATCTGACAAGTACAACCATGCCCTCATCAAAATGTGTGAAAGGAAGACAGCAAAAGTCCTTTTCCGCTAATGCTGCTGTTCTCATGCATATTTCACCATGAACTTTCTCCAAATCTCCAGAGAGTTGATGTGATTTAACAGAGAACTTGAGTGTAAATATACCTGAATACTGACCCCCTGGAGACGACGTGCTTTTTACCCAATTAGCAACAATTCTCCACACAGCTGTGTGAAGTACTGACCTCGAATCATTCGGACTGATGGAGAAAAGTGAGGACAACAGAGTAATTTATGTTGTGAACAAATGAACGAGAATATTTTTTAACATTTTGTTGCCCAATAGCAGCACTGTGACCCGGTAAACAAACACACAGAAATTTGGAAAGATGTGACAGTTTGGAAAGGAAAGAGACAGAGAGAGGGAGAGAGAGAGACAAACAACGAAAAACAGAAAAAGATTTAGAAAATTCTCCTGTGGCTTCTCTTAGGGTTTCTGACGTGTCTATGATATGTCACACTAAGCCTGTCTCTCGGCTGCAGGTGCATTAGTGATGGGTCATAAATGTAGAGACACATGTGTCTTTGGTGTTTCTGGATTTACCCAGCTTGAATCCATCAGACTGTCTGGCAACCAGTAAACACTGGAGAGAAAGCATTATTTTCTCCTCATGATTACTGTGCTGACACACACACACAAACACACACATGTTGGTTTTTGTGATTTATGGGGACTCTCCATAGGTGTAATGGTGTTTATACT
>JAUMHE010000060.1:4285974-4302467 GCA_032359235.1 Enteromius mattozi | reverse complement strand
TAAGGCATTACTATTTTTGAGAGTAATATGTAATATGTAATATATTACTTTTTTGAGTAACTAGCCCCAACACTGCTACACAGTACAATTACAAGATTATTGCAACAAACCTAAAAGTGTGGTTTAACTTCTAAATTCTAACAGAAATATATTGCTATTGCATACTAAAATTACATACTTTTCAAAGTTCTGATATATAACCAAGATGTTTTTCATTTAAATTTTAAAAGAGAAAATTATATATATATATATATAATTTTCTCTTTTTGAAACATGATGAATTTTCAAGTTAACTGTATTTTACTTATTTTTAACCTAATAAAAATAATCCAACTGCACTTTGAAAACTGTTAAAAACTGAGCTTTTTTTTTTCTAATTAACTATTGATATATAAACTAAATTATTATATTCAGTAGATTCAATTTTAAAAGATTTATTAAATAGCATACAAAAATATCTGTCCTCAAAAAATAACTCTATAGGGTGTTTGTGCAAGCACCTTTTTATGACCTATTTTTTGTTTTTTATGTAAGTTACGCAACCTTTAGCAGGTGTAAACACTATGACAGTGTTATGTTGTGTCCGTCGTCAGGAAATGATGTATCACTGTCATTACTAATCAAAATGCTTGTTTATTTAAATGCAATGTGTGGACTTTTTACACCAATCTCACGGTAATTTGTAAATATTTTATATATAAGTGTAATTCATACAAATAACCACACCTAACCCACTCCTAAACCTAAGAGCTGCTGGCTACACGCTAAGCTACATGTCAATCTCAGTTGTAAATAATGACATTTTGCGGTGCATATCACTACCTATAAAGAACATTGCATTCTGATGAAGATGTTCCCTTAGATAGCAGCTGCCTAGGTAGTACTGGTAGGGAAGCTCACTGGGTTTGGATACAGAGTCGTAGAGTGTGACGCACCTCATAGGTGAGTGGGCATCGTGCCTCTTCTGTCTCGCAGGTGACCCTGATTCTCACACTGTCACCTGCTGCTAAATTGACACTTATGTTCCAATGAACCAAGATTGAAAAGCTCCTTTAAAAGTAGCACAGCGGGAGAAGCGAGGAAGATTCTTTGATTCAATTTAAGGCAGAATGCTTCAACCCTACAGAGCCACAGCTCTGAAAGCCGGATGCTAAATGCAGAGGTGCTATTACCAGAGATGGATTAATTAATTTTCTGCTTGGCGCTTTACTGAGGATGACAGCGGCTGAACGACTTCAGTGAGCCAGAGAGGAAGAGCACTTGCACACATGCAACTTCACACAATTAACCATGAAAGCAATTTAGGAGGATGAGGACATGACACACGTCTCTTTCTGCTCAGCACTGAGGCTAAATACATTACCTGCACGTCACCTATATTTAATGTGTGTGGGGGTGGGTAAGAAAGAACAAAGAAAGGTGAAGGCAAACTGAGTTTTCAGGTCTTCTGAAATCATTGGAAAACAAGGGCAGCTTTGCTGGTATACCAAAAATAAAAGTACCATGGTTTTGCTGTCTTTTTTTAACTCCAGGAGATATCCACTGCACCTCACTACAGTGAAGCAATTTGCATCTAAAAGACTTTGGCTTGATATTTCAGTGCTAATTTTTTTTGCAGTCCGGGTCCATTTAAATTTTGGATGATAAATCTGATACATTTTTCATGCTGCAAATGTTTGTTCACAGGTGTACTTATTTATGTTTATCAACACAGTCCAATCCCAAATGAGATATAAAGAAAAGTTTTTTTTTTCTTTTTTTTTTTTACACTAATATAACTTCATACATAATTTTACAAAAAGCATTTAAATGTAAACTGTGTAACATTTTTAAAGAATGGTTATATCTCTTAAAACCTATTTAAATGAATGAATAAATAAATCAATTAGAATTTTATGGTCTTAAAACACTTTTGCAAATTTTTTTTTTAGTTTTTAGATATTTTTTTCCATCTGAAAGTGGACCCAAATTCAATTCAGGTAGTTCATTTTTGATTGCTACAACACAAGAAACATTACCGGAGCTGTTTTGAAAATATAATATTTTTGTTAAAGGTGACAAAACTACATATTTCATTTGTATTAAAAATAATTTAAAGACCTAATTAAAACTTCACTGCTTTACTCAAAGTATTGTTCATTTTTACTAATGTTGTCAACCAATGTTAACTGATGAACATGTTATTGAATTTTCATTTCTGAGTGAAGTATCCCTTTAATTTCTCCAGTAGTTTGATATTTTCATAAATGAAACAAAAATAATTGCTTCAACAGAGTGAATGGGTCCTTTCTCTCAGGAGAGACGAAAGCCTTGTCCAGAAATGCCCCGTGAAGCCCACTAACAGCTCTTTTAATGTCCTGAAGAAAATACACCCTCGACACACATTGTTTTTGCATTGCATTCTCTTTTCCTCTTTCTCTCCATTTCAACACTCTCCAGGCTCCTCCATTGATTTCATGGATGAACACACAAAATTCGAATGCCTGCCAATAGATGTGTGTTGAAGACTTGACAGGGCACAGCTAATTAGCAATGCTGATGATCGGCTTAATTAACCATGTTCTGCTTTCTGAAGAGTGTCAGAGAGGGAAAGAGAAGAATAAAGCCATTTGGCACACATTGGAGGCCACGCTAACTCGAGCTGAAGCTGGGTTCTTCAAAATTGGAATAGAAGCAAAACCATGTTTGATTAGGACTGGAGTTTAACTCCCGGGAAAGTGGACCGGATTTGAAGAACCCTGATCTGAAGCCTTCAATGTTATTTTCATGGCCATTTTCTCTCGCTAACCTCTTTCAGCCTGATTCATGTGTTTATTGCAAAGCGTCAGGAGAATCAATTACTTTTCTCCGTGTCGGACCGACTAAGGTGACTTGTAGAGCCGCTGCTAATGGGTTTACACTTGAAGAATATAAAGGGACATGATAACTGGTATCATCGGTCTGGTGTCACAGGTGTCAAACCTGTTTCAAAAGCTTACAGCTGAAAGCTATGAGTTCATAGCAGATTTAGCAGTGAAGCTTTCAGCTATGATAAATCCTTCAAGAGGTCCAATGACAGATTTGGTCAATGTGCTTCCTTTACAAAGAATGTCACCAAGAGCAAGAGAACATTTAATGTATTTGTATGCCTATCAGTGCATAACTGTTTCCATATCACTTTATTTAGCATATTTATTTATTGCCTTTTTGTTGATTTTAATTGCTTCTTCATAGTCCCTGTATTTGTAAGTCACTTCGATAGTCTGCTAAATAACTGCATCTAAATATTATAAGCTACTAATTCTGTTTAATAGGTAAACAATTTGCTTTATAAAAACACTACACTAATACAAAATGTTTGGGTCACAATCTTTCTGTGTGAATTTATGATATATTTTGCCTTGTCTTAACCTCCACCAAAAAGTCTGATATCACACATCTCCTCAACAACCTGCTATTCTGAGCTATCAATTATGTCTGTTGCAAAAATGTAGCACTCTAACAATGTAATCGCATTCAAGTAAATTTTGGAGGATTGTCTATTGTCAATAGTGTAGTGACGTATGACACACAAAAATCATGGTCCCACTGTATATTAAGTACATTTCTAAAACTACACACATGTAACAACCCTCAGAATGGTGTGTGTAAGTACAAATGTGTAACAGGTAACAACACTTTTTTTTGTTCACTTCGCTAAGTACTTGTGTAACAGAAATTGGAGGTGGAGATGGGTAGGTTTAGGGATATGTAAATTAGGAGGAGTTGTATTTGTCATTTATGGAGTTGGGCACCACTGTAATAACAGTGTACTTACATGCTATCTCCTCAGGAACTGTCCACTTAACATAAAGTGTAACATTCTGGACACCAACCACAATTTATGTAAAGCCTAACTTACTGACCATTGCTGTGTAACATCAGAGTAATTACATGGTAGATGCATAGGAATTTTCTACTTAATATAAAGTGTAACACTTTCTTACCAAAAAGTGTTGTTACTAGAGTCCTGTTACACATTTGTACTTACAGTACACATAGCATTCAGTGGGTTGTTACATGTGTGTAGTTACACAAACATTAGAGCTGTAGATACTATATACCAGTGTGTACTTACACTGTGGTTGCACATCTAGTAACTATGTAATTACACAGGTATTAGGGACACTTCATATAAAGTGAGACTGTCTAACTCAAACTCGAGATGAAATTGGCATTGGAAAAATGGAAATTGCATTCCTATTTATATGCCTAGATTTTGCCCATGAAAATGTGGCCACACCTTAATATTAAAACCTCTTTACTATTAGTAATAGTACAGCTTTAGTATACAGCATTAATAACTGTTGCATTAAAGGTATTTTGGTAGAAACTATTGTTGAAGTGCTAGTTCACCCAATAATTGGAAATTCTGTCCTTTACTCTCATCTCATTCCCGTATGATTTTTGTTCATCTTTTGAAAAACACTTAATTATGTTTTTCCACTGAGATATTTCTTTCCCTCCACTAAAAGTCCACATAACCGAAACCTAGAAAATCCGAAAAGGCCATAAAGGCATCTTAAAATGAATCCAGAACATAATTTTTAATTCTTATGTGAACAAAAAATTTCAACATCGCAAATAAACTAGTTAACAAAATAACACAACTTTATATGAACTACATAGTGGTGCGCTATTCTGAGATCCTTCACTCAGACTAAAGAACAGGCCTCGGTCATTACACATGGAGGTTACTGGAATATCTACTCTAGGGCTTCTGTTACAACGAAATCTGGTTTTATTTGGTCTTTAAGTACCGCTAATGCCTCTCTCTCTCTTTGTCTCATCTCCCAGGGGTGACCTGTTTTAGTGTGACATGACTAACCAGACTAATCTAATGGCTGGAGAGGAGAACCGCTAAGTGCTAAATGCACTGAATAATTTAGCAAAGTGTAACTCTAATGAGGAGAGTCTGACACTGTTCACTGAGGTAGTCCGAGACCTAATGCATGTCCTTGCCAGTAGTCACTTGCTAATACAAGCATCACAGCCGAACAAATGAGCTTTTCAACCAGGGCAATGCGACTTCAAAAAAACATAAAAACATAAAAATAAACTAAAATGTAATTAAATGAATAAACAGACATATAAATTAATTAATTAATTAATTAATTAATTAAAATAAAAATTAATTAAATAAAGAAATAATTTGGTTACAATTCTGCTTCAATTCATAAAATTCAAGGAGTATTGTTAAAAGGGACAAACCCTGAATCCGAAGACGCATCTCTCTCACCCCGAGTCCAATGACAGTTAAGCGTCATTAAGTGACAAATGCACAGATCACGGGTGACCTTGAAATGCTGTGTCTTCACTCCCTGAGAAAAGAGCCAAGCTGACCCCACTTAAGAGTCAGGAGAGAAGGAAGACTTTCCTCATTGATTTATGGCAGCGAGGTCTTCCTGCATGTGGTGGCGCGCTCATAACGGCACACGCACTGCCTTCACAATTTAATTAGAGCAGCCTGAATCTCAGCAGCGCTACTTCTGCTAGAACCACCATTTTTCATTCGCCTCATTAAGCAAAAGCATGGATTTCAAACCGTCCGCGGCTGGGTTATAGAGCAGCTTTCAAATGAGCTGATGAGTAGACAGAGAGGGGGAAAAAAAGAGAGATGGAAAAATAAATGTTAAGGAGATATTAATTTCATGGTTATTTGAAAACTCTGCCTTTTCTTTTTTTCTGTAAAGCTATTAAGACTCTGGAGGATGAAAGCGAGATATTGCACAATGTGAGATCTGGAAGAAATAGGCAGACGTCTTGTCTCGAGTCAGTATAATTTAAACAGTGTACATTCTACATATAGTATATATGTATAATAAAAAAAAACATATACTGTAGATTTATGTAGATTTTTAGAATATGTTTTTTCAGCAAATATCAATTAAATTGATAACAAGACTTTTTCACCTATCTTAAAACTGTTTTTTTTTAATTATTTATTAACAATTAAAATAAATAAAAAATAAATAAAATGTGATAATAAATACTGAAATACTTACTCCTGAAAAGTCAGTTTTGTTATCATTTTAAAATATATTAAAAATATATATTATAAACTATATATTTCATAATTTTACTGTTTTAATGCATTTTTAGTAAATAAATTCAGCCATGTGAGCATATATAATAAATAAATAAATTAGTGCTGAAAAATTATTAATTGTATCCAAAATAAAAGTTTTTGTTGCATAATATATGTGTGTGTGTTCTGTGTATTCTTTATTATGAATATAAAAATACACATACATGCAGTATATATTCTGAAAATATTTACATGTGTTTATATATTTACTGTATATTCATATAATTTTTTATAAATAAATACATTTAATATATAAACATGCTTTCTGAAATATATATATATATATATATATATATATATATATATATATATGCATGTGTGAGTATTTATACGTACATAATAAATATACACAGCACACATCCATACTAAAAACAATAACAACAACAAAAAAATATTTTACATGCGATTAATCCTTTGGCATCACTAAAATAAATGAAAATAAAATTAAATCTTACAGACACCAAATATATGTGTATACGGTTTAAAATACACAATTGTCCTTCTCAAATAAATGCAAAAATTCAGAAATATTTGTACTTGAAACAAGACCAATACAGTGATGAAGGATGATTTTTTACAGCGCAGACTTCAGTGAAACCCTCACAGAGGCCGGAGTAAAGACTTTTTCTCACATCACGTGCACACGTGCCACGAGGCAGAGAAATATCACTCCTTGGAACAAAGGCAATTAGCTGACATTAGAATGTACTTGGGCAGTGTTCATGGTCTATCTCAAAGGTGTTAAATCAAGAGAAAATGTGCTACAGTAAGTATTAAGCCTGGATCACAGAGAGGTGACAGCAGCATTAGCGACCTTCTTCCTGATTAACACGGCTTTAAAACACCAGAGAGCAGAAGATGAAATCACTCAACATGAGCAGCTGTACTCCAGCACAGATTCCATCAGGTTTCGTGTCAATGTTTGGATTGAAACAAGAGACTAGAGCTAAAATAAAAGTAATTTTAAAATGCGATAGTGCCTGGTTATGTTCAGCTCTAAAATATTTTAATAGATAGAAATTGCTTTTTGTAAATGGATTCCATATAATTGAATTTTATCCTTATTCTGTAATCATTTCTCTAACAGACCTTAAGGCGCTGGAATCCTACCTGGGAAAAATTACACATTTTAAGACAAAAGCTAAACAAGATAATCACTTTAATAAATCTCCTCATTTAGGCCACACTAGTTAGCACTGCACAAATTCTTCATAGAGCTCCAAATTCAGATTGTGGAAGAGTCAAGACAAATATCTAATAGTGGCATATCAAATAAAACAGTCACTGTGAGATTTCTTTAATGTTAAGTGCCTTAAATGCTAGGTTAGGTTTTTAAATTCCAATATAAATATGGCCTTGCACAATGTTGATTAAAATATGTAAACTATTTTCAAATTTTGGGATCAGTAAAATTATATATATACTTTTTTTTTAGGTTTTCAAAAGCAGTCACTTATACTCCACAGTTATACTGATTAAAAATAATAATAATATATATATATATATATATATATATATATATAGTGATATAGTGAAACATTGCTACAACTGCAAATAACTCTTTCTTATATAATATATGTTCAAACGTAATTTATTCCTGTGATGCACAGTTGAATTCTCAGCATCATTCCTCCAGTCTTCAGAAAACTCACATGATCCTTCAGAAATCATTCTTATATTCTGATTTGCTGCTGAAGAAACATTTATTACTATCAATATAAAAAACAGTTGAGCTGCCAGATATGTTTGTGAGAACTGTAATACATTTTCAGTAGATTCAGTAAATGAATATGAACAGCACTTATTTGCAATAATCATCTTGGTACCAATTCTACTTGCAAAATTTTGAACAATATTGCACATTCAGAAATCTAAATGAACTATTTCACCTTGTATTTATGCATGCTATGCATTTTGATGGCTATGACACTGTTAGCTTTTCAACCGTTAGCTGTTAAAGTCAAGCTATTTTTATCCTCAATTATGACAGTCATGAAGAAGGCTACGAAGTGCGTTCTACAGTCTCTTATGAGGTTCCGTGACAGTAAGAAGTTAGGAAGAAGCAGATAACAAGGCATCTTAAAAGATTTGAAAGAGAACTGATATCATTACGACCCAAAACTGAAACAGAATCCTGTATATATAATCTAATAAAAGCACATTACTCAACATAAAGCTAGAGTAACTCAGCTGTTCCTCCAGCTCTCTGCAATCTGAAGCCCTTTTCTAAAGGCCCAAAAGTTTACTTTGCCATGAGGAAGAAAAGAAGAGGAGGAGGGTGGTGATCTTCCTCCTCAGCCCACACAAGGACTCTCATCAGGCCAGAGGCGGCAGGTCAGCGAGGGTCACGGCATGAGGGAGCTTCAGGATGTGATCTGATCTATAATTCTGAGCACAGAGAGGTTCTAGCATTCTAATGGCACTATTTCATATGGAGCAAGAGACAGAAATGAATAGCATCTGTCTTCCTCTGGTGTTTTTCTCTCCAGTAAGCACACAGATGTTAGCGAGACGCTGGTGAAAAAGTGTTTGATCGGGATTGCATTGCATTCTATTTTAAGCATCTTTCGTCTGTTTACAAACATCTGAAAAAGCAGCTTGAAAACTGGAGATTCATATATAGATGCTCTGAAAAGGATCTGGATACTTAAGCCATGCTTAAAAATGTATGAATTTAACATATGTGAAACTAAATCAAGCCAAGCAGCATCTGACAGCAAATGATTCTAGAGCTATTTCTCAGAACTAGCCTCACTCTTCACAGGAATGATGAATATGAAAGAAATCATTTGCAATGCCAGCTAGAAATTTCCACTACAGTGCATGGCAAGATGAAGAAGCATGTCTTATGATCTAAGCGAGTTATTTTTGCTGTTGTTTTTCTGCTTCTGGCTTTAGTGGATGTGTGAAGTCAGCACTAGAACTATCAACAGTTCCTCTCCAAGTCATCAAACTATTTGATCATTTACAACCTCATACATTAACTTCTATCAACAGTGAATAAAAAAAATGATTTCAGAAAAGAGCAGTGTGAACATTTTTTATAACATTTCCTTTTGACTTTCAAGACACTAAAAAATGTAGGGATATTTTTTTTAATAAGCCAGGACATTTTGAGCGAAATAAAGGTGCGTATCCATTTTTTTAATTCTTCTTTTAAATGTTATATTTTTTTATTTCTAAACTGCTTGTTGAACGAGTTTAAACATATGTAATATTGTAAACTATGCTGTATTCACCCAAATAAATTCAATCTGTCTTGTATTTTGTCCATGTGTTTTTGCTTAATAATAAATGGTCATCAATTGCTGTTGCCTCTGTGTTGTAATTCTGTGTTTTAATTTAATTTAATTTAATTTAATTTAATTTAATTAATTTTATTTAATTTAATTTACAATATTTACCCACCACTTGGTTGCCAAATAACCCAAGTTGTGTTGGTTTTAACCCGGCATTTTTTTTAGGGTGAAGGAACAGATGTTTGAAATGCCATTTATTTATTATTATTTATTTCACGAGTTCACACTTCCTCAATAAAATGATTTTTGGCGCGCTAATACCCCCCGGGAGGAAGGTGAAGCCTTAGTTGGGCTTGATAAGAATTATGGCGGAATAGGAATTGGGAGGCCTTTGGCCATGACTAACTACTGGGATTGGATGCCCCCGTCCAGGCAAGACAGTGGCAAGGAACCAAAACTCCAACTAAAGTGGAGTAAAAAACCTTGGGAGAACCCAGGCTCGGATAGGGCCAGTTCTCAGAAATCGAAATCTAGGGCGGAGAAGGGGTGGAGGAGGGAAGCAAAAAGCGAGATATCAGAGAAGGGAAGTTCTATTTAAAGGGAATATCCTAGCTTCTGATAGGGTAATCAAATAATAGGCTAATTAGCAATTAGGAAGTCAGCTGGTCGTACGTGCTTCTCCCGAAATTTGTTTATAGCTAAATCATTTATGCAGTCCAAAAAGGCAAACACATTTTAGTAATTTTAATATTACAATCTTAGTTTTATCCAAAAACAAATGAAAACAGATCGCAAAAAAAAAAAAAAATTAATAAATAAATCCACCAACTAAACAGCCTTAGTCCCCTGTTGATTAACAAAGTGACATTCAGCAGATGTTTTCGCAACATTTATGATTCAGAATGAGTGTGAATCGGCTGTTTCTTAGATGTTTATCTGATGATTGTATACATCATATGACATTTAAAATAGATTGCTCCTGCCTCCTTCCACAAAAAAAAACAAAAAAAAAACACCCAGAAGACATCACGCAAGCCATCTTCTCTCTCTCCGAACATTAACACCTCAGATGGACACATAGTGCTCTCCGATGCTAACACAATCTGGCACACATTAAATCTTAAGTACAAGATAAGCGAGATTGCAGTGGGGACTTCCTTAAAGTACAGCATGTTTTAAACTTTATTAAACCTTGTAAGAATTTCATTTCGCTAATATTCATGTCTACAAACCAGATAAGCTAAAGAAATGCATTAAGATACTTAGTATGACTATAGACGACAGCTCTTAGACAGCATATCGATGATGGAGACAAGTCTAAAGTACATCAAAGGCTAAATAAAATGACATTTGATATTCCGTAATGAAATCAGACCCACTTTAAAGCTTATGAGGCTTCTCTTACAGCATCTAAGAACAAGAATGCAACACTTCAAAAAGGATTATATGAAGTTGTATTACCTGTATTAGACCAAACCCCATCACAGAATCCAGGCAACATGGAAAGGAAGAGAAAATAACAAACGTTAGAATCCAATATAATGCTTTGCACAGTATTTAAGAACAGTTTGAAAAGTCTCTTTTTATTTGATAAAGCGTAATTCCCTCTGTTTAAGATTGATTTTTTTTGCAGATGAAGATTTTATTAGAGTTGAATACGCTGTTATTATTCCGCCATTAACATTTTGATCTGCGAATGTTCCCTACAAGCTTTACAAGCTAACTTGAACAGGTTGACAGCAAAATCACTCAATACTGTTATATAAAACTGCAGCAGAGGATGTCATTTTAAACCATTTCTGTTTTTAATGAAATATTTTACACACAAATTTTACACTAGAAACTTCCACTTCAGTACAAAGCAACTTGAAAAAGGGCTTTATAATGCTTTAGGTTGACATTTATTCATGGGTTATTCTGTATTTATTTGACAGATAAAGAACACCTGGAAATTATTAGCCTTGCTGAAAAACAAATGAATAATTAAACCAACGTGAACAAGCCTTGGTGGTTTGCCGGCCCCAGTTGGCTTACACTGGTTCAGTTGGTTAACTCTGGTGAAGCAGACCAGCCTAACCAAGCAAGCTGAACTCAAACCTGTCACCCTAATGAGCACCAAGACTATGTGCGCTAAAAGCTGCACCACAGCTTCTACTAGTTATTTTGATATTTGTTTATTTTGTAGTTGAAAAATAGAAGCTGAAACCAGACTACAGTAGTTTGCTGGTTTAACAGGTTTTATGGACTGAGTGTCAAACCAGCAAAACAGAAGAGCCAAACCAACCTCTTTGCAGAATTCAAGCCAGATCAATCTTCTTTATGATCAGTTTAACTGGCATTTTTTGAAATATTTACACAACTTTCTGTCATTGCACAGTAAAGTATCTACAAACTAAGGATGGACTGACAATGTCGGAATCCAACCATCTCTCTGAGAGCTCAATAATTGCACTTCTTGTAATAATCTGTGTGTGAGCACGCGAGAGAGAGAGACAGATGAGAAGAGGTATTTAATTATGTCCTGGAGTGCTCAAGCGTTTAGATAAGCTCTACCTGTCCAATCGCTGGGAGGTTTTGCTCAGGCCTCCATGGCTTTCAGCTCAACTCGTTCCACATAAAGTAGGCTGAAGGACAAGCATCGCCGTATCAGTGTGGTAAAGCATATTTAAAACTGGAGACGGCAGAGGTGATCTATACCTGCCAGCTTTATGACAATAGAGTCACGCAATGGCTAAATCGCTGTCACACATAGGTGAGGTTGTGGTTAAATCCAGCCTGGAGGGGTGCTGATGTCTATATCTGCAATACTGTGTCAATAACTTTTACTTGCTGAAGGACACAGATGATTCAAAAAAAGATCTGTATAAAGGTAAGGGTAAAATTATATATATATATATATATATATATATATATATAAAATTACATAAATTAATTTATGTGTTTGAATACATATATTAAATTATAATTTGCTTAAATGTGACCTTGGACCACAAAACCAGTCATAAGGGTCGTTTGAGCTTTATACAATTTCTGAAAAAGCTGAATAAATCAGCTTTCCATTGATGTATGAGGAATCTGATGGTTCAAAAATATCAAAATATTAAGAAAATTGCCTTTAAAGTTGTGCAAACTAAGTCCTTAGCAATACATATTACTATTATTTATGGTAAGAAATTTTCAAAATTTCTTCATGGGTCAATAATCATTTTGACCCACACAATGTATTGTTGGCTATTGTTACAAATATACCTGTGCGACTTATGATTGCTTTTATGGTCCAGGGTCACAGATCATTTCATTACATATGTATAAAGTCACATAAAAGTGGTGGCTTTCAACCTACAAAGTTAGTACGAACTTTACAATTTCAGCGAATCACATAAACACAAACAGGCATTGCAAGAAATTGCAATTTTCTGTGTGTAAACAAGGCAGGCAGAGGTGAGCGAAAAAATAGCAGGTTTGGCGAGGCTTGCAGCAAGAAGCAAATACAACTGGCACGTAGAGTGCAGAGATCCCACACAGATGAAAAATAGGTCACACTCAGCTTATTTGTTTAGCTAAAAACAAAAGAAAGAAAACAGAAGGAGGGGGAAGAGAAAAAAAATGACAAAGAGAGATAAAGAAAAGGGAAAGAGATGGATTTCAGCCACTCATGGCCATTACTGAATATAGAGTCAAAGATATTTGTCACAAGGAATCAATAGAAATGCCTTGCCACAGCAGCACACCATTCACTACTACCAAGTATAGAAGGCAACTATTCAGTACATTTAGTATTATTCGAAAATCTTGCAAGATTAACATGCAACACTCATATACCCTAAAAGGGGTAGCTCATCCAAAAATGTAAAATTTGATCAGAATTTCAACCTGGTGTCATAAAAATATGTTCCTCTGTGCACTTTTTGGGTAACACCGTTTTTATGTGCCGTGCTGCACGTTTTGTGGCTGTTTCAAAGAGAAATGTCCACTGAGTGCTAAAACACAGGTTCAACATGTGAACCATGGCACAATTTATTACGTTGATATAGGTATGTATTGCGGCGGTTCAGAATTGAAATATCTGTGGACTGTTGCTAAAATTAATGCTCTGTCATGCTGGAAATATGCCCTACACCAAATCCAGCACTAATCCTACCTGACAGTGTTAACAAATGCAAACCTGATATAAAAACATATTTGTTGATGCAACCGTGTCATTTTCAATATTCAAAAATTTTCCAGCATATTGATATTGTTTTGAAGTCAAGACATTCTTCAAGTAATTGTGTGAAAACTACACTTTATTAATCAAAACTGTAAATTTGTGTGAAAAGGAATAAAAAGTTTTACTGCCTCTAGTGTTCATCTCCTTTGAAAACTGCAGTGATATGTACTTGTTGGTACATATTTTGTATCTCATATGTCATCTCATTTATGCCATGAGACCAGGCAGCATAATTTACTCAGCCTTAAGTTGTTCCAAACTTTGAGATTCTAAGATAGTTTGAAGAATGTTGGTAACCAGATGATGGTAGAAACAGACTGATTTCAATGATTTCAGTGTCTTCTATTAACTGTTTCCTTCTTTTGTGTTCAACAGAAGAAATAAACTGCTACAGGTTTGAAACAACTTGAGGGTGAGTAAATGTTAACAGAAATGTAATTATTACTTGAACCATCCCTTTAAACTAGAGTATTCTTAATGATGAATGATCAGACAAAATGTACCCCCCCCCCCCCCCCCAATCCAACCTCGGCAGCAAAGTTTCACAGAACAAAGTTTAAAACACAGAAACAAACTTAAATGTCTATGCAACTTTCCCAAAGATGCGTTATCTCTAAAAACCCATCTAAACGCTGACACCTTCCTGAACGCCCTCTTTTATATTCCAACCGTGAGTCAGTGGCCTAACATCTCATTGATTCCTTTATTATTGTGCATTATGACATTTCACATTTTGTCAATTCAGCTCTTTCCGTCCACCCCTCTCGGCGCTGATTTCAATTGCTGATTGCTCCACCTCAGTCAAGCCTGATTTGATGAGAGAGCCATGGAGTTATTGCTTCCCTCAGTTAAGCTTATTGTGCCGACTGGCTCTCTTTCTGAAGCTTTATATGGCGAAGACGAAAATAATAACAAGGGAGACATCAGGGACGCATGACATCTTGGTGACAGGCTGAGTGGCAGTGCTGTCACACTCTGACACTTCTTTTAGCAGTGTCATCACATTTAAGCGAAGCGACTCTCTCTTCACAAAACCATTCTGGTGCTTGTGGGACGGGTTGGTGGGGAGCTCAGACCATAGGTAGGGACATCAGAGACCAGTAGAGACTCCAGGGATGTCAGTATCTCAATGAAGACTGCTAATCTCCAATTAGAGTACACGTTTTCTGGTATTTCCTGATTATCAGTGTTTTTTCTCAGTGCAGAGAAGGTATGTGTGGTTGCCAGGTTGGAAAGTTTATGGAAAACATTATGCAGAAAATGTATTCATTCAAGATAAAAGCTTTGGTGGAGAAATTGTAACTCTTGACCTCTGGCAACCGCGTTTTTGAAATCTTGTGAAGGCTTGTTGCCAATGCAAATGGGAAATGGAAATTAAACATTTTCAGGAAAAATAACATATCACAATACCACAGATGATTATACTTAATTAATCAAGTGAAGCAGCCCAGCAGGCACACAATGTCATAAGACGTTGATATTTGGTTAAAAGTTGGTTGCGACGTCAGGTGAACAAAATTCAATGCAAATTCAACGTCTAATGACAATGTTAAATTGATGTCCAATACCGACGTCACCTGACGCTCATATTTCTTTTTTTTATTTAGGTTGTGTAACCAAAATCCAAGGTTAAGTCAATGTCAAATTGACGTCAAATACTGACATCAACCCGATTTAAATTTTTAACCAAAATGCAACGTCTGTCCGATGTCATGTCAATCTGACGTTATATGGACGTTCGGTGCCTGGTGGGAGAAATCATGATCGTAATTAAAATACAATTTATCATGCAGCCCTACATGGCAGTATAAATAATCATTTACTTTCACTGTATGAAAATAAAAAGGTTTTGAATGGCAAAAGTACATGTACATTGCATCAGACATCAGAAAAACACTGATGTTCAAACCAAAGTCTCTTTTCCAGTCCATTTAATGGCAATACCTCACCAGCACCATGACACTAATTAGCACAACCCACAAACTCCTACAGGCCAAAGTTTGTAGTTGTGGTTATTCTCATCTCTTTGGGTAGCCAATCGTTGAACAGGATGAAAAGAGGGTCATTCCCCTCCACTGCATCACTCCCCGGTAGCCCCGCATGTTGGGAGGAAGATATCATGTCTTCTCATCGGCTGATTTCATCATGCGTCATTCTCCATTACTAATCTGTGCCTTCAGCCACTGAGCTGAGAATCACGACTCGACATTGCCTTGCTAGTGTTTACTCACAGAGCCTGAACAAATGAAAAGGGGAAAAACGTCTTAATGATTGGATCTGATAATGAATGTTATTTGTTGTTGCGCCATTTGTGGCCCATTAATAGCTTGGCTTGGTTGGTGTCGGCTTGTGCAATTGCATCAAGGGAGAAACTGAATAAACAAGCTTAATGAAATCACAGCACGGAAGCAGTCGAAACCACCACTGATACGAGAGTTTAGTGGTTCATAAGAGCGATGGCTAAGAACATAAAATGTTGGGTTGACATTAATGAACCATCCTCAAACTTGTTCTTGAGTAAACGGTTTTGATGTTTACTCAAGAACAAGTTTGAGTTTGGTTCATTAATGTTTTTCACTTATTAAAAGTAACCAGTTCACAAGAGTGATTTGTTCTTGAATTGGACTTGCACTGTGTTTCTTGTTGTGTTTAAAACAAGTTGATTTCTGACCAGACTGCATATGGGTGCAAATAAAGTTCTGTTGATTGTCACCAAATGCATTTTTTTGCAACATTTGAAACAATTTTAGTTGTGGAGCCGGTTACACTTTATTTCAATAGTCCATTTAGACATTCTACTAACTATAAGTAACTTTGTAACTGCATGTCAACTACATATCAACTTATTCTCATTAATTAATAACTACATGTCTACTACAGTAACTCTCAGATTAGACTGTTAGGGTAGGTTTAGGGTTAGTAGAATAAGTTGACATAT